>JAMXBB010000010.1:88074290-88256131 GCA_024138015.1 Lumnitzera littorea
TGGGGGGGTTGGAGGGCAAGAAAAAAAAGTGAAAGGAAGAAAGAATACTCCATGTATCTGCCTATTGAGAGCCTCTGATTGTTAATTACAACAAAAGAAGAACCATTATGTGTTATATTTTCATTCTTAATCTGGCAACCGTATGACTGCCTACTAATAAAAAATGACATGTTCTGCTCTATTTGCTGACTGTATTCTGTTATTAAACCTTTATTTTAAGTTAACATTTGTATTCAAATTCATTTTGGTTTCCCCTTTGCCCTATTCTAGACTTTTATCTTAATGAGGAACTGACACATTGCCCCTTTAGAAAATTGCTCTTTCTTTCTCTCAGTGGAACCAAAATACAAGATATTGCCAATTGGTGAATTACTTCTTGTCCATGAAGATTATTTGGTTATCATAGTTTTGCATTGTCATTATTCTCTTTGTCCTCTGTTAAACCAGGGAAGTGGCAGAACTTTTCAAAGTATTTGTTCTGGCATTGTATTTAAAAATAAGCTCGTTTGCTTGGAGGTAATGGAGAAGGAACAGAATAACTATTCCTAAATACTTTGTTTACTTGCAAATTGGTTCGGGAATTTAATGCCAGATAACTTTTTTGTTCCATCTTTGGAGGGAATAGTTGCCTTCTATAAGTGTTACCTTTTATTCAGAATAAAAAACTTAAGTAATGAAGTAAATTACCTGAATAAAAAACTATTGGTTCCCTAATGACTAGAAGGGGCATATTGGTATTGTTAGTTGTATTCCCGACTTAATGCTACAGTCGATGAGGTAGAGTAAATATTGGAATTAGTATTCTTTACAATAAAAATTTACACAAAGTAAATGCTAGAATATAAATTTCTATGCTATTACTGGTGATAGACATTATCAAGAAATAACTATTTTATTAAGTAAATAGGTTGTAAGAGTCTTGCATATTCTCGTGGTAGAAAATAAATTTGACTGGTCGCTCTAGTAATCAAATTGATTGAATGAATTTGCTTTAAATTACAAATAAGTATACCTTTGTAAAACCTTTGTCTTCAATGCAGTCACTTTCACAGTTCAATCTCCCAGTTTCACTGGGATCAAGGGCTGTACCAGGATCTATACTTGCTGGGAACATTAATTCAGCTGCATTGATGAATAATGGAGCTCAACCTAAAAAAAGTGGGAAAGCTGGGATGGTTGATCACAAAAGTGACTACACCAAAGTTGCTGATGCTGGCAGCTCTGACTTATATGATCCTGACCAACCACTGTGGAATAGTAATGCTTCTGAAGCATCATCCCTATTTGTGGAACCAGGTTCATCAAAGGTTGATGATACTCCTTCTGTATCAAAAGACGGTGTTAATGATCTTCAGAACAAAGGTTTGTCTACTGGAGGGAGGACTGTAACCTCGAAAGGGGATGTCAGAGTGGAAGTTAAAGTGGATTCAGCAGTAGGAATTCCTAAATATGCTGGAACTGAAACCAAGGAAAATCAGGCAGAAGTGATGAATGGCTTGGTTAGTTCTGAACGGGGAAAGCAGATTATTGTAGATGATGCTCGACTGAAAGCCAAAGAACCATATTCCAAGATCCATGGTGATGGCAGTAGTTCTTCCAAAAAGCCTACTCAGAAAGCACAGCGCACATTATTTGTGAATGGTGTTCCACTGAAAAGCAACAAAAAGGAGGCTCTTCTTTCTCATTTTAAAAGATTCGGGGAGGTTATTGATGTTTACATCCCACCAAATAGTGAAAAAGCATTTGTACAATTTTCAACTAGGGAAGAAGCTGAAGCTGCTCTAAAATCACCTGATGCAGTTATGGGTAATCGCTTTATCAAGCTATGGTGGGCAAATCGTGATAATATTCCAGATGGTTGCATAAGTGGTGGAAGTATGACATCAGCAACTCCGTATGGTTTTGTAAATACTACTAATAGTCATCATCACTATATTGGTAATAAAGAGAACAATGACAATTGGTTAAAAACTCCAAGCACTAGTGATGGGAAGGTTAGAGATACTTCTGTTCTTCTCGCTGATCAACCAAATCCTGCCACCCCAAGTACCACTAGGGAAGCACCAGTTTTACAGAAGAAGTTGCAGAATTTGGAGCAGCTGAAGGAGGAACTTCGCAAAAAACAACAAATGCTTGAGCAGAAGCGTAATGTCTTCAAACGGCAACTAGACAAATTTCAGAAACAAGTAAGAGTTCTTATTCTTTACTCCTTCAGTAATGTACTTATATAGAGTTGGTCCATTACGCAATTAATTTGCTGGCAATTTTTAGACAAGTCCATCTTACTTTTTTGCACCAATAACGCTGTTGTGATTTAGTCTGTGAATCTTGAAAGAATATTTCAATACGATTGCATCTCTGGCTTTCTCTTGAAAGCACTATCGCAAAGTTTGGAGCACTTAAACAATGTAGAAAATCATTTCATGTTTTAAAGGTATATTAACCATTGCAAGAACAAAACAAAAAGCATGACACTAACAGTTAAGCTTGTAATTTTTCAAGCATACATTAAAACTATTTAAACGAAACTTAAAGCGAACAATATTTTTCCATTAAAAGTATTGTAAGTCGAGTTGAAATGTCCAACTAATATTACTTGCATGATTTGCCTAAAAAAGGGTACTTGCACCACGAATGTAAGTCATAAATAATGTGAGCATCAGAAAAATGTTAATAGTGAGTCTATAATTTCCAATCCAACATGAGAAGCAAAATTTTCAACTCCCCTAAGCACTTAAAATGCCTATAACCACCATCAGGATGTTGTACTTATAATATAATTATTTCAAGAAAATACAAAGTGGGTTGTATGATTGATACTGATAATCAAGTCTCAGTATAGTCTTTCATGTTTTTTAGCCACTATCATTGTGCATCTTTGAGTTTATCCAAGTTTGTATTGTCACTGCAACTAGTGGTAAGGGTCCCGTGCTCAATCCTGATATTCTAACAAAAGAAAGTATCTTGGTAGCTTTTGGTTCCTTGACTCAAGTTTTAGATACTTCCCTGATATTTCTTTAAAGTATATTCATTAACAATAGGATATAAATCAGATGTCAAGCTTATTCACCGAGTTTTAGTTAGTCTTTTTCCTTTTAGGTAATTTCGTTAGCTGTTGTTTTCTACATTGAGTTTCTGATAAATAAAAAGATAATTAACTTTTGATGAATAACAATGGAGTTGTGTCATTGACAGCATTTTAATGATTTTAAAATGAGTAGGGTTAAATCCACTATTAATTTAGAATGCATAAAGCTTAAATAAGGTTACTTGCTGTACAAGTCAAGCACCTCACAAAGCTAAAATAAATTTTATGAAAAGCCGTACACCTTGAGAAAACTAAGTTAAATCTGAATAAACTCCTTTTACTCATTTGCCCATCCTTTGCTGAAGTGTAAGGACAGCATTTATGATGTATACATAGACCCACACATGCGTGCACACATATATATAATTTCTGATGCCATAGCTATTTTTCTCTTTTATTTACTATGGGTCTATATGAAATTAGCATGCCACAATGTTAGGCAATGTCAAATGAGGTGAAACCACACTTTGCCTGTCAATTCTTTCTGCAGTGTAGCAATTACCACTAAAATTTTAAACTTAAGCTGCAAAAGCTGCTTACTTTATCCAATTGTTTTCAATGAGTTGTGCCACAATTAAACTTTTATATTTCATATCATTTTCTTATGTTGAGATATATTTCAGGCCACTGGAGAGAAGGGTGAGGTAGTAGGTGAGCCAGCTTCTAAGAAACAAAAGTTGGGATTGGTGGCTGATGATGCAAAAGAATTTGCTTCAAGATCCTCTGATGGCATTGCTGTCACCTCAAGCTGCTCTGATATGGCTGCTACTACATCATCACAAGCTGAGCACATGGATAAGATGAACAACTTAGTTGAAAATTCTATCTCTAACATATCCAAAACAAACTCCATGATTGCACAGCAAGGATCGTCCAAGCATGAACAGCTGCTATCTCTTGCAGAACCATGTAGCACTTCTTTTGCATTCAATAGATACAGGCTAGACAACCGTCCTACTGCATTTAGGGTCCTTTCGCCCTTACCCTGTGGTTTCGCTAATGTAAGTCCATTTTTCTTGCTTGAAATATATCAGATAATAGCAACAATAATGCATGCATATATTATACAGGGTATTATGCATATGGAAATTTTAAAATTTAGACTATGGTATCCTATAGTAATATGTCACGACTACCACAATTCTGAATCCTTGTATACTGATATATGAAAAAAAAAAAAAAGAATATGCTGTACCTTCGAGTGTGATTTTGTTGCAAATACATGTCATGCTTACTGCACTCATGCTTGGAATGAAGTAATCATCTTATCATGCTTGATCCTGAGGGCTTAGAAGGTTTTAAATTGGATGTTGTGCTTTGATATATATCTTCCCTGCAGTGAAAGCGGGAAGGCACTGCTTGTGATGCTAAAGCTCTCAATTTCACCTGTATGCATGTTACTGATGCATGTGCACTCCTGGGTTCGTTCCTGACTATTTGGTTGGGAGAAAATGAAGGACATTGTCTCATGTTTGTACATGTCTTGAATTACAAGCATCCATTATATATTTTAGTGTATAGGCTCAATATCGTTCTAGTGATTGTTCTATTTCCTCTTGCACAACTGGTGTTGGTGGCATTAGGTACTCTTTTTTCTGTATGCAATGAATTCATTTAGTACCAGCTGAGCCAAGGATTCCTATGTAAAACACAATCTCAACCTTCCAATTGGCTAATAAAAACTGAAAACACCCAAAACAAACCCAAAGAAAAAAAAGGAAAAAGATAAAAGAAAAGAGTGCAACAGTCGTATGCAAGGGGCTATTGGCATGCTTCAAACATTGTTGTTATTGTTGCTAGGTCACTGCTCTGAAGGATCACTTCTCTTCTTATGGTGACCTTGCTACTGTGGACTTGGAAGATAATGAAGTTCATGGCACAGAATCCCAGACATCAGAATGTTGCTCAGCTCACATTAGGTTTATGACGCGTCACTTGGCAGAGAGGGCATTTGCCAATGGTAAATGCTGGAAAGGCCATATCTTGCGATTTCAGTGGACAAGTTCTAGTGATAGTAATGGCAAAAAAAGCTCCCCTCCTGGTTCAAAGGATGCCT
This sequence comes from Lumnitzera littorea, assembly GCA_024138015.1. NCBI lineage: Eukaryota > Viridiplantae > Streptophyta > Magnoliopsida > Myrtales > Combretaceae > Lumnitzera > Lumnitzera littorea. Next base: position 88,079,435 of record JAMXBB010000010.1, read on the forward strand.
CAGAGGCTGGTGCTTGTCCACCAGTTAACAACGTGTGCATTTCTCCTGAGGAGCCTTCTATATCTGTAGACGAGAAATCAGGTAATATGAAAACAGAATTTACTGACAACCATACTGAGCCATGTGGTGCATTTCAGCCTCTTCTGAGGTCAGTGTCCAATGAGACAGGAGAAGAGCCCATAGTTGAATAATGCTGATGGCCAGATTGCCATATTTTTTGTACAATAGGTAAAATTCTTAGTCTTTTGCTTCTCTGGAATGTCCTAGAGAAATTGCAAGCATTGATTATTTATCTTGCATCAGATTTGTAGAAAGGAAAATTTCTGATTTCTGAGCATCAAATTGAGGTTTAATTCCAGTTAGTTGAGATGTAAATGTTGTTGTTCAACTCGTTTCAAGGATCTGAGAAATTTCGTTAGATTAAATGACACGGAAAAATATATGGATCTATGGAAGAAAATTGAGTTATTGTTCAGTAGTTGTTCCTCTTCCTCTGTCTCATTGCTCGGCAATATTTCATTCCTTTTCCCGCGTTATGGAGATCGATCTTTTCCCCCTTTTCATATGCTTAACTCAAGGAAAAAGAAAAGGCAAATATTATATTTGTTTGCATTGTTGAAGTAAAATTGCATTTGTTTATGCCATGAAGTTTTAACTGCAATTTGATCACAGGTTCTCATTAGTGCAATGTTGATTTTTAAAAATATTGTTGTATTATACAAATTGTGGTTGCATTCCTAGACAAATTGCTTTTGAAAAGATATACCATGTGATTGACATAAAACACCATGGTTACATAGAACGGTATCATGTATTGAGTAAATAGGCTTAAAGTTTAACAAGCAGGGTTTGTTAAGGTGTAAGCCATGTGTTTTTGTGTATGGTTGAAGCTTACCCTTTTATGGGACATGATGCATGTATGTCTTCGACTTTTGAGATACACACGTTAAATTTTGTTCATTATGTGATGAATAGCTTTCTATAGTTTCACTGACCGGAAGGGCAAATTTTCTCATTGTTGCAACGTTTTGTAAAGTCTATGGATGCTATTGATAGAAAGGGGGAAAACATCAAGAAAGTGACAATGATTTAGCTATTTAGATTTAGGGAAAAGTGTGTTTTTACATGAGTGGCTAATGATTTTCTTTTTTTTTTAAGTTTATTTAAGTCATCAATGTTTATAAAATCTTATGAAAGTAAGATTTCTACTAAATCTGTTAGAATTTTCATACATATTGAGTATGTTTTAGCTTCTTGTTGGCCTATAGATAGTTAGATTGTATTGTGTGATTGAGATCAGTATAAATTTTTTAGACCATTTTCTTTATTTTTAATTATTTTATGTAATTTTTATTATATTATATAATTAAATTCATTCAATATCATTTTTATTATATTATGCAATTTAATATATTTTATATTGTCATTTTATAATATTAATTATTATAGGTTAATTTGAAGCTGATATGTCTCATGGATTGATGGATAATTTAAGGGATTTAATTGAAGGTTTATTTTTGTAAAGTTTTAAAAACATTGATGACTCGAATAGAAGAAAGAAAAGGTTAAGAACTCAAAATATTAAAGATTAAAAGTATACTTTTTTTCTTTTTTAGATTTATTTATGTTGGAGATAGCTAAACCTAGAGTTATATGCTTCTATCCACCCAACATAGGGAAGTTATTTCACTGGTAATGCAGTAACGTGGATCTCATGCCCTAAGCGAGGAGTATGTGGCCTTTCACAATGTGTCTAATTTACAAGTAAGGCCATGCTCAATCCACAAATATCTCATGATAAGCTGATGCTTGAAAATGGGAAGGATTCCGATGATAAGCACGTGGCTTATCGAGTTATCGATCTTTGTTCTACAGTAGTCGATAATGCCCTAAGTGAGAAGTACGTGGCCATTCACGACGTGTCTTTTCTAAGAGTAACTCCATGCTCGATTTACAAACCTTTCATGATAAGCTGATATCCAAAAAATGAACATTCATGATGTGCCTTCTCTGCGAATAAGGGTATGCTTGATTTACAAATATTAAGCTGATGATTGAAAAATGAAAGGGATGAGCAAGTAGCCTATCGACTTATCAATCTTTGTTCTACAGCTGACGATAGCGATAGGTGTTAGTACGTATTATTTCGTTTTGATTCTCCAACTTGTGACATCCAATTAAGTTGGCCTTCTTTCAGACCATCCTTAGGAAAATTTGTATGTATGTGTTCAAACCTATGATGATCCCTACTTCAAGAAATTTTAATCATCCTTTTCCTTTTTATCCCCTCTATATACAAATAAGAAGAAAGGAGTGTTATGGCTTGATTGATGTTTTTATGCGAGAGTAGAAGTTGTAATTTTTGATATATAACTAGAGTAGTTTTGGAATTAAAAAAAAGGAAATTGATGGGGAATAGGGGTTCAAGGGTCACATCTATGAATCCTCATTTCTTGTTTTTGGGGAATAGAGATGCCGTAGAATTTTAATTATATGGAACCAAAGCCAACTAAGCAAGGAAATTGGGGACTCAGAGGTAATAAAGAAGGAACGAGGATACCTTTCCTTTATTGAACATTTTGTTATATATAGTTCTCATTCATACTTATTTTGGTTGACCAAGTAGGTTTTATATAATTATCAAGAATTATTAGATAGGGTTTGAAAAATCAATTTTTCGAAACTTAGTCCCATAATGTAGGTTATGTATATGATATCTTCGTATTTTATACTCATTCCGGACTTTGTATGATAAGATATATAGGTATATACTTTAGGATATGTTGTACTCATCTTAAAATTTATTAAATGATATAATATATAATATTAAATAAAAAATAATCTTATGTTTTTTGATTACATGCAGTTTATCTTCTAAGTTTCATAGAAGTTATTCATTATCTTTTTTTATTAGTGAACATAGAAGTACCTTAAAGGTGATATTATGATAATAGATAGATTAATCTCTAATTTGTACGTGATATTTTGATCTCTTGAAATGATAATTTTTATTCTATTTTGTTGTAGGTTTTACAAGTTTTGTTTAACATCCCATAAACTTGAAATGATAAAAACAAAAAAGTTACTATTCTTCTATCATAAGTTTTTTTTAACAGGTTCTATAGGTTTTTGTATATGAAAAAAGTTGTAATATAATATACAAATACTTATTTAATATCATGAAAATTTGAATCTTAATGAAAATAAGTAAAATTTATAAGTTTCACAAGATATTCTATATAATTCATAGGTTTTGTTAGGTATAGGCTCTTAGGTATTACAAGTGGATTTTGCTCCCAAAATTTAATGATGAATACCTTGTAGGGTAAAATATAAATAAATTCTCATATTTTACTTATCTTGTATTCTACTCGCTTGAGGTAAATAGATAACCCTATTGTACATGGTAACCTTTCATAAATTGCTTAACTAGGTAGTTTTTGCATGAGTACTAAGGTTATAAGAAAAATCTTGAGTGCTGATTTTTGAAAATTTGCTCTTATAGGATAAATCGTGGATATAATGTCTTTATAATTTGTGCCTATCTTAGAAGATATGCTTTAAGGTGTATAGGATATATGTTTCGAGATATACATATCTAATAAGATTTATTAAATAATATAGTATATATTAATGAATGGAAAATAACATTATTTTTTTTTATTAAGAAAAAAATAAAAAACATATGTCACGTCTGTGTTAAAAAATAATAGTTTAAGTTAAATAAAAACCTTAAACTTGAAGTTATTTTATGTGATATTTTAACTAAGTGATAATTTTCATTTCAATTCAATGTAGGTTCTATTGATTTTTGATGATATCACTATGTTGAAATAGCGAAAATAGAAAATGTTACTTTTATGGTCTCATCTCTCACGAATGTTTTTTCTTACAAGTTTTACTATAAGTTTCGTACATTTTCCATGTAGAAGAACTTGCGACATTACATAAGAGATTACTTCTTTAATAACAAGTAGGGCCCTCTTTTCACCCTTGATATAATAGAAAACCATTTTATTTTTGCTAGTATATTTTCATTAAAAAATTATAACCTTTAATTAATAATATTTATATTATTATTAAATATAATGTAATAAATTAAAAACAAAAATAAAAAAAATCTAAAAATCCTTTATATATTAATAATACTTACTCAGTACACTTCAAAGACCGTCCATGCTCAGTTATCTTCTAACCTAGGCAGTGGCTCCTACTGAGGTTGTGACTTCATGGTTTGGTGGCAGCCCATGTCGCCACCATTTTTCTTTTAAATTTTTAGTTTATTATTTCCTTCATTTAGGTTAATTTTGATACAATTATTAAAGGTTTCTTTTTAGATCTTTTGTTATAATATTTGTTGATTTGATTAAATATGGTTAATTAAAGATTTTAAATTAAAAATCATTATCTTAAATGTAATGCAAATCGTTTTTTGATACAAACAGTTGCTTTAGTTTATTTCCGAAAAAGTTGATAGATTTTAAATAGAAAAGGTTGACTAGTGAGACAGATTAAAAAAAAAAAAATGGTCACTAAAAAATTTTAAGAAAAAAAGAAAAGAAAAAGAGTCACTTAAAGAAAAATCAACCACAAAACATGAAACGTGATGTGCTGTTTCTAATAGAAAATGCTAGGATCGATAATAGTTGTCCACTTTAAAGATCCTATGACCCAAATAAAAAAACAGCTTAATATGGAAACTAATACATAATTATAAAATTTTTTTATTTATATTATTAAAGTAAATGAGATTTTAAGTAATCGTTTTTCTTAAAATTTATATATTTATTCTTTATTTACTATTATTTAACAAAAAAATTAATAATAAAATAAATTATTAAAATTATAACAAATAAATAAATACATCCATTTCCTTTTTTTTTTCTCTCTTTTTATTTTTTAATTGTCTCTAATTTTTTCTTTTCTCTCACTAACTAACTTTATCTATATCTCCCTTTTCTCTTTTCTACTTTTTTCATTCTCTCAATTTTTTCACCCCTGCACCTGCATTTTTCTCTCTCTCTCCTTATTTTATATTTTTTACATATGCAACATCAGCTATTGCTATACACGAATACATCAACCATTGCTATTAAAGTAATAAGTTTTTATACATAACGTCTTTGGAGTTCCAATTAGCAAATTCCTTAAACCCTAACAAATCCTCTTAAAACAGAATCTTAAAATCCTGTCAGTCTGTTGGAACCCAGTAGACCTCTCTCTCTCTCTCTCTCTCAACAGAACTGAGTGGAGGAAGAATCTTAGGCAGCCCTCGGACCATGACGACTTCGAGTATTACCGAGCTAGATGACGACATGGTTCGAACCATGGCAATTGGAGCCGTTTTCTCTGATTTCGTATGCCCTTTTACTCTGCTTTCCTAAGTTCTACTTCTAATTGATTTGATGTCTACATTTAACAAATTGATCACACACTACAAAAAGTAAGCGTCTTTTGGCCTTTTAGTGAGTATCCGAGGCATCCGTTAGCATTTTCCTTACTGTGATCGTAGAATATCATGTTCTTAGAAAGTAGTTGTGTTAACTAGCAGTGTTTAGTATGAGAAGAGATGACAATATTATCCGACGGGTGTTCCCTTCTGTTCCTCCTCCGGCTATATATTAGCATGTACTAAAGAAAAAGCAACTGGTGGTATACACATAAAATATGCCTTATACACGGCGGCATGCGATTGGGGACGGGGAAACTTGGTCTGGAAAATGTGTAGTTTGAGGAAATCAGTTTCTGATTCTCAATAAAATGTTATCATCTAAATAAAAATCATTTTCCGTTGATTAAGTTTTTTCCCCCATATTCTTAAGATCCAAAGAGGAACATTTTTCAAGAAGCAAACAATGCCGAAAGTGTAATTCTTTTTTGCACCATGATTGGTCCGTCTCTGATAATGTAAATATTTAGTATGAAAATCTTGAGGGGTTAAGCAGGATGTAGTGTGAAAAGAATGGTCCATGTTTGGCACTTATGGAGGCTTTAATTAACACTTCTAATGGATTGTAATTTGTACATGTATCAATTGTGCAACCGCAATCCTTAGTCCTTTTTCTATCTTGTGCATTCAGGGTGGAAAGATAAATTCGCTCGATTTTCACCGTAAGGATGATCTTCTGGTTACAGCCAGTGAGGATAGTTCAGTGAGATTATACGATATTGCAAATGCAAAGTGAGTTTCATTCGTTGGACAAAGTACAAGTTCTTTATATAAGCTCGTGTTCATGTCCACTCCACCATCAACATTGCATGAGGACCTCATGAAAGACTTTTGATTTTAGTTTTTTATTTATTTATTTAATATATGCAGCTCATGGTAGCTGCTTCATCTGATAGCATAAGTCTGCCATTTTCTTTTGGCTTGATTTAGGTTATTATGACTTATCTATTTCTTGTTTGCAAATCTGATTCTGTTGAATGCTTACAAGGTTAATTATGATGAGCATCAGCCAACATGCGCACTGAAAAATATGCATTTTTTTGCCAAACCTTCTATGACCATTTGAAAGGGCAATTCTAAAGAAACCTCTTTTATGAATTCCAGGTTGCTTAAGACCACCTATCACAAGAAACATGGTGCAGATCGTGTATGCTTCACCCACCATCCAAGCTCTGTCATTTGCTCTTCAAGATATAATTTGGATTCTGGAGGAGGTTAGCTGTTTCTTTGTAGGTGAAATGTGTGGAAGTTTATTATGTTTCCCCATATTTCATGAGACTGATTTTGTCATCTATTTTGCTAGAATCCATTAGATATCTGTCAATGTACGATAATCGATGCCTTCGATATTTCAAGGGGCATAAGGAAAGGTTTATACCACCACTTTTGTCACTTATTTATCAAAGGTTGCAGTGTGACATTTGACATTTTATCTGCTGTTTCCTTGCTGTGCAGGGTTGTTTCTCTCTGCATGTCTCCAATAAATGATAGCTTCATGTCTGGTTCACTTGACCACAGTGTGAGAATGTGGGATCTTCGTGTCAATGCTTGTCAGGTTAGCTTCTAGTCTCTAGTAGATTGACGCAGGAATGGAAGAGTGGGCTTGATAAATGAGGCCATGTTTTTTCTTTGGCTGAAAAATAAATTGATAATTATTGGAATTTCTGGGATTAGAAATCTGACAAGGAATCCTGTCCTCTGATGAATGGTATTCTACTTGACATTGCCTCAAGTGAATAACAAGTAAACCTATAGATGAAATATGTGCTTTCAGATGCATAGGTTGGAAAAATACTGATAAACTTGACATTGCCTCAACTTTGTCATATTCTATTGCTAAGAAGAGAGCCATTCTGTTGGATAGTAATTACAGCATTCATAGCTGACTACAGCTGTAACATGGCTTTCCGTTGAATGTGCTTCATATAGAGAAATTCCATGAGCATGATGACGCTTACTTCTATATCTTTTAGGGAATTCTCTGCCTACGGGGTAGACCTGCTGTTGCTTATGACCAACAAGGCCTTGTTTTTGCGGTGGCTATGGAAGGGGGTGCAATCAAGTTGTTTGATTCAAGGTCCTATGACAAGGTTCATCTTGCTTCCAAACAAATATATGTTATGTCTTTCTATATTGTATTTAATTAGTTTTCAAATTATCGCCAAAGTGTAGGGTCCTTTCGATACCTTTCTAGTTGGTGGAGACACAGTTGAAGTTTGTGACATCAAGTTCAGCAATGATGGAAAGTCAATGCTGCTGTCCACCACAAATAACAACGTGTACGTGCTTGATGCATATGCAGGAGAGAAGGTTGGTTATACTGGGAGAAGTACCTGCTAAACTTTACTAATCTGTTTGGATGTTCTTTTGTTGATTTTTTCTAATTCTAATTAAATGTCAAGTTTACTGTGCATGAATTTGCTTTCTATCCTGTAAAAATCAATGAATGATAAATACTTGTCTCTGCAGCGCTGTGGGTTTAGTTTGGAACCATCACCAAGCACGCCAATTGAGGCAACATTTACTCCAGATGGCCAGTACATTGTTTCAGGTGTCCAATTATCTCATTGTTGGTCTTTGTTTTGAATAATTAGGTGCAGACAATTTAACAGATACCCTTAGGGGTTAGACTAGTGGTTAAAGTTGAGAGTTCTCATCAACAGTATTATCTAGATAGTTGATGGAGTTTTCTTTGATTTGACAGAAAGAAAAGTTCCTTTCTTATCTGCTTTGTCCTAAAAATTATAGGATTTCTGATTTTGCTAGGGTCAGGAGATGGAACATTGCATGCATGGAGCATTGACAAGGGAAATGAGGTAACTAATCTTCTATGCGATCCAATATCCACTGGTCCAATCTGTAAATTTTCTCTTTTTCTCTTTTTATTTTTATTTTTTTGTTGGGCTCATGGCTATAGCTGACTATTTGGCATCCAATACCTTAGTCACTTTCTTCGTTCAATGGCATAGTTTTGGCCTTATCCATGATAATTCAATTATTTTTACCTCATCTATAATATTAAAACCAAAGGGAGAGGCTTTAGTGTCCTTTTCTTTGTTACCTAATTTGCCTAGTAAATATATTAATAATTCATATGATTTATCATTTTTTATTTTACATCGCAAGTTCTTAATATTGTTTTGTCATGGCTATAATTGTCATTTACCTTTACACTGGAAAAAAACAAAAAATCTATTCTATATATAACATCTTTTATATTTGACACTATTGTTTATTGCTATATTTACAGTGTCATTATCATTATTATTGATTACAATAATTACATTAGTTTACATTATATTTAATGTTTCATTGCCTATAAAAAGATAACATGTTGAGGATCATCTATCCCTTCTTTCTTAACAAAATATGTTACAATAAGAAAGGTTTTTAGGAATCTTTTTTATATAGTTTATAAATTTTAATAGGTTAAGAAAATTATACATGTAATTTGATTCAATGTATTTAATTTTGTTCTCCTAAATTTGAAGTATGGATGGATTAAATCAATATGTTAGGAACATGGGCTAAAATTGTATGAGGCTTTTTCCATGGGTAATTATAAAAATTCAAATATATTTTTTCTTATATCTTTCAAATATCATGTGAGTTGGTTTATAAAATATTATCAATATGTTTATGTTTAATACTTTCATTATTTTTCATAATAAAAATTATTAAATAGTCCATTTTTTTCCACACACATTGTAGGTACATTGTTTGCTAGTATTTTTAATGTAGCTTCTTTTAGTAAAGTACTCGTATGTTCAGTTTTTGAAAACTTTTCCAATGGATTTACTTTAGGATTTATAATTAAACCTTTCCAGCTGATTATATTCTAGGATTCAAGCGTCGCTAGAAATCTTACCCAAGAAAAGTAACTAGAAAGCATCATTTGTGTCCTATTACTAGTAAAAACATTTTGAGTGTTTTTTAGAGCTTTCAATTATCTATTAGCTCTTACTAAAATAACTTCCCCAAAAAATGGTAAAGTACATTGATTTCACGTGCAATGCATATCTCTTAGCATTCTCACTCTACTTATCCGGTAATGAGAATGTAAGACAAGCTGATGGTGAGTTATCAAGAGACATTGCATAACTGTCCGTTGAGAAATGAAACTAGCTTATGAATTTTGACCATGTTTAAAAATTTCATACTTTTATGACTAGTCCGTGCTATTAATTTGGAAAAGTTGCAACTCCCCATTCGGCTTTGGTTCCCAAATGTTAAGAAGGAGATGGCTTCTTTCACAATTAAACGGAGTTGCCATGTTTATGGGCACAAGGGATGTAACTTATGAATGATGAAACATCTAAATAACAAAGTTATTTATGGCACTAGTCTGCCTTTTGCTTTCGGCATGAGGATGACAGATTGGAATTAAGGGCCAACTGGGCTCAAAACAGGTGGCTGCCCCTCCTAGCTTCAGAAATTTCGGAACTTATTCATGAAAATTTTGAGAAATGTAATTATTAATCTAATTTTGTGCGTCCCTTTTTTTTTCTTTCCTAAAAGGAGATTCCTTACAACAAAACCTTGCACCTGGTTTTTGTGCGAAATCCTGAATCCTCTGCAAACAGAGATTTTCAACAGTACTGAGGACTTACATTAAGTGCGTGCCATGATAAAACGGACAAATCAAAGGTTTTTCCGTGGTTGCATGTTTATGTTACGTTAAGTAGCACCATGAATCATGCATCATAACATTAACATCTTAGCACGATCATCAGTCAGTGGGATAACTATATTATTTTGGCCTTTGAATTCAGGTAGCCAATTGGAATAGCTATATAGGTGTTGTATCATGCCTAAAATGGGCGCCTCGCCGTGTCATGTTTGCTGCTGCTGCATCAAGTGCTCTTACATTTTGGATTCCAAACGCTTCAAATTTGCCGGTCGATACCGGTCCTGCAAAACCTGAAGGTGCAGCTCAACCGCATGTATCCCAATAATAATGCTGTGTAACTTGCCAGTACTCCCTAGTAGCTCCATCAGAGTTCAGACATCATCTTCCGACCGCAAAGATGTTAGTCTTCCGGTTTACGGTGATAGGATGAGGATTTCACATTTCATCTTTGGAATTCGGGTTTGTATGCACCGGAAAGGAAAACAACCTTTGTTTGCACAAAGGTCCATTTGAGTGCAGTTCCAGTTCTGTGCACGATTGAGGTTTTGACGGCTCAGTCATGAGACTTTTTGTAGGGAGTTCTGTCTTGGAACGGTTGAGAGCTCATCGTAATTCATCGTAGTGATTAAGTTGGTTGATGCACTAATGCTGCACAGGCCCATTCTATCCGAAGGACTGGGCCGGAACGGTGGGGAATTAGAATAATGGGCTTAATTTAAAATAAAAAGAAATTGTTTTTTTTTGGTTCCTCTTTATTTTTTCTCTCTCCGGTATAACCCGATAATTCTACATGAAAAAGAAAAAAAAAAAAAAAGGGAAAAGGAGAGCTTGAAAGAGAGAACTGAAATACAACAGGTCCGATTATGTTCCAGTATAATTAAACTTTATATGGCTTGAAAAAAAAAAGAAAAAGGAGGGAAGTGTTTCATGGCACCCCATCTGATGAATTATTGAACTAGCATCGAAAATAGAGATCAGGCAAGGAGAAAGCATGTTTGCATTAATATTAACAAAAATAATAATATTTATTAAATGATCATTTAATATATGTCTATAAAAAGTAGTTTTAATTATTGGCCGGTGACGTGTTGAAGAGAAACCGAGGACAGGTTTCATGAAGGAAGAATATTTATTTTGAAAATAGAAAGGTACAATGGAAAGATAAAGAGGAACGATATATTCTACAGGGAAAGAGCCATGGAAATCATATACTCAAAGGAAAAACAGGCTTCTAAGTCAAAAAAGGTATCTCTTAGACTTCGATGGTCTCGAGGTAGCAGAAAACATGACAACTATAATGAGGTAGTAGATGCCATGGCCATTTTTTCTCGTACGCTTTATCTTATGAAACTTTTGTTATGATCCAGTTGGTTTCATAAGTTCTGATCGCCCCTTCAATAAATTAAGCGAAAAGAATGTAATATAACTTAAAAAATGAGTTTACTAGAACTGAGATTAGCTAATAGCCCTACAAAGTTGTCTCACGAATTCGTACGTTTTCATCTCAAAGGCAATCGGATTCAATTGAAAAATAACAATAATCTTATAAGCGTCCCAATTGTAATAAAGAATATAATGGTGAAGCGATTTACTTGTCTACAGCTTTAGCATATGGTAGATTTTAAGAGAAAAGGAGAAGTTAAAAATCGAAAAGAGAGAGATGGTTAAAAGTAACTTCTAAGTTGTATCGGTCATGTCCATCAAACTGTTAGATCCAACATAAAATTGTTAATTGGACTCGATCTATCTATAAAAATTGGACTTGATTTGTTTATAAAACTAATTCAAATCACATTAATTAATTAGACTTGATCTATCCCTAAAATTGGTTGAGATTACTAATTTGATCTTCCTAATTAGTTGAGATCACTCATTTAATATTCTTTACAAGTGATCCTTAACCCTTTTTTTAAGAATTATCTTGTCTATGAAACTGATTCAGATCACTTACTTAATTACTTAGATTACTTAATTACTTAGATTGCTTATTTAGAACCTTAATCACTTACTTAACCTTGATCACTTACTTAGTAACTTAGATCACTTATTTAAAACCTTGATTACTTATTTAGATCACTTACTTAACCTTTTCTAAAGGTGATCGTTATTCTTTTTCTTTAAAGGATTATCCCATCAAAGGATTATCCCATCCATAAAACTAGTTTAAATCACTTACTTTGACCTTTTCTGAAGATGATCCCTACTTTATTTTTAAGGATTTTTCACTTACTTCACCTCTTTTTACACTCTCTTTTTAAGGATCGATCACTTTCTTGACCTTCTCTAAGGTGATCCTTACCCGGATTACCTTGGTTCGATTCCTCTTACCCTCTTTTTAAGGATTACCTTGGTTCGATTTGGTTGCAATTGGATTTTTCGTAAGGATTACACCCTCTTTTTAAGGATTACCTTGGTTCGATTTGGTTGCAATTTAAGGATTACCTTGGTTCGATTTGGTTGCAATTGGATTTTTCGTAAGGATTACACCCTCTTGGTTCGATTTGGTTGCAATTGGATTTTTTGCAATTGGGTTTTTCGAGTTAAAATGCTTATTTTTGTTTTCATAAAATGTTTATTAACAGAAATAAATATAGATCTAGATCTAAAAAAAAATGCATGATAGAAAATTCTCAAACTTTTGAATATGAATAAATATTAATTACATTTTAATACTTAATTATTTTTATTAACCTTTTATCTAATCTGATATGACCCAATTTAAATCTCGATTTGGGGGTCAACCGTGGTCCGAAACATTGCTTCTAAGTTCAACCTAACAGATTCCTCAAGTCTAGTCGAGGTCATGCCCTTGTTCAATCCATGGGAGAGGAGCAAGAGGGAAAAGAAAACACTTCTTTGTGCACATTTCATTTTTTTTTTTTAATTCAAAGAGATGCCCTTGTTATATGCACGTTGTAAAACTACTGTTTGTTGGTACATCCCATCGTAACCTTTCTCCCTCAAAGAGAACTGAACTGGGAACACAAATGCACAGGAGGTATTTATTAGCATTCAAAATTCAATAATTGAAACACAATACATAAGACCTTCTTAAGGAAAGCTCCAAATACCAACAAACTAAACAACAAATATTTCCTTCTTTCTTTCTTTTTTTTTTATTTTTTTATTTTTGGGCATGCGGACCACATATTCATAAAGTAAAAAAAAAAAAAAAGAAAACACTTCAATTTTCTAGAAAACCCCATAATATTTATGCAATTCATCATAACTTCCTCATCACATAATATGATCTCTCTTTTCCCAAAACTCTAGTAGACCCCTTTCTAAAACAATGGCTTTCCTTTTCCTCCATTTTTAGTCTCACCACTTCATACTATTAAGAACTCCTTCCTCCTCCTTCGTGCACCCTACTCTGTATCTGCTTCCCCGCTTCCTTCGTCTTCTGGCCCAAATACCCAGCGGCCTCCTGCGCTCGCCGCTTCGCCTCTTCCCCAATCCCCATCTCCACCCCACCAGCCTGCCTCACATAATTCAACACCCGTGACAACGACGATAATGCCGTAAGCCCGAAAGCTCCCGACGCCAAGAACCCCATCACGGCAAGTCCTATGGTGATTGCCGCCGGCACCAGCACTGGGCTGAAGATGATGAACAACGGTGTGATCACCACCAGCCCGATCATCGTCCCGATGAACGTGAACCCGGCTAGTGCAAGCAAAATGCCACCTGCTGGCAGCATTGCGAGCACGCCGATGATTTTGCTGGCTGAAGGGCCTTTGTCATGGGTTAAGCCCTTGATTCCACCGCCCTGGTAGCGGTGCTGAGGGTAGATCTGGAGCTGGTGGGGTTGCGGACGATCGCGTTCACGGTCTCCCATAAGTGTATAGTGCTCTTGCACGGCCTTCTAGGGTTCTTTTCTATACAGTGATCGATGTTGAGAGCTTTATGTGTTGCTATAGGTCGATAAAAATATATGTGAAGGTGAGATGTTGGATTTGGTTTATGTATATAGAGGAGAGAGAGTAGTGGTACAACGAGAATTGACACGTGAATGTCGGATGGAGTGCATGAGGAACAAGTTTCATGCACGGCTCAGAACCAAGACCATGCATGCATCAACTGCAAACACAGGTTTGTTATTTTGATGTGGAATTTTGGTTATGGAATACGACGACACATTGCGTTTCTCTTGACTTATATTCAGAGTTGGTTTTAGTTTAGTTTGATGATAACGTTTGTTAAACATTTAAGTACTACATTGCATATTTATTGGAAAAATTTGGCTCATTTATTTCATGTGGCAAGGGGTCGGGGTGGTAGTGGTGCTAATACACGGAATTATTAGCTGAGTTCGAGAGGCAAAAATGTGTGTGGTTGTACTGGGCTGGAAAAATGTTGGTATAACGAATTGTTTAACCGAAATTCGTGTTACGGATTGAGTCTCAAACAAAATAAAATATTGTTGTCATTGACGAATGGGTTTTAAGTGTTCGCTTTGGCATACATATATATTCGTAATGATTATCATTACTCGTTTTAAACACTATAGACTTTAACATACATTTATGCTCGTATCTCATTTTGTGCATGGATTATAGATTGAATCCCTACAACTTTGTAAAATATGTCGATGTTGAAATTGCAAGAAATAAATGGACCCGGATCTCCGAAATAAAACTTTTATAAAAGCTATTGCGGTACTTCGTCTTGTGTGGTGCATAACTCAGACTTCGCGGTTGATTTATTGCATATTTGGGTTTTGTTAATCACATGAAGAAGAAAGAATGGTCAATTCAGGTCATCTAGAAGCTCTGCAGTGGGTTATATATGTACCTCTTGTTGTATGTTCATCATATACTGTTAGTAACAATTGATATGTCAGAAACAAAGAAACTCAAAACTAAACTCAATCGAGAGCTTGAAATGAAAGATCTGGGAGTAGCCAACATGATTTTATGAATAGAGATATGCATGAATCGACTTTCATGTCGATTGTGGTTAATTGTCACAGCAGAAGTACAATAATTGTTTGTTCCAAGAGCTTATGATATGTAATGATAGTATAGTCATCGTGATAGCCAAAGCACTACACATCTCAACCAAGTGTCTAATGCAATAACGGAGAACAAATCATACAAATGTTCAGCATTTGCTTTATTTGTGATATTGTGTCATAAGGGATGCTTAAGGCAATCAACACTCAGGAAAACCGCATACATGTTGAGTAAGGGCCTTTCAGACAAAGCTTTACTTGGACTTGGAGATCGTTATTTGGAGCAGATTACATTTGACATTTGTTACTTGAATATTCGAAGGTGGAGGGTTGTTGTGAATGACACAAATTTGTGGTTGATCTCCACCATACATTTAAGTTTGTTCAACTTCACTAGGAGCCATTTTTTGGACATTTTTGAGTCTTCCATAGTTGACAAAGCAAGTTTTGGGAAAAAGTGAAAGAAAGAAATTATGGACCAAAGGTCAACTAGAGGAGCAAACACTCTATTGCATAGGGTAGTCGATCGCCACAATGAGGCAAACGGTTGGAGCCCTCAACTATCGATTGGTGCCCTTCTAGATCGACTGACCTTTACCGAAAAAAGTTTGATTTTCTTTCCTATTTTAGCTTATCATTCATATATATATATATATATATATATATATATAGGTACTCATATGGTTCTAGGAGTATCTCACATTATAATTTTTAAGAAAGGATTTTGTGACATTTATCTAAATCTTGAATTTATCTCTTTCATATTAGTGGATTTCTCTATATCTTCTCTGTGAGTTTTGATTTCATGTGGGGATTTTTCATATTGATCGCTTGAGTTTTTCCTTTGTTTCTTTATTTATAATATTGTTTGTGATTGCTCGTTCTTTATTCTTATTGAGTTAGGCTCACCATCTTGTTCATTGATTGTTGGATATAGAAACTTGAATCACTAGGTATGTGGTAGAGATAATAAAAGGGAAGCTGTGTGTAAAAACGAAAGAAAGAAAACTTTTATCAGAAGTTTCAATAAATTATTGTGTGTTCCCTTTCTTTTCTTTTCTTTTCTTTTTCCCCCCTTCACAAGTGTAATGATGAATCTTGTGTGTTCCCTTTCTTTCTTTCAACGAGTCTCCTTTACGTGAAACACTAGGTATGTAATATGACTAGAGCTACATTACTGGGGTAGTACATGATGATTTTGTTATTGCCTACATACAATCTTTGTACGTCCATATGGGTCCATATATGCTGAAAGTTCAGCGGTGAGCACATATATGGTAGATTACCTCCGTCTGGAGAGGTCCCCAAGTGCGCTGTATTAACCTAACCTCCAACGTAGTTGGCACTTAGGCTATTGGAAAGGCTTAGTAAATAGATCCTACCCACAACTCCATGTGCTTGACAGTTGCTGCCTCTCGTGCTAATAATTTTTCCATGCTCAAGCCCAACGTCTTTGCATACCTATAACCTATCTACTTGCACGCCCATTTCTTTTGCATGCTGTTTTTGGGCCACCCATTAATATATGTGTTGTGCCTGGGTGATCTCTATGCCTTGGCTTGTTTGCCTACATAAATCACGATTTTGAAAAATTGGGGCATTCTTCATAGGTACTTATTAAATCGTTATGTGTTAATTAAAGAATGTGAAAAATTATTTATTTAATTTTTAATTGGAATTTAGAATTTTTAAGTTGAAAAGTACATTAAAAAAGAATAAAGGATCTAACATTTTTTGAGTTTTGTACTTTATTTTGAATAAGAAATCAAACCACAATTGATAAATTTGTAACGGGACGTTGAAAAAATAACAAAAAACTGAAAAAAAAAAAAGAATTTCATTATATTAATGGAAATTTACAATTTTCAAGATAAGGAAGTATACTAAAAAAAAAAACCTAAGCCTAGAAAAGGAAATCTAGAGGCAGAGTTTGAAAAGGGGTGGTAGACCCAGTGGTGGGATGGTGGATAACCTCGAAAATAATCTTGAAATCTACTCCCTACTCCAAAAAGAGTATAAGGCATCAATAACGTTAGCTGCATTAATTTGTTACCTAAAAATATAGGTAAAAAAATTTTGCTTGTTATACTAAGCGTCTGTTGCTTAAAATAAAAGGCAACCAATGTTTTACTTCATGCAATGCAATATGAGTGTTGCCTCACTAATCTTGGAACACAAAATTATATATAAATGCAACCAAATTTTGATTTAAAGGAAACAAAATTCTAATATGAAAGCAACATCTTTTCCAAATAAAGGCTATACTATTGAAAATTGGCAATGACTAGTTACAACTGTATGTAGCCTATTATTATTTGTTTCTTGAATCAAACTTTAGAGGCATATGCTAAGGTTTCGTAATCATAAGAATATAGGCATCAATTTTTTGATAGTCATAGATACGAATTTTCTTTATTTCTTTCCACCTACAACTCTATAATAATTTATCCATCAAATCACTTGTTTATGCAATAACTTCTTTATTTATTGCATTTGGCATAATGTAAAAAGGTTTTTAGAATGAATAGAACACTTTAATAGTGACAATTGAAGATGCATACATGTAAAAAAAAGTTAAATCGTGTTGCATCATTACAATTGTCGCACTAAAATATATTCTCCGGAAAGATCAACACCAAAAATTGAATCTAGAAAAGAAAAATAGAAAATCTATAGCTAAGCTGTCATAGGTTAACAATCATAGGTCTTCAAATCCTTGAAGCATTTTCACCTATTTCTCTATCTTGAGAATTATCTAGAAAAGAGGAAAAAAGAATGACGAGTAAAATACCTTCTAAGAAATTATATATAATCATTCATTTAATAGCTAATTTAGAATATCAATCAACGGGCCAGTATTATTAAGCTATTGGTTCTACCACTATTGAAAGAATGCCATTAAAGAATTGACTTATTATGAGCACAAGGATTAAGCATGCCCTTGTTGACGCACAAAATTTGGATGGATGGAGAAGTCCCTTATCTAGATGGAAGATAAATGGATAGTCCAAGAAGCAATGAGGTAAGAAGTGGAACCTCGGTAAATGGTACTTTACCAAAAGAGAAATCTCAAAGCATTAACGACACGTTTAGTTTGCAAAATAGAACCTGAAAGGAATGGAATTATAATTACTAGGGAATAGAATAAGTGTATAATAAAGCATGAATGGCTATTATAATGTTTACTTAAATGTAATGGAATTAGCATGACATTGTTCACTAACTTATAATAGGAATATGCATTGAATAAGAGTTGAAATAATAAAATTGCCATTGGTATACAATAGAAACAAAATAAACTAACAAAACTTAAAGCCCTAAATATATAGTTTTTCTCCATTGTCATTACCCCATTTCTTTAGCAAAGAAGTATCAATTAGACAAGCCACCGATGTCTCCGTCTAATAGAGCCACAGTCGAGTGAACCATCGTATCCATGCCCTTGGTTTAAGTTGTTCCCCCATCACCAAGCTAACAACACACAAAGGTTCAAAAAATACAAAGCCTTAGTAGAAGTTCGTAAGTTGTTCTCCCAAGAGAACCATAGTCGTAAAGGTATGTGATTCACCTATATGTCCTTTGTAAGTCCTTGGGAGTGACTAATGAGAGGGAGACAAAGGTTTCCTACTGAAGTAGATGAGTGATCGAAGTGGTTGGATAAGGTTTTGATAGGTGCAAAGTCCAAGTCGATGGGTAGACGATTGCAACCTAGATCCAATGGTGGGAAGGAGTAGAGAGTGTTATGTTGGGTTGGATGATATTATTTGAGGGTAAATGATGTCAATCTTCATTTTCAAAAGGGGTATTATGGAGATAAAACAAGGGAAAAATACTAAGAATGCCAATTCATGGCCACAACTAAAGAATTTCAATTCTTCCACTTTTTGCAAATAGGATTCCTTGGGAAACCAACTGCTTGGGCCATAAAAGCAACTAAACATGGGAATTGAAAGCTACCTTAGGAATAAGGGGTGAATGGAGTTGCTGTTCCTCCTTACTGAACATGCTGTAAGAGATATATCATAATAAGAGGGGAACATAGTTATTAGAGAAAAGCAAATAACCACTCCTCAAATCAAAAAACAATAATAAGAAAATTAGCTAATTTTCACTAAAACATAGATCTTTTTCAATATATAGATTCAATACCCATGTTGTCTATCACATCATATGGTGGCTTTGATTTACCATGGGAACACACAAGCTTAAAATAATTGAATATACGTGACCACAAAACAAAATAAAAAATAATTACAACAACAATACTCAAATGTCGTGACTAATTAACTATTAGCTTGCTTAGATTTGATAAAAAAAAAAAGGATGTCACCTAACTAACTAAAAATGGCTTAAAATAAAACCTTATCTAAACAAATATAAATCATGTCATGCCATTATCAATTATAGTACAATAAAGGCTTATGAGTTTAATGATACCCAAAGAAAGAGTAGAGCAAACCAAAACTGAATAGATGATCTTGATCAATTGAACAAAATGTATAATCCCCAATGGATAAGGACATCAACTAACATAGATATGAATTGATAATAGACAATTCAATAGAGTTATCTTACTTGTATCAAAACTAACAAAGAAAGACTGAAAAGCATAAACATAATATTAAGTAATTGTGAGAGAAAATTATTGGGGAGGAAAGAAAGGAAATAATTATAACATCAAATAATTCAAAGCATTTTATGTTAACTACTCGTAAGGATATAAGTGAAGAAATTGCATATAGTGAAGAAGAGATACAACAATAGCTAACTACTTTTCTTTTCCAATATAATGAAGTCTCTTTCATTCATAAAGTATTAACACTTTTTAATATCCTCTTTCATTATTAAAAGCTTTGATGATGATAATGAAATAGCATCAATAGCATAGTAAAATCATGCCTCCTCACAACTTACTATTGCAATATCCAGCATTCTCATCTAATCACATCATTATTGAGTTAGAGAGTCATATGATTCTTGCAACTCCTCATATTGCTACACACAATTAATAATAATAAAAAAATTGTAGCTAATATGCAAATAGAATAGGATAAAATATTAATTAATTAATTATGTTAAAAATTCTCTTTGATCTACCATTACCTAATGCATAGGTCAAGTGGTTTCTTATAGTTAGTTACATGAAATTGAAACCAGATTTATTAATACTATATCAGGAAAGCAAGTAGCAGCTTCATAAGAGTTGATTTCATCATCATCTTTTGATTGACGTGAAACATATCAATAACTTGGTGTAAATTCCTAGCAAAAATTACTAAAAATCAGTGCAAAAGACTATAACACAAGATTTCATCCATCATCAACTATATATGTAGATGTAGAAAATTCAAAAAAGAAAAAGGCTATCTAGGACACTTAATTTTACATGTCTTGAATAGGAAACAAAATTTTAAAAATGTGAGGAGAAACATTAATGTTTCAATTATCCTTTCAATGCAAGAAATTCAAAATGGTAGATGAAAGGAGTTTACTTCTTTCACGAAGATTTTAGCTAATCCAATAATTGATAGATCTCCTTAAAGCAATGAATATGGTAGTGAAACAATAGATTTAGTATATTAGGCTAGAAATGCAAGTTCATTTGCATTGCCTCATTTGTAGATGAAATCAATTTACAAGTTCAATGGAAATAAAGCCTACTTGTTTCTAATAATACTTGATCTCTCTTTCTCTAAAGTAATCAAAAAAGAAGTAAAGATGATGCTGGTTTAGCTAAAACCAGAAGAAGATGGGTAAGAGAGGGAACAAAAAAAACAAAGAAATAGAGAAGAAAAGGGTGATTAAAGGTCTTTACAAGTGCATTATATTTACCAACTTTCTTTCCTTGCTAAAAGGATACAATTTAGTCATCTCAAGCAAGTTCCTTCTTAATAAATTTACAAAAGAAAAACATGAATGTAAGATAAAAATATATTGTTTATATACAAAACCTAAATTTATTCTTGAAGTTATTTGCTTTATGTAGAGGGCTTAAATCGAATATCATCCTTAAACCCATTAATTAATTTAGTTTGAATCATTAGGCTAAGATAACAAGTCCTGTGAAGTCAAGCCTATATATATATTTGGGATGATTAAGGGAGATTGGATATAATGAGCTTGAAGTAGAGTTTATTGGATAAGCCTATTCGATCCAATCTTTCTCAATATTGGCTTACACTAAGAATAAGACATTCTTGGGCCTAAACTAATGAAAGGAACTCACTTAAGGTCCATCAAGGGAAGGGATGGATTTTAGCTATTAATCATTATCATAATCCAATGGATGAGATCAATAACCATCCTCTATAAATACTCCTTTTCTCCTTCATTTGGACAAGAGAGAATTTGGTGTGAATGTTGTTACTCTATCGAATTCTCGCTCTGAAAGATTAAACACTTCAACATTTTAAGAACACTTCCATATCCTTTATCTATAGTAGAGTTTAATGCTCTCGAGCTTCTTGATCTATCGTTATAAGTGTTAGAGCCTTATTAAGATCGCTTACCCTCTTCCCTACATTTTTCTCTTAATCATCTCATATGTGATATGCAAATTACTTCTTTAGTCATGCATAGCGTGTTTATCATGCAACACGCATGTTACCTTCATACTCGAACCCTCATACCCATACCGTATAAGCATAATAAAGATAATTCAATGTTTCTTCCAAAGAGTGGATAATTGGTGAGAATATGGTAGTAATGCAACTCTTTATCCTTCCCTCTAAAGAGTTATAGAGCAATCATATTAGCATGTTATCCTTGAGATGAAATTACCATGAATCTCTACACATAATGAATTAAGATTAGTAGGACAAATATGTTGACCATAAGGAAATAAAATACAATGATAGTAAATCAAACATCAAATAAGTTGATTATATTAGGCGAAGACTTCTAAAGTGCATAGGTTTCAAATCCTTAAAGTTATAGATTGGCAAACACATAACGAAAAATGTCTCCTTAAACACAATGAAAAAGGTGAATAGCTTTTGCATTAGGCTATACTTCAATGGCGATTGATAGAAGCAAATACTTCATTGTAGATTTTGCACTTTGAGAACCACATTAATAGGAAAAATAATATTAGATGAAAAACAATAAAGATTTATGGAAGTAAAAAACACAAATTAGCATTAATAGTTGAAAATAATTAGCAAAAACATGTTATCGATTTATAATAGGCAAAAGAAATCTATACCTATAAGGAATATGTTCGAAATTATGAGATCTCGGAAATTTCAACAGATATACTTTAGGAAATCTTGCACTCTTGTTATCATTGAATGTGATCACTCCATAAATACTTTGAAACCATCAAACCCTAATATAAAGTATATCTTAAATGAAAATAATGATACATTAACATAAATAATTATATTATCACCATGGCTACAATTTTACAATATAGTAACTAAAATATAATCTCTATAAACTATACCACGAATCATTAAATTCCCTACAAGGCTATTAACTTCTTATGCTAGAATAAATCATAATATAAAGATAGGTAACAATGGCTTTCTAAGAAATTGGATTTTTTCAATATATATATATATATATGTATACATAAAATTATGTTAATAAGTTCCTAAATTGTTATTATGTTCATAAGTTTGTTAATTATTATGGATGGTATATTAAATGCCATAAGGCCTAAACCTCTACAATTAAGAAACCACAACAGCAACTAAACAACACCAATAACTTATAACAATAATAAGCAAAAACGTTAACAACAACTATTTGTATGGTCATGACTAAAAGCTTAACACTTATCATAGCAATTTTTAGTAAAATGTAAAAAGAAATCATATAATATTTAACATCATTATTGTAGACGGCCAAATTCAATATTGGACTTTAAACTTATTGATTAAATGGATTTAACTCCTTAGGTTAAGGTGACATGGCCTAAGGAGCCAAGCCCACACATTACCGAGATAATCAAGGGAGTTTTGGTATGGTGGGCCTGAAGCAAGGCTTATTGGATTGATACGTTTGATCTAACCTTTCTCAACTTGGCTCATATTAATAAAATAAGACTATTTGGGCCTAAGCTCATAGAGCCTAAGCTCATAGAGGAGGCCCATTTGAAGTCAATTAAGAGGAAGGGATCAACTCTAGCCTTTGATCATCATCATGATCTGATGGATGAGATCAAGGGTCGTCATTTATAAATACCCCTATCCCTCCTTCATTTGGACAAAAGAGAATTGGCACAAACACTATTATTCTACTGGATTCTTGTCATGAAAGATTAAACACTTGAGCACCATAAAAACCCTACCTCGTTCTTCATCACTAGTGGAGTTTAATACTTTTGAGCTCCTTTACTTGTCACTAAAGTGTTAGAGCCTTATTAAGATCACTTACTTCTCCTCCTTACACTTCTCTTTGGATCATCTCATATATGTGATTCAAGTCATTTTCCTAGTTACGTGTAGTACAACTTGATACGCGACACGCATGTAACCCTTGCATCTATACCTACACTCTCACAATTATCATGATTAGCTACTGGATATATGAAGTTCTTAATAAAGAAAATAATAAAATTGAAAATCTAATTACGACTCTTCGTGAATCCATTGCCAAACAATTACAATATCACAAACTTAAGATGTAAATTTATGAAATAGAGGTTAGCGGAAATAGTATTACAATTACATTGATGAAATACAAGCTACATACCTAAACAATTTATAATTCTATACTTGATATAATGTTTACAAGAGGTTATAAAAGTGCATATATACATACATACATACATACTTATATGTGTATATGTACTTATAGATATGTAATATTTAATTACTTGTTTCACTTATATGACTTATATATTTACATAATATTTTTGGATGGATCATATTATTTTGATGATATACATAAATACTTGTTATATATAAATATATATATTTGCAACTTATGTATTGTTACTTTATTATGAAAATAGATAATATTGTGCTTTATATGCATATATTCTAATTATTTATGTAAACGAATGTATTCAACATATTTGGACATAAGATGGATATGGATTGATTGCCTCTAATTAGATCTTCCAAGTTTTACAAATTACAAACCTATATTCTATCCTTAACTCAGTTTAACAGACAAGTATACTTATCGTTTTATAGCACGGATGAGTATAGGGTAGTCTTCACTGGGAAAATGACTCAAACACTAGTACTTAATAATCTTTCAATTATTTAGTAGTCAAATTTATCAAGTGATCGATTATTAAGACTTTAGTTTGTTAATTAAACTACACTAATCCATAAACTAATACAACTAATACAATGATTACAAGAACAATTATGAACAACACACTTAACATGCAGACTTGCTTCACGACTTAGCATAATCTTACTAAAATACTTTTTATCCTAATACTTGTTATCTATGGGTAATTACAGTATGTAAGCATTCTTCTCAAAATTAATTGCTTCTAATCTTAATTGTATTTAATGGAATATCTTCCTAATTAACATCCAACTAAGATTGCATTAATGTCGTGTTAATATATCGATTTGCCTAAGGATGTGACAACTTTCCTAATAATATCTTTATGATCAAAAGTAAGTTGTTCTAATGAACTAGATCTATTTAATAGAATTGTTTCTTGATATATTCTATTGAAATTTGTCCTAAGTCAATGTCGTGCGCTACATTGTACTTAGATTCATTAAGTGACATTCATCGGAATTAATAAACATCAATAAATTAATTTTTCATGCACTTAATCATACTAAGTGATGTAGCAAGCCCTAATGGACTACTCACACATGATAAAAGAACAAAATATATAAATACAATGACAATGAAATTAACATGAGATAGTAAGAAATACAACCCCGGTTTAAATTCACTGTAGAAATCTTTACAACGTACAACAAAGAAATCCCATCGTCCCTCTCGAGTCATTTCGGGAAAATGTATGATACAATATCTAGATAACTATATGGTAAGTGAAAAGCACACGATTACAGAAACAGATGATTAAGTATGTTTTGTTTTGTTTTTTTTCTTTTAGTCAGTTGATGTTCCGAAAGTGATGTATGAAAAAATGGTGTATGAAAAATTGATTCTCCTCTCTTGATAAGTTGTGGTTTTTTTTTATTTTCCCCATCAAAGGACTCGAATCTATCCCGTTATGGCACCACTTGATGTTTTTTCACGTATTGGTTCGTGTGAAAAAAGTTGAAAAGAATAATTGTACTCCTTCTATCACGCCCATGACTCGGGGAGTGATGGTTTTGAAAAGAAATATTTTTAATCAACCACAATTGTGACTAATGCCATGAAATCCTCGTTGCCTAATTACACATTATCACGCCTGTGATTAGGAACATGATCAGCTTCCTGATATTTAGTCACAACCGTGACTAATAGGGAGATCATCAATATTTCCTTAATCATGCTCATGATTAAGGACATGATTAGGTCTGGATTCTTCATTACTTCATTATTATGTTGGTGACTGATACTTCTTGATACTATTTCACTAATTTCTTCCCCTTACGGCCGTGATTGACCAGAAAGTTGTTGTTCTTGTATATAATTCATCCCCTTGCTCGTGATTTATCTAAAATCAATATTTTATACAATTAAGTATCAAAAAATTAAGAATTAAATCATATTTACGATCAATTTTATACCTAAACATGCCTTGAAAGTGTAAAGTAATTTACACTTATTAAACTTCGCCATACTTAAGTTTTGCTTGTCTTAAAGCAACGCTCAAAACAATTAATTGCATATTTGACAAAACATCCATAGTGGCTTAACTTTGTGCATACCCTATTGTGTTCTTAAAATACAAAAAGAAATATTCTAAGTTTAATCAAAGTAAAACACACTTCACCCTTACTATTTAGCAAAAGCTTTCACAGGTCTAAAGTTAATCATAAAGCCAAATAGATCAACGGAAATTAGTTATGCTTCATCTACTTTCCTAAGTGTATATAAAAAACCTTCAATTACTTCTTAAAAACACTAATCTAGAAGAAAAGTATATTGCATCCATCTTTCCCCTGTATTTTTACATTTTTCATTGAATCTCTCCAATACGACTTACACATTGCATTCGCCTTTTTCTTCTTCATTTCATTCTTCTTCCTTTTTTTTTAAATGAAATTCACATAAGAATACCAACGCTTAGTAGCGAAGTTAGACTTTGGTCTTCTAAGAGGCCAAAGCCTGCCCCTACTAACTTGGTTATAAGGTCAAAGTTTAGTAGCGGAGTCAGACTTTGCTCTTCTGAGGGGCCGAAGCCTACCCTTACTAACTTGATCCTTATAAATTCTTATTACAAAATTATAAAGAAAAAAATTAGTAGCGGGGTCAAACTTCGAGGGACCAATGCCCGCCTTTACTTATTCAATCCTTAAATACTTCAATTTATTCTAATTTGAAGAGATTCTCAAGAAGTATCAATAAGTGAACTACTTCATTTGCTCTTTTCATTCAAGATTAAATGATCTCCCAAAAGTAATCGAAAAGTAGATATACTAGTTAGAAAATTTAGAAGCACAATCAATTAACTTTAAACTAAAGACTACGATTCACTTCTAACCCTTAAACTCATTCATTAAATAGCAAGCAAGTGTGATTCATTGAGATTCTATCCATAATCTTAATCATGTAAACTAAGTCACTTAAACTAAGTCCACAAGAAGTGAGTAAGGCACAAAATTAACTCACAAAGTTGATTGCTATTTTGTCAAATCCACAATCCATTAAGTCAATTCATAGCTTGAAACAAACAAACTTAAGTGGAAGATTTTTTATAAACATAATTTACCCTTCTCCACACTTAATGAGAGATATTGTCCTCAATGTTGGAAGGAAGTAAACAGAGAATAGGCATAGAATTTGAATAACGAGAAAGAGGAAAAATAAGAAACAACAAGAACTAGCCTTCCCTAAAACATGAAGTTCGAGTAATTAATTTGATTTGTAAATGATCAGAGAGTACAGATTCCAACACCATGACAACTTGAACAATGAAAGATACCTAACTATCAAGACAAAACAGAAGGAAAAAGAAAATGACAATCCCATGATATGAGAGTCTCCATAAAAAAATATATTAGGAAAGGTAATCTCTCAATGAATTAATCATCCTAAAGCAATGAAATACAGCAAAAGGAAACAAAGAAAACAAAATAAAAGAAAAAAAAAACAAAAAGGAAACAAGTTAGTCATCATTGGCATCGGTCTCCTCATCTAAACCATTTGCATCCTCCTCAGATGACTCCTCCTCACTCTCATTACCAGTACCTTATCCAGCTGATGTGTGTTGAGCTTCATCAGTTTCATGGTCATCATCACTATTGGCTTTGTGGACTCGTCCTCATCATCACAAGAGTCTTCCTCTTAAAACTCTTCATTGCCTGCTTCTTCTTCTTAAGGAGCTTGGATTGGTGAGGGAATCAGAGGTTGATTGGAACTAGCGTCCTCCTAGGTTTGAGGACGAGAGAAATAAGAAGGTATAACCGCTCCCACTTTGGTGGCTATATTCTTCAAGAGCTTGACAATCCCCTTTTGAGTCTCCTTAATCTCAGCCACATCAGTTTCTAATCTCTTTAAATTCCTGACTGAGAAGCTGGAAGTTGATGGTGCAAAATCAGGAGCTTTAGGGTCCTTGATATCCAAATTAGGATTCGAGACCCTTGCAATATCCCATTGATTAAAAGGGGTTCTTAGAAGTAGTTTAGGACTAGCACAAGAGTCACTCGACCTGTTACTCGTAGGCTATAACCTTAAATTCCTTAGAATCCTAGTGATTATTCCCCCTACGAATATAACCTTACTCTTATCAAAAGTCTATCGGTGAAGTCCAAATGCGGTTAAGATGCCCACATTTACCGGAAACCCCATCAACACACTATATGAAGGTAATAAATCATGCTCCCCCACTGCTCTAAGGCTCTCATGCTTCTCATAAATCGTCCTTACTCGAATATAATGGAAGACTCAAGCATTAGTCTTCTTTAAAGTAGAAGCTTTTGATTTACTCGCTCTAAAGCTGCTTTCATTAGAGATTTCTCTCCAAAACTCAAGTATTGAAGTTCCACGGGACAGACTTACAAGTCAATCAACAAACTCCTCATCTTTAAGTTCAACATAGGTATATAACCCCATTGCTCGTATGAACGTTAGCATGCCAAAGGTATGAGTCCTTCCAAATGCAAGGAACTCCACCTCATTATCCATCTTAGAATCGATATATTCGTACTTAATCTTAAAAGAGAAGAGAAAAGTCAAATTTGTTTGTTGATATGTCTTCTCTTGGACTGTAAATAACTTCAGCCATGGTCCATTACCTAATAATTGTTACATGGCTATTTTTAAGCCATACTCCCCTAGTACGTCCCAATTCACTACATAATGTCTCTTAATAATCTTCTTTGTGGCAAATTCCTTGAATTTGTCTTTTTGCTCATTAGTCATATCGATTGGTGGAGCAGCCGAGCGACTTGAACTTGCTGCATCGGAATGTTTGGGAGGAGGAGAAGGAGACCTGTCGGGCCTTGGTCACTTATGTTGAGAAGTAGTTGAGCGTTTTGGTGCCATCTGCAAATATCGGTGTTAGTTCAAACACATGCAATTTAAGTATCTTTCGGACTAAGAAGACCCTATCTCAACTTCTTTCAACTTTCAAACTTAATATACCTACCTATTATATGATGATCTCTAACCTACTTTTAAGCACGCATGATAATTGAATTCAAAATAGCTCAACTCACAACCTAGTATCAACCAATATATAGAGTCTCCCCTCAATTATACATCAACTAACGATAAATTACTACCCATAGACTTAACACTTTGAGCAGACATAACAACAACAAACAATACAATTCCATGAGATACATAAGTGCTAAGACGAGACACATTCATCAACGTAAGCTCAATTTGCAAAAACCCCTAATTCTATCCTTATCAATAGAAAATAAGGTTCAATCTTAATGTGTAACTTCCATTACAAATTCATGCAAAATCAAAGTCTAAGGATGATATAAACATACTACTATTACTAAACAACACTTGTATAGAACATGACAACCACACAAATATAAACCCTAAAACAAGAATCAAGTCTACGAAAATATAGAAAAATGAAAGAAAAATAGAGAGATTATACCTTAGTAGAGCTTTAGGTTACTAAATGAGAGATATGTAAGTGTTAATGGTGAGTACATTCCGGATTCAAGTGAAGAAAAATAAGGGTAGGGTTTTATAAGGAACCGAAGTATTGAGAGGATCATAGGGTGGGGTTTTGAAATGCGAGAAATGAGGAGAGAGAGAGGGAAATTTCTTATATAGTGGGGCGGTAAGAGCATGATCAAGATAAGGCTAAAACAAAGGTGGATACTCTGCACTTACTCACTCATGGGCAAAAGCATGCTAAGGACGCTTACTCGCAAAGAAAAGAAGCAAATTCGAAGATGAATCGGTTTCCTAACTCATTTACTTTACTTAAAGCTTGCCTATTCATTATATGCCCATTCAATAGGATTGACTCCAATGTGTTAAGCAACTAGCTTTTTATAATTCCTTTATCTCACTTTTGTGTTCCGACTTGGATCTTGGACTACTGGTGACCGACCTGTCTATGGTCAACATAGAGGTTAAGCACTATTGGGCGAAGCTTTCTCAATATGAAGGGAACTGTAGAAGGTCAAAAGATGAGACTTGAATTCCCTAATATAGGGATCTGTTGGATAGTGTTGTGTTACCTAGAGAGGTTCTCGGAGAAAAGGACCGATAAAAAAAAGATCTTGATTTGATCTACCTTGGTCTTTTTGGCATAAAAAAAAAAGAGTTTCTCTATCTATCTTTCGTAAGATGAAACTGTTTGTATCTTTTGATGAGCCTCGTTTTTTTTGAGTCAATGTTGATTTCCCTTAGCCTCAAAAGATGGCAAAAAAGGCTTTATAAAAATAAATATAAGAAGTGGGATCTTAATTCCTCGTTTTTGACATGCTACTTACAGGGAAATGCTATTTGCTGGTTTTTCCAAAGGAAGGGGAATCCATCAAGGTTTTTGTCTCGAAATAAAGCTATGGCCCTGATTAAGTAACTAATAGTCCTATTTATCCAACTCTTCAGACATAATATCTTGAGTACCAATGATGGTGACCACATCTGCTGGCATGTGATGTTTGGACATAGGATTGAGTCCTTATGAATGGGCAGAGCCAGGGGCTCTTATTTTACAACGGTAGGGATGATTGCTTCCAATATTGACCAAAAAGACACCAAATTCTCCTTTAGGTGCTTCAATTGCAGTATAAGTAGAAGGAGTTGCTATGGAAAAACCTTCTGTATAAAGTTCAAAATGGTAAATTGAGGTAGAGTAGACCGATGATCCTGTAGTCATTTAACTGGCTATTGAAAGAAAAAGCTTACTTCTCCTCCCCTTATTATATAACCGATCCCATCTCTCTCTAGACCTAACGTGGTAGTTTCCCTTCATAGGGCTTTCTATCTATAGATTAAGCTATTATTAAGGAACTAATTCTTTCAAAACTCTATTGACTACTTCTATAGAGAAGGTGGAGTGTCCTTAGCTTAGTATTATAGTACATAGGGCTTCAGCCCTACTACATTGCTTCGCTAACTCGAAGCGCCTTGCTATGAGAATCTAGCTTTGCTAATGCTCGGCTAAGTCTTGAACCTTTGCGCTGACTGTTTGCTTTCTCAGTAGTAAAAGCGCTTCTCTTTGCCCCTTAAGTAGAAAGAAGGACAAGAAAGATAATTTTGTTTTATTGCTCCCGCTTCCTCTCATTTGTGCTTGTTAAGCCAAATTTGCTTTTCGGGAGGTGAAACAGTAGTTAAAGCAGACATTTCGAAATGACAGCTTCAAAATTTATGTATATTTATACATGGTCGCGGTTATCTCGGATTGTGTTGTAAGCATATGTCTTTTACAAATTATACCAAACAAAAGTTATTAAGTTATATCAACTAAGATATGTTCTTAAATATCACGAAACATCTTATTTTCTTAAGAATGAGATAAAGAATTCTTTTAAAATACAAGGTCTATTTCATTCTGAATTAAAACAAAAGAATTTGGGAATAAATGAATGGAAAAATTAGTTATGGAGTCATTATCAATACGATTTATCTTCGGCCATGACTCGGGCTATGATCTCCTTTTCAAGTTTGTTCATAGGTGTGATGAAACCCATGATAAGCTCAGTGCCTAAATTTTTTTAACTATCACAGTTTCGCCCCTTTGATAGGAATGGGCATGATGATACTCGTGACTAGTACTGTAGCCTAAGAATTCACACTTATTTGATTGGATTATTGCTGTGATGACTTGAAAAACTCCTAGGGTATTTGTTACGACCGTTATTAAAGTGTGAACTCCTACAAGGGATTTATCATAGTCGTGATATACAGGTAGATTAACCTTAATAATTTGTCATGACTGTGATTAATCCAGTGAGGAATGTTATACTTGAAAAATTCAAATACTTACCTTTATCACGGCTGAAATGCGTGTTGGGCTTCCAATTCTCATCCACGTCCCCATACTTTATGAATTCGTCTCTTCTTTCTGAATTTCCATGACTTTCACTCTATGATTTCTTTCTTTGTGCATTACACTACAAAGAAATCTCAAAACAAACCAAATTAGTAACAAAAAGTGACAACAACTAATATATTAACCTAACAACATGAAATTAATAAATCGAACACAAGAATGTAAATATATCTAAAGGATATATGCTTGTTTAACGTCTCAAGCTCAACGTTCCCAAAATATTCACTTTCATTCCATGAATTGGAGAAGTCTTAACTCCTCCTTTCCTTCTTTCCATTTCACTTCCCCATGGTATATTTTCAATTGTTTCCCATTAACCTTGAATGCCCCCTTTCCTGGGTGTTCAACTTCTACCTCTTCAAATGGAAATACTTTTTTTTACTAAAAATGGACCGGACCACTGAGACTTAAGTTTTCCAGAAAATAACTTAACTCTAAAATTGTACAACAATACTAGATCGCCCTTCTTGAATTGTTTAGGATGCTTAATGTTGAAATCATGAAGATGTTTAGCTTGCTCTTTATACATTCGATTGTTTTGATAAGCTATCCAATGCCACTCGTCCAATTCATTAAGTTGGAAACGCCTAAATTTACTAGCTACTACATAACCCAAATTTGCTCTCTTCAAAGCCTAATAAGCCTTATGCTCAATCTCCACCAGTAAATGGTAAGCTTTACTGTAAGCTCCCAAAATTGAGTTTAAGACAACCGAGCTTAGATTTAGGGTTATTAAGGAAATTTATTCAATTGAGCTCAAACTTTACGACTAAAATAAAAAAATTAGTCGAAATATTACAGTGAAGTTAGATTTTAGAAATAATGACCCAAAATCCTAATTTTGGCCTTAGAAGTAGAATATTTAATATAACACTAAAATGTTCGGAATTTCTAAAATCGAATTTAGATTGCAACGAGAATTTAGAGATAAGTCAATCGAGTTATAAAATGAGATAATATAGTATAATTTACTATATAAAAATACATGTAATTTTATGAGTATATCCGGTATAAATAATAATTATACCCATAAATTAACCCTAAATTACGTAATTATATATATATTTTGTAGAAATCATAAAATTAACTTTAGAACATATCCTAAAAATAAAAGATATGTTAGAAACTTAATTATATGAGTATAGTTATATATTACACGTGATATTTACAAGGGATATATACTCGTATATTAAGTAAATAATTAAGTATTAATAAAATATACTCAAAATACCTAAATAATTGCAAAATATTATTCAAAAGCCTTCCAATTGCTGATTTAAGTTTGGAAACTGCTGGAAATCATCAAAGCTGGACAATTGTTGAATCAAAAGGTAAATCTATAAGCAAATGATACCTCCTACTTGCAATTAATGGAGGAAAAAGCAAGAAAAAAATAAAGAAAAAAAAGAAACTGACCTAAACTACTATAAATCTGTTGAACAACATCATTTTACATCTTTTGAAACCAGAAACAACAGAAAGAAAAATTAGAAAAAATTGTAGAAAATAAAAAGAAATTTAGAAAAAAATAGGGGAAAATTCGTGATAATATAGAATCATAACCTAGAGTAGTTCTGCTGTGGAGCCCAACTAGACACCACCAGTCACCATCGTGTCTAGGCCGTTCGACAACCACCCAACTATTGCCGACTACCGGAGCACCCAAGAATACCAAGGTTGATTTCCTATTATGTTTTTCAATAATTTTTAAAAATTAGTAAATCCTACCAGAAAATTATGAAAAAAATTGTACTTAGGTTATTTTAAACATGCTTTCATGTGATATTTTTATTTTTGAAAAATTCATAATATTTAATATACTTTATTTAGAAATCTACTGTTCACCCGAATTAATATTTGTAAAATAAATGTACTAAATGATGTTGTTTCTAGCTGAAAATTTTTTTATAGGATGTGTATGATATATAGATAATTGCTATGTAGCCCGGATTTTGATTTGAATATTTTTAATATTTATTGCATTTTTAGGCCTGAAAATAGCTCGAAAATAGGCTGAAATTATGAATTTAATAGAAAATTATGAAATTAATTGATGAATGGACATGTACTGATCTATAATAAATAATAATAGCATTAAGTCAGATTGAAATTAATTTGGTGCTAAAAGAATCATAATTGGGTAATTTATGATAATTTAGGAGTAAAATTGTTAATACGAATATATAGGCGATAGGTCAGAAACTTGAAACCAAATGATAACTGAATCCCCTACATTTTTAGGAGTCTATATAAATTTTTGGGGAATTATTTGGTAACCCGAACTATTTATTATGAATTTACTAAGTAAAATAGCTTAATTTACAAGTTGGGGTGTATTTGTAACATTAATAAGCTAAAATGAATTAAATAGTTAAATAAAAACTATATATAGGATTGTTGATCAAATTGGATTAAATGGATATTTTTATTATATTTATTAATATTTTCTTATCGGGATACACTTTAGGTATATTAGAATTGGATAATACTTATATTATAACAATATATGGACAAATTAGATAAAATATAATTTAATAACATAAATTACGTATAATACAATCATATTTATATAATTATGTATAACTGTATTAAAAACTCAAACTACCCGTTAAAAGCCGTCTCTAGAAACATGACTCATAAAACGTATCGTTAGATCTATACGAACTCAATGACACTAATTTTATTAAAATCGGACAAACTTAAGTAATTTAACCTATAACTTTATCATATTCAAGAACGTACATATTTCGGTAACCTTACCGGAATTAAAACGTGAATTAATAAATTAAAAATACGTTTTGATATGATCGAAATGATATATAATACGTAATAATATATATGATGTACAGTATCAACAATTAATAACTTAAATCGATATATAGTGATAACATGACTCTATATTATGGAAATATAATATATATATATATATATATAATCATTAGAGAGTAAACCCTAATATTTTTGTAATTATTATGAAAACTGAATTTGGGTTTTTTTGTGTAATTAGGACCTTCTAATACAAAAACGGTTGATGATTCGAGTCAGCAATAGCAAACGTCTAAACAAGTAAGTTGGGATTGTGGCTTCACCGCTTGTTTGGATATTATTTAAAGTATCCGGAGACCCAAGAATACTTCTAGTTGTGTTTGTAGTTAGATGATTATGCGCATGTTGTGTGTGTGGATGATACTCGGTTGTGACTGGAGTTTAACTCCTTGGTGTGCTGTTCTACATATTTGCATGGATTCTGTATTGTGTGAACTTGTTGGTCACCCTTGATTAAAACTAACGGTTATTCAACTAAAATGAAATTGGACATGCATAAGACCCGTTAAGGGAAACAATTAAGAGTATTAGGCTAAATACCGACTTCCTTCGATGAGGATTGTTGAAATGGTCCTTTCCCCATCCTTAGTCGAACTAAGTGACAGGCGAGGAGGTCGCGGTAAGGTTGGGGGCTGTAGTTCGAAGGCGGTCATGGGAGGAGGGTGTTTTCCATTGCACAAGCCCGAGTTTAGTCTGACTTGAGTTGCAATGAAACTCCCTAATCCAGGTTGGAGCGGATGTAATTTCTCTAACCTCACAGTGGACCAGATAACACTGTGTGATGTCTCATTTAAGTGATTACATTGCATTTCATCATTATTATTAACTGTATTTGTGATTGTGCAGTACTCTTTTGACTTCGACCTACTTACTGAGCTAGTTGTGCTCACATCCCTATTGACTTTTTTGCAGGTGTTGAGTAAAGACAGGATGTTCAAGTACCACCATTCCTAGGTTAGTGTGCTGCTGTTTGGGAAAGTGAGGATTGAGGAATCAACTAAACTTGAGCTTTTAACTATCTCTGAGTTTTGAGAAAACTAATTGGTAATTCTCTACGAGCCTACTAGTTTCCTAATTTATTGTATATAAACTGCAAAACCTGTGGTTTTTAATAAACTCTGATTGTAAACTTTACCTTTAGACGTAAAACGTTTGTATAAATACTATTGTGGTACCAAACAGCAAGTTGTATAGAACATGTATTTTATAAACGCTCTACCACAGGTTTGGTTATTAATAGGTGTCAGAATAAACGTTTCAAGCTGGTTGAGTTGTGCGCCTTGTGTGAACTGTATCTACGATAGCAGCTGTGAGGCCAACTTCTATCTTAAATTAGTTTACACGGCGGGATTGTTGCGACTTTTCCTGTTTGGGGCATGACACTTACCATACACCAATTGATAAGTAGTAGTACCTAATAGAGTCTTGTAAGCAGTTTGGTATGCTCATAAAGCATCATCTAGCTTATTAGCCCAATCTTTTCTGTTATGTCCTATAATCTTCTCCAAAACCCTTTTTAAGTCCCTATTAGATACCTCTACTTGGCCACTTGTTTGTGGATGGTAAGGAGTGGCCATCCTATGATGTACCCCATATCTATTAAAGACTCATTCAATCTGGTTGTTACAAAAGTGGCTTTCTCTATCACTAATCAATGCTCGAGGTGCTCCAAGTCTAGAAAATAACTTTCTTAAAAATTTTGCTACCACCTTAGCATCATTTGTTGGTAAAGCTTAAGCTTCAACCCACTTTGACACATAATCAACTACAATTAGAATGTACTTATTACTATAAGAACTCGAGAATGATCTCATGAAGCCTATTCTCCAAACATCAAAGACTTCACATTCTAATATACAATTCTGTAGCACTTCATCCTTCTTAGAAACATTCCCAAATCTTTGACACCTATCGTAAGTTGCAACATAATTATGAGTGTCTCAAAATATACATGGCCAGTAAAAACCAGCCTTTAACACTTTCTAAGCTGTTCTGTTTGTGCTATAGTGACCACCTATTGGTCCATTATGGAAATAGAACAAAATTTTCTATCCATCTTCATGTGATACACAGCGTCGAATAATTTGTTTAGCATACACTTGAAAAAGAAAAGGATCTTCCCAAAAGTAACGTTTTAACTTTGAGAAAAACTTCTTTTTCTTGTGGTGATCCAAATCTAGAGGTAAAACCTTCCTAACTAAATAATTTGCTATATCAGCAAACCATAGAATGTTGCGGGTTGCTATTGTTCAAAGGGAAAAAAAGCTTTCTTCGAGAAATTTATCACTAATGTCATCCTCATCCAATTCTTCTAGATGTGGATTATCCAACCTAGACAAATGGTTTATAGCTAAATTTTTTGCCCCCTTCTTATCCCTTATTTCTAAATCAAATTCTTGTAATAACAATACCTAACAAATTAATCGAGGTTTTGCATCGGATTTAGATGAAAGGTATCTTAAAGCTACGTGATTGGAGTAAACAATCACTTTTGAGAGAATTAGATAAGGTCGAAATTTGTCAAAAGCAAAGATAATCGCTAACAATTCTTTCTTAGTTGTGGTATAATTCCCTTGAGTTGAAGTGAGTGTCTTACTAGCATAATGTATCGGTTGAAAGTGTTGGTCTTTTCTTTGTCCCAATACCGCTCTTACTACTGAGTCACTTGCATCACACATTAATTCAAATAGTATGGTCCAGTCAAGCATTACCATGATAGGAGCATTGGTCAATTTTTCTTTCAAAATGTTAAAAGCCTCTAAACAATTGGTGTTAAAATCAAATGATATACCCTTCTCAAG
Organism: Lumnitzera littorea; assembly: GCA_024138015.1. Classification (NCBI taxonomy): domain Eukaryota; kingdom Viridiplantae; phylum Streptophyta; class Magnoliopsida; order Myrtales; family Combretaceae; genus Lumnitzera; species Lumnitzera littorea. The sequence goes on from JAMXBB010000010.1 coordinate 88,116,665, forward strand.
GAGCTTTCTCAATGGCATCGCTATCTTAGAGAAGTCCTTAATGAATCGCTGATAAAATCTAGCATGTCCCAAGAAGCTCCTTACAGCCTTTACAGATGATGATGGTGGTAACCTTGATATCACTTCTATCTTAGCCTTATCTACCCTGATGCCTTTGTTTGATATATTGTGTCCTAACACAATGCCTTGCTGTACCATAAAATGACACTTTTCCCAGTTGAGGACTAAGTTCATCTCTTCGCACTTCTGTAGTACCCTCTTGAAATTTACAAGGCATCCATCAAATGTATTACCAAACATGGAAAAATCATTCATAAAAAGTTTCATCACATTTTCTATTAAATCCCCAAAAATAGCCATTACACAACGTTGGAAAGTAGCTGGTGTGTTACACAGTCCAAATAGTATTCTATGGTATGCAAAAGTATTATAAGCGCAAGTAAAGGTAGTCTTCTCTTGATCTTTCTGAGCTATCAGAATTTGAAAATAACCAGACATCCCATATAGGAAACAATGTTATTTATGACCCGCTAATCTCTCCAGCATTTGGTCAATAAAAGGTAGTGGGAAGTGGTTTTTCCTTGTGGCATCATTAAGTTTCTTGCAATTAATGCATACTTTCCAACCAGTCACAATATGCAACGGTATCAGTTCATTCTTCTCATTTAGCATTACTGTCACGTTGCCCCTCTTTGGAACTACTTGAACTGAACTCACCCATAGACTATTTAATATTGACTAGATGAGTCCTGCATCCATCAACTTTACTACTTTTTTCTTAACTACTTCCTTTATGTTGGCATTCAGCCTCTTTTGAGGTTGCACTATCGATTTACATCCATCCTCCATCAAAATTTTATGTGTACAAAAGGAGGGACTAATTCCCTCGATGTCCGATATCTTTCATGCAATTGCCCTCTTATGTTCTTTTAGAATTGATAAAAGTTTGTTTTTTAGGTAAGAATCTAGCCTTGATGATATGATCACCGGCAACTTAGAATCTTCGAATAGAAAAGCATATTCTAAATAAGTAGGCAATTGTTTCATTTCTAAGTTAGGGGGCTCCTCAACCAAAGGCTTTATACGAGTAATCAAACTCCTGTTAATCTCTTCAATCTTGAAATTCTTCACTTGTGTACAACATACCTCCAACTGAGTGATCATCTCTTTCACTTCTTTAACTTCATCTACTTCATTGCCTTTTATCAAGCATGACTCCAAAGGATCCTTACTCAAGACATCCTACAAAAACTCAAAAATGGTGAAGTCAAATGAATCAATAGTAAAGCATTCATCCTTACCGCTCATCAATTTTTTGAAGACGTTGGGCATTTTGATCACCATTTCCTCACTTCTGACCCGAAGGACCAGCTTCCTATCCTTGACGTCAATCACAGCACCTGCAGTTGCCAAGAATGGTCTTCTTAAAATGAGTGGAACCTCGATATCCTCATCCATATTCAACATTACAAAATCTACAGGAAAAATAAAGTCATGAACCTTAACCAAAACATCTTCCATAACTCCTCTTGGAAACCGTATGGATTTGTCTGCTAACTGGATGCTCATTCGACTACTTTTGGGCTCTCTTAAATTCAATCTCTTGAACAAACTATAAGGCATCAAATTGATGTTAGCTCCAAGATCTGCCAATGCCTTCTCTACCAAAAGGTCTCCTATCAAGCAAGGGATAATAAAGCTACTAGGATCCTTGAGTTTCCTAAGTAACTTGTTCAAAAGAATTGCAGAGCATTCTCCACCCAAGATAATAGTAGAAAGTTCCTCTAATTTCCTATTGTTGGAAAGAAGCTCCTTCAAGAATTTTGCATACTTAGGCATTTAACCAAGAGCTTCCACCAAAGGTAAGTTGATGTGCAACTGCTTGAAAAGTTCCAAAAAATTCTTATAATGCTCATCATCCTTATCCTTCCTTAGTCTAGAAGGGTATGGCAAAGGTAACTTATATTCTTTTGGCGCTATTGGTAAGACTTCCTTTTTTGGTGATCTATTATTCACTGGCTGATCCCCATTCGTGGTCTCAACTTTTTTTCCACTATCTTAGATCCTCTTAGAAGTTTGTAACTCCTTGCCACTTCTAAGAGTCATAGCCTTAACGTGCTCCTTAGGGTTTGTCTTTGTTGCCCAGTAGCAATCTAAGATCTCTCTAGGATAACATCTTTGAAATCTGCCTAAGTTGATTTTCTAAGTTATGTATTGAGGCTCTTCGATTTCTTAAGGTTGCTTTTGTGGCTTAGTGGCAGTTCTTAGAGGTCTTGATGTATTGAGCCAACATTTTCTCAATGTACATTGGTTTACCTTGAGGAGGTAGCGCTTCTCTTTAAAATCCAGGAGGTTGCATATTAAAACTCTGACTGGTGTTGTTGCCCCATCGGAAATTTGGATGATTTCTCCAACCTGGGTTGTAAGTGTTACTGAAAGGATCATTTCTTGGTTTGATTGGGTTTCCAATGTAGTTGACCTCTTCCGCATGATTTATCTTTGAAGGGTTAGCTAACTTTATATCTGAAAGTGCTAAAGCCTTGTTTTGACCCATTGTGAGGCTATCAAACTTCCTTGTTAACACCTTTACCTTATGTGCTAAAGCAAAAGTGGCGTCTAACTCATATTTTCCCACTGGCCTTCTTTCTCTTCCTCTTACAGATGACTATTGATAATGATTATTGGCCATATCTTCAAACAATTGAATGCATTGCTCAGGTGACTTATGATTTAGGTTGCCTCCAATGGTTACATCAGTGAGCTACTTGGTTGTATAGTTTAGTCCATTATAGAATGTCTGAACTTATTACCAATCTAGAAGACTGTGATTAGAGCACTTCCTTAACAATTCCTTCTCCCTCTCCCATGCTTCATATAGAGTCTCTAAATCCATTTGACTAAAAGAAGAAATATCTACCCTTACCTTAGCTGTCCTTGAGGGTAGGAAGTATTTTCTCATAAATATCTCAACCATTTCTTGTTAAGTATTAATGAAATTCAGTAGCATAAAGTTGAGCTATTGTTTTGCATTGGATCTTAGTGAAAACAAAATTAGCCTAAGTCTGATAACGTCCTTAGAAACTCCACTTATCTTAAATGTGTCACGTATCTCTAAGAATTGCTACAAATGGTTGTTGGGGTCTTCATCATTGAACACATTGCTGGATCATTTGAATGATACTTAGCTTGATTTCAAATGTATTGGCTTGAACTTTAAGCCGAGTTATGTTAGTACTGGCCCCATTTAGATTAGGCCTACAATAATCCAGCATTGTTCTAGGAGCCATAGGCAGATTTACTCTTAGCTCGTTTTTCGCTTGTACTACATTCTTATTTCCATTAAGACGTGGCTCCAAATTCAATGGCGAATCTCCTTAGATACCATCTTTCGGATTCAAGAATTGATTTCCTAATGGTGGCTCAACGTTTTGATTTAGATTATTCATTTTGGATCTCAACAGTTCTCATACTCTTACTTCCTTACTAGCTAATATTTGCTTCTCAAAATACTTTCAGACATTCTTTAAGTTACTTTTAAGTGTTCTTTCGGGTTTAGGATCGAAGTCATCTAGATCAGTTGTGCTATTTTAGGTCAAAAACTGCAGATTAGTACAAGAAACCAATATGAGCACAAATATCTCAAATAAACTAATTACAATTAACAAAGGAAAACTAATGCTAAAAGAATAGGAATCCTAATTTTCCTAATGATGATGCTGATTTTTCCTCAGCAACAATGCCAAAAACTTGATCACCTCTAATTAGAGCTTCCGAGTTTTACAAATTATAAACCTATATTCTATCCTTAACTCGGTTCAACAGGTAAGTGTACTTATTGTTTTATAGCACAGATGAGTATAGGATCATCTCCACTGGGAAAATGAATCAAACACTAGTACTTAATAATCTTTCTATTATCTAGCAGTCAAATTTATCAAGTGATTGATTATTAAGACTCTAATTTGTTAACTAAATTACACTAATCCACAAACTAATGTGACTAATACAATGATTACAAGAATAATTATGAATAACACACTTAACATGCAAACTTGCTTCACCACTTAGCATAATTTTACTAAAATACTTTTTATCCTAATACTTGTCATCTATGGGTAATTGCAATATGTAAGCATTCTTCTTAAAATTACTTACTTCTAATTTTAATTGTATTTAATGGAGTTTCTTCCTAATTAACAGCTAACTAAGATTGCATTAATGTTGTGTTAATGTATCGATTCCCCTAAGGATATGGCAACTTTCCTAATAATATCTCTATGATCAAGAGTAAGTTGTTCCAATGAATTAGATCTATTCAATAGAATTGTCTCTTGACATATTCTATTAAAATTCATCCTAAGTCAATATCGTGCATTACATCATACTTAGATTCATTAAGTGCCATTCATTGGAACTAACAAACATCATGAAATTAATTTTTCATGCACTTGATCATACTAAGTGATGTAGCAAGCTCTAACGAACTACTCACACATGATAAAATAACAAAATGTATAAATATAATGCAAGAGTAACAATGAAATTAACATGAGATAGTAAGAAATACAACCTCGATTTAAATTCACTATAGAAATCTTTACAACGTACAACAATGAAACCCCATTGTCCCTCTTGAGTAGTTCCAGGAAAATGTATGATACAATATCTAGACAACCATACGGTAAGTGAAAAGCACATGGTTACAGAAATGGATGATTAAGTGTGTTTTTTCTTTTTTTTTAGTCAGTTGATGTTTCGAAAATGATGTATGAAAAATTGATTCTCTTCTCTTGATAAGTTGCAGTATTTTTATATTCTCCCCGTCAAATGACTTGAATCTATCCCTTCACGGCACCACTTGATGTTTTTTTACATATTGGTTCATGTGAAAAGATTGAAAAAAACAATTGTATTTCCTTCTATCACGCCCATGACTCAGGGAGTGATAGTCTCGGAAAGAAATATTTTTAACCAGTCACAACCTTGACTAATGCTGTGAAACCTCGTTGCTTAATTGCACATCATTACGCTTGTGATTGGGAATGTGATCAGCCTTTTGGTATTCAATCACGATCGTGACTAATAAGGGAATCGTTAATATTTCCTTGATCATGGTCGTGATTGAGAACGTGATTAAGACTGGATTCTTCGTTACTTTATTATCACACCCATGATTGATATTTCTTGATACTACTTTACTGATTTCTTCCCTTTACGGTCGTGACTGATTAGAAAGTTGTTGCTCTTGTGTATAATTCATCTCCTTACTCGTGACTTACTTGAAATCAATTTTTTATACAATTAAGTACCAAAAACTTAAGAATTAAATCACATTTATGATCAATTCTATGCCTAAACATGTCTTGAAAGTGTAAAGTAATTTACGCTTATCATGGATCGTTCATGTAAAAGGTGTTTTGTACATAAGTCATAACTATATTTTGTATTCAGTGTGGTAATTACCTTTCAAAAAATTTATGATTTATTTAACTCTATATACATTCTAACAATAGGTATATATATTAAACAAGTCATCTATCTCTTGTATAGAATTACTTATATATATATATATATCATATCTCGGCACAACACAGGATGTATCATTACATAAGAATGCTTGTTTGTCTTCAATAAAAGTTCTATTTATAATAAAAACGTACTATAATGGAGTTCAGCTTAATACTTATTTGTACAAAAGTTTACATTTATCAACATAACCAACCCTAAAATATAGTTTTTTTTTTTTTTTTTTTTTTTTGCATACGTATAGATCCTTTATAGAAATAAGAACAAAATATGGCAAGACTTTTTCCCTTAGCTAATGCTGCCCCGTCAGTTCTTTTCATAACTTAAGGATACACAAGTATCCCCTCAACTCTCTATGAGATAAGTGATAGTGGATAAAACAAAACATAGAATGCACATACATACATTTACAAAGATTAATACTATATAAGACATTCAATCTCATAACCTAAGTTATCAATACAAATTGTTTCAGAAAATTCATGCTATGCTCATGTATGTGATATGCATCGGTATCGATATCTTATACTTTTTCAATTCCTCATCCGGTAAGTTGACATACCCAAGCATTTGGATAAGACGTCCAAGAACCTAAGGCAATATATAGTTGCTTAGGAGTAGGACCCCTAACGAAAACCACCCACTATAGTTGGAAAATCTAATACATAGTCGGTCACATAATGTGGCTAGAATAAGTTGAGCAATGCAATCGATATACTTAAAATCCAACTCAACAGTTTTGAAGCTTATTAGAAACTCGACTCATAGGTCCTTTCATACCAAGCTATGAATGCAGTAGACAATACAATAACCCAGTATCAAGTACGAATCTCAAGTTCCACGTTATAAATGATTCAATTACCTTAACTTCAGCTTTGTTTCTTAACTTCAGCTTTGTATCTCAACTTCATATCACATTCCTTCACATAGGGTTCACTTGGGTGAATACCTTAAAGAATAGTTTAGTTTCCAAGTTTTCTAAACAAAAATACATATCAACGAATTAGTCATACATGAGGAAAAATTTTAATTAGTCAGCACACATTTAACCAAAATCAGGTATTCAATCAATCCAGCACGTCATTACAATTTACAGCACAACTGACACTAAGTTAAGTAGACATAAGTCTACTTGCATAAAAAGAGACATATCCACTTATCTAAGCTCAATAGTAGCGTAAAATCCTAAGCTTCACGATGTGGTCGTTTCTTACTTATCACACCTAAAAAAACACATACAGACCCTAAGTTAACTACAAGTCAGTACTAAGTTCTTATGCATTTTCAATATTACGTTTTTAAGCTTAATTCAATTGTATCTTATTCATTTCTTATCGGATTTTGATAAAATTTATATCGTTATGATTATTATTTTGAGTACTATTAGGATATCTTAAGAGTCAAGACTTATTAATTTTGTAAAAATTCTAAAAATATCCTTTTGTGTTACCGATTTAACCAAACGTGATTATAATTTCATAATTAACTCAAATAAATCCTAAATCTAAATTAAAAGTCACAAAATTCCTCATTCCTTAAGTTATTCAGCATTCATTATATATTCAAAAATATAAATCCTTTACACGTTTGATGAGTATCATGTTAATACTAATTAATATATCATATATTAGACTAATATATAGGTTTATATTATGAAAATACATAATAAATAGTATATGAGCCCAATTAATTCCACAAAAAATCCTATAAACTCAAGAAATTACGTAGTTTAATTATTGACTATGACTTATACTAAAATAATTATAACGTATTTTCATGAAAATAGCGATTTTAACTCAAAATTAGCGAAAATTAAGCAAACAAGTGAATTTAATCATAAGATAAAATTTAAATGTTCTAAACATCATTATGAACTTCTAGGAATCATAATGCATAGGGCTTATACTTTGATTTTGTTAAAAACCAATTACTTCCATAAAACAACGAAATAGCTAATTTTGTCCAAAATAATTACAATAAATAGTAGACATGATTATTTTAAAAAATTCTTGTTACTACAATTAAATATATATATTCAGTATGTTATGTACAAATTTTCAACTTGAAAGGACATTATTTACTATTTGTAAAATTTAATTCAATTTTCGTCCAAACAGAGTCATTTCTTAAAGATCTCAAATTTCCAATAATTATTTCACTAAAATAAAATTACTACATTAATCTATACATAAAATAACTTTAGAAAACCAAGTTTAATAATTAAATAACATTATTTGATATTTTTAGAAAAATTACAAAGTTTCGGCCAGAAATTTGATTCACCTAAACCGGCTGCCTCCAACCACCTAACCTTGTTAGAATATCTCCTCTGGTAATGCTTTCCTTGACCCCAAAAGGCTACCATAACTGGACACTAATAGCCTATTGAATTTGCCTGATTATATTTCATGCCCTATTTTTGATCTAATTTTCTTATTTTATTCTAATTTGTTTCAAAAATTTCTTGAATGTTTTTCTTATATTTTCAAACTTTCAAAATGTTGTTTTTCAAGTGTACAAGCCTTATTTATATTTTCCAAATGGATAAGAATTTATAAAAATTGGACATGTGACTTACACATGTCATTTTTCTTTCAGATTTTCAATGCATGAGGTGCCATTTCCTTATTTCTTTGCTTTTGACTTATCATTCAAATTAATCCTAAGCCACCACATAAGTATGATGACTCATCATTGCATTTTTTTAATTAGTTTTCCAATTTTTTTATATTAATTTACCTTATTTTAATAATAATTTCTTATTATATATGTATATTTAATACAAATAACGCATATTCTATGTTAATGCATGTATATTACATATAATTCAACTTCGTTTGTTATTTTTGTAAGTTAAATAACTTATCTCTAGTATCTCGCTATATCTAAATGCTCGAATTTTACCTTTTTGATATTTATCAATTTTAGTGATAAATTGACATTTTCTTAAATTAATATTTTTATATAGCTTATTTTGAGAAAATGACTTTACTTGAATGATTTCTATCTAATTTTCATAACTTGACTATGAAGTTTGAAATTAAATAGATATCATAACTCGGCGCTGTAGATTTAGGGGCTCGAATCTTATGGTAAGCATAGGGATTCAAAATCTTAGGGTATTACAATATATATAAACTTGTAGACACCTTGCCTCTTGTAATTTTATAATTTTTTAGAATAGAAAATGGTCCTAATTTAGAAAATTACAAAAAAAAAAAAGGAGAAAATTTAGAAAAGGACAAAAAAAATGGAACTTTAGAAAAATGCAAAAAAAAAAAAAGAAGAAAATACAAAATTTCATAAAAATAAAAAAAAGGAAAAATTAAAAAAATACAATTTCTTTTAGGAAGATGTTTTTTTTTTTTAGGAAAAATAGACTTTATATTAATTGTTTTTAAGAAAAATAAAGATTTAAAGTTGAGTTAGCGTCATTAGGTTTGGTTTGGTTTGATAATTTATTTTTTTTAAATTTTATTCTAGGCTATTACATAACTTATATGCAATTTAGTTGTATTATAAATTAAAGGACATGCCAATGACCTAATGGTACTATACTTGAACTTAACATTGCATACGAGTTAAAGGTCTTGGGTTTGACACTTACAGTAGGCACTTGTGCCTTTTGTTTTTTAATCATTTTTTTTAACTGCCATACATTAGGCTACGTGTCTTGCTGAGACATGTAGCATAATGTCAATGGTCTGTATGGCTGATATGGTGCCACGTTAGAAATCTTTCCTTTATTTTCTTTCTCTTTCCCTTCCTTTCCCACCTTTTCCTAAGCAAAACCAGCTTAGTATCACCACTTTGAGGTCATTTTTTATTCAATCTTTTTCGTGATTTCACCAAATTAATAGTGAAAGCACAAAGTAGACATAGAATACTTTCGATTAATACTAGGAATGTGCCTAGATACATCTTCTATAAGGTCAAAATGAGCATTAAAGATTGAGAAAAACTTAGATGCATAAATTTTTGCTTCCCATAATTTGAGCTCTTTAACAAGGTTCGAAGCTTCCACTTGATGAATTGGTAAAAATAAACCTCTGTGATGCGCATTTGATTTGAAATTTACACCCATTTGCACTCAAATTTGAGAATCAAACTAGGTCCTTCTCTATGCTTTATTTTGAAGTCATTTCGAATCTTGACCTCCCATGTTTAATTTGGACTTTGGTTAATATAAATAGGCTCTCCTTATCATGTTCTGATCATGAAGTTTCCATCCAAATCATAGCTCCCAATCTCTTTCTTTCATTACATGTAAGTGCCTTCTCTCTTTAGAGCTCCTCATTCACCATTCATCCTCAAGCAAAACCACCATAACCAACAACTTGCCTATGCTCTGAGCTTTCGAACGCTAGCCCATACACCTCTACCCATAGTCCCTAGCTTGAACTTAGTCGCTTGGTGGCTCGACTAAACCTTAGCCTCTATCAAAACCACCATCACAGCTACCTTCAACTCAATTTAACACTACGGTTAACTTCGTAATGTCTCAAAACCTCGGAACCAACTCCCCTTTGACCTCCAGCAATTGCCATCGAGCTTGGACAATAGCCATTGCCACCGGCTAAGTCCAAAGACTCTGAAGCCACCACTAAATGTGACGGTGCCAACATCCCATATTTCTAATAAAAATCACATGAAAATGTGATTTCCCCATCAATTTAGTGTTCGGATCCATCTCTATGACATTAAGAGCTATTGAGAATTACCCCCAACCTTGCATGAGTAGCGCACGTGATCAAGACGAACGGCCTAAGTCCAACCCAAAAACTGGGTCTAAAATTAAGTGTTTGACCTGACCTGCACATTGCTTGATTCTGGTTCAATCTTACTTCCATTTTTATCTTATTTATGTATTTTTTTCCCTTCTCTTTTCTTTAGTTATATATTGTATTGTAAAAAAATAAATAAATAAAGAATCCAAAAAAAGAAGGAAAAAGAAGGAAAAAAAAAAAAGAAAGAGAAGGAAAAGCTTTATCTTATTTATTTATTTATTCAAAACATAAATGAAAAGTAAATACAATAATAATAACAAAAAATTAAAAAAATTGGAAAATGTTTTGTCACTTAGAAAATTCAATTTTCAACAATAAAAATAAAATAAAATAAATCCCTTTTTAAAATTAAGGTTCTTCCCCTTAGAGTTTTCCATAATGAAGTATTACAAAATTAGGACCCTTTTTAGATATTTTCCTTAAAATGAAATAAAATGGCTAAGAGACGTAAACTTGATCTATTGTTCAAAATTAAAATAAATTCAACACATTAAAGTTTTATTAAACAAACTATGAAAGTCTGATCTCGAATAACAGGTACATAGATACTCGTATACAATTATGGGATTAATTAAAATATAAAAAAAATTATTTTTATTTTTATTTTTTCCCTTTATAAATAATTAGTTCTTTATTTATCTATTTATCCATTTTTTAAATAGACATGTTCTTTACTTGTAAAATAGAAGTAGTATTTTGAAATTATAAAGGTATATTGAAAAGTAAATCTAAATTCAAAAAGTTAAAAGCGGTATATGTTAGGGTTTAATAGGTTAGGCCCTATACTCAAATATCTAATTTTCAAAAAAACCTTTTCAAAAAATGTTTTTTTTTTTTTATTAATCATGGTCTAGTATTTAGATTAAAATTAATCCACTCAATTGGTTTTGATCTAAACCTTTTCTTGACCCCGATTGGGTGGTGACTCTTAGCTTTTCAAAATAAAAATCAAGTTTTTCTTAACTCTTAGTCGAGAGTTAGAATTAAATGGATTTAGGCTTAATACTAAAAGGGTTAAGAAAAATAATAAAAAAAAAAAAATCAAGCTCGACATTATGACAATTCCATCAGGAAAATTAAGAGGTCTAGCCACTTCAAAACTTTCTAAAATTAAATTTGTTTTTCAAAATACCTATGTTATTTATTGATTTGATTCATTTCATGTAAATATATGCTGTTTGATATATTCACTTGTCGCATACATTATACTTGGGATTTTAAAGGGAATGATTGCATCAAGGATGTAAGATAGATATGGTTAGACCTAGACCATCTTAGGACTTTAGGAGATGGGCTATTGTGTAAGTTTTGAATGTTGTAGGATAACAACCTTATAGAGCTAATTAGGCAAGCTCACTTAAGCTTCAATGTGATCAATGAATCATTTCACTGAAAGCGTATGAGATCATAGAGCTAAAGGACCTTTAGAATCTATCTTAATTGTATTCACAAACCCTTTCCCAAAATTGGCAAAAAACATGGTGTAGCAAGAACAAAAAATTTTAATTGTGAAGTTTCTTAATATTTTCCCTATTTTTCTTTTCTTTAGAATATTGATGCAATTCCCGTATAAATAGTATAGTTTTGATGTAATTTTCTTTTCATCTTTTTTGTAAAAAATGGTTAGGTCCTCTCTCACACCGGCACTTTTCAAGGAATTCCATATTCACAAGCCTTTCAAGCCTAGAGGAATACTTGAAAAATGGTTCCAATTTCTTAACCCATCCCAATAGAAGATGATTCAAAACAAAATTGGGTCTATCCTTTTGCTGTCTAAGATTCAAGCTAATATCACCATGGTATGAGCTTTAGTCCACTTTTGGGACCCTTAGAGTCAATCTTTTTGTTTTAGCTGATGTCGAATGAGCTCAACTATTGAAGAATACTCCTATTTGTTAGAAGTAGAGGGTATGTTCTAGATATTATGATTGGGTTTGCAAAAATTTTCAATAGACTCTAGAGTCTTTGTGAATCTGAAGTATGTAAAATATAGGCAAATCACTTCACTTGGTTTGTAACCCCATCCAATTACGATAAAAAAACTCTTTTCTATTAGCTTCGAAGTTTGGCAACAACATGGAGTTAACACTTATATCTTAGTAGCATTTAGGACTATTTTGTTTCCCGATAGCGTATTTTACATACATTACAAGATTGCAGAGCTGGTGACCTAGTTTTTAGAAGGAAAATCTTACATCCCAACGTTGTTAGTTGAAAAAGTTAGATTGCTTAGTTGTCTCTAAGAAGAAAAAAATGGAGACTTAAAACCAATATGGCCTTATTAATGGTTTAGTTCATCAGTTATGCTCGAAGCCATAAACTTGACTTCTTTCATAAGAAAGGCATCAAAACAATAAACCCTATTGAGGCATTTGCTATTATCATTGAATTACTTGAAAATGTTGCTACCTATTACTAGGTTAGAGCTTTCCAAAAATTGCATATCAAAGATATCTCTCAGGTGGCCAGATGGATCGAGGTAGTTAAGCTAAAGAAGAGAAAGAGGATGGAAGAGGAGTCAGGACACCACAAGAAAAAGAGGATAAAGACTTTAGGGATTATTTGTAAGAAATTTTTTAATAATGTAATGGAAACTTCGAAAATACAATAAAAATAATTTTCTTACCACATCATAGTTAGTTCGCCAACTCCCCTCTCTACATCTGTATGCCTTCATATTGCATTTTTACTTATAAATATTCATTGTTGGTTTCATTAGCTTATATAACTTTGTAAAAATAAAAAATAAAAATAGAAGAAGGAAGATAAGGGAATATTTTTCTAAGTAGGCTCATATCCTTAAGCTTCTAATTGTAAATATTCGATTTTGTTTACATCTCCTTTTCTTAGTGCCTCCGTTCTAACTCTTTTCATTCCTTTACACCTCTTTAGGATTATATTTCTTGTAGGTCATCTTTGAAATACCTACAGGATTGATTCCTGTCCCTTAGAAATATTTTTTTTACTCCTAGAAAACTATGTAGATAAGCCTTATCCTTTAAATAAGTCCTTTTCTCTCTCAAAAAAAAAAAAATTAGAGAGTTGCTAACAGGTGAGGATTCTTACCTGGAGCAATGGCCAACAATGGAAATAATAACAACCTTGATGATGGCAATGCTTAACCCACTCAAACATAGACCTTTGGTTCATTAAGGTAGCCAACATAAATACAAACCCTAGGCTTAGCAAAGTAGCCAAACCAAGCCAAAACCCTTAGTCCATTGAGAAGACAGAACCCAAACATGAATTGAGTTAAAACATAAAGTCAAACACATTCCCAGTCTCGAACTCAGATCAAATAAAAAGCATTGTTTCACATTGAGGCATATTTTAAGAAATTGGGGGGTAAAGTCAATCTCTACCTCGAGGCAAATAAATATAGATTCCTCCTTAAGGAATTGGTAACTCACTTTTAAAATATTTAAGATGAAAAGAGGTAAACTATATATCCTATACACTAACCCTTAAACACTTTGAGACTTGAGTGACAACAAAATGAGGATACTTTGGGCTCATTCCTTAAAGGAGGTCCATTTTGATTTTAATATACAGATTAAAATGAAGTTAGACAATTATTTTCAAACTCCAAACACAAGTATCCTTTATTAACCCTGTTCGACCAACTTGAAGTATTTTCAAATCTAAACCCTATTAAGAACCACCCTATAATGGGGCAATTCGGAGGTTAAGGCCATTGATTAAAAGAAAAGAATAAAATTGGTTTATGCTTGCTTCAGTAACATTAATTCAAAGACAACTTTTCTTTCTGATAAGTTATTTTCTTTGAAATGAAGAAGAGCTAAATCCTTATCAAACACCCCAAACTTACCTCGTTTAAGCCTATACACTAGGAATCCATGGATTTAGGGCCTTAAAGACAAAAACTCAGCAATGGAGATAATCACTCTTGGGCGAAAGAAAAGAAAGAAGAGCAATAAATAACGGGGCAAAATAATGAATAGCAAGAAAAGAAAAGAAGAAGAAGAAAGAGAGAAAAGAGGCTTAAAAATTAGGCCTAAGTGTAAGATGAAAGCCCTAAAAGACATATCCCATCTTAGCAAGGGTAGCAAAATTGAATAAAAAGGCCTGGAATCAAAACCTAAATAGCCTAAAAAACGTAAGGCCCTATATCACATTCTAAGCCCAAAAACACAAAACTTCCATATCCACTCTGAATCACACTTCACAAACTAAAAACTTTCTTACCCATGCTAAATCACATAAGGCCTTCCTACCCATAAGGAGCTCTTTTGATCTAAAATGATAATATATCTTTAATAAAAATCATTTTTGAAATTAGGGCAATGACACTTCTATTTTTTTCCTAAAAGATTCTTGACTTATACACCTGAGTTGAATAAGTAAATCTTTTAAATAGGCCTTCTCATCAATTCTCTTGAAACCATTTGTCCAAAAGCCTGATTCATAATATTGGACCGAAAAAGACTTAACAAATTGATCAAAGCGTATCACTTACAAAATGGACTATAAATTTTGGAAAAAGAGTTAAGAGTGTAATTTGGATCGAGATTGCACAAGGAAGCCCTCTTCAACTAAACTAATCATGAGTTACCCTTTTTTTAAGAAATGAATATTTAAAATCACAAGGCCTCATAAAGAAGCCTGATGTCAAGGTCATGAGACATTTTCAAAGACAAGAAAAATACGAGATGCCTTACATGGTTATCATGGAAGGAGATGGTTATAACATTTGCTCCTTAATAAGAGTTTATACCCATTAGCAAAACTTTCAAGAAAAGTGAAAAAAAAAAAGGGGAAAGTAAAGGTTTGTTACAAGTTTTCAAGTCTATGTCAACTCGATTAGCCAAGCTTTCAATTTATGTTACCTATTTCCTTTTATTTTGTCCAATGTAGTCATACCTTTTTCGTTGACCATATTAGTCGAAGTTATTTTTTAAGTCCATTAACTCTTTTTTAAATCAAGGGACCTCTTCTCTAATGCCTTTCTCGTCCTAGGTGGTTTTCACTAAATTCCTCATTTACAAATTTTTCAAGTCAAGAGGTTTTTCTAAATAGGTTACATCCTTCAGTTTTGCTTCTTAGGGTCTTTAGCTAACCTCGTGGGGTGCTTACCTTTTGTCCATCTCTTTTAAGGTCCTAGCCAGTTGATGGAGTGCTATCCTAATCCACATTTCCTTAGGGTTTTAGCCACCTCATAGAGTGCTGTCCTATTTTTCGATTAGTCTTTAGGGTCCTAGCTAACTCAGAGAGCGTTGTCCTGATCTACATTTCCTTAGGGTTCTAGTTAGCTCATAAAGCGCTATGCCATTTTTTGCCCAATCTTTAAAGTTTTAGCCAGCTTTTAAAGTATTGTCCCGATTCATGTTCTCCTTTAGAGTTCTAGTCATCTCATATAGTACTATCTTGATTCATTAATTTCTCTTAGGGTCTTAATGAGCCCATAGGGTGCTTCCCTTCATCAATCTCTCTTTAGGGTTTAGTGAGCTTATAGGGTACTTCCCTTCATCAATTTCTCTTAAGGTTTTAGAAAGCCCATAAGGCACTTCCCATCATTAATCTCTCCTTTAGGTTACTTAGCTTAGAATAGTATGACAGAGTTTTTTAAATTGATTCCAATTTAGGGTTGCTAATTCACTAGAGACACTTTGCCTAGGTTAGTAAGGTTGAAGGATCATGACCAGGTTTTCTAAGTCAATTCCAATTTAGGGTTGTTAATCCCCTAGAGACGCTTTCTATTAGGTTAGTTAGCTCAGAATAGCACAACCAGGTTTTCTAAATCGATTCCATTTTAAGGTTGCTAATAGCTTAGAGATGCTCCTGCCTAGATTAGTGAGCTCAAAGGAGCACAATCGGGTTTTCTCAAATTGATTTCAAATTTAGGGTTGCTAGTCTCTTAGAGATACTCTTGCTTATGTTAGTCAGCTTGGAACGATCAGGTTTTCTAAATCGATTCAATTTTAAGGTTGCTAGTCTATTGGTAATACTCTCGCTTGGGTTAGTTAGCTCAGAATAGTACGACCATGTTTTCTAATTCGATTCTAATTTAGGGTTATTAGTCTACTAGAGACGTTTTCGATTAGGTTAATGAGCTCGAAAGAGCACAACAAGGTTTTATAAATCAATTCCAATTTAGGATTGCTAGTCCTTTAGAAACGTTCCTACCTAGGTTGGTCAACTTAGAATAACATAACTAAGTTTTCTAAATTGATTCCAATTTAGGGTTATTAGTCTCCTAAAGACGCTTCAACCTAAGTTAGTGAGCTCAAAGGAGCAAAACCAGGTTTTCTCAAATTGATTTCCAATTTAGGGTCGGTAATCTCTTAGAGACACTCCTGCTAAGGTTAGTTAGCTCAGAATAATATGATCAGGTTTTCTAAATCGATTCCAATTTAAGGTTACTAGTCTCTTAGAGATGCTCTCGCCTAGGTTAGTTAGCTTAGAATAGTAAGACTGGGTTTTCTAAATCAATTCCAAATTTAGGGTTGCTAGTCCTCTAGAGACGCTTTCGCTTAAGTTAGTTAGCTTAGAATAACACAACTAGGTTTTCTAAATTGATTCCAATTAAGAGTAATTAGTTGTTGAGTCCTATTTCGATTTTTCTTAATTCAATCTATATTAAGCCTAGCCTGCTTAATATAAATTACTCGATATTAAATTAAGAAAAAAAATTCTTTAAAAAAATGTTCAAAAAATATTTAAAAAAAAAAACATTTGGAGTCGCCAACCAGTTAAATTGGTAAAATGTAAAATTAGGATTTTCGAGTCGGAAACTTTAATTTAGCCACTAATTTGCAAATATTATAAAAAATAATTTTTAGAAAATTAAACTAGAAAATTTAAATTCAAGAGCTAACCTATTAAGACTAAGTTACCATATAAAAATAATAAAAAAACTAATGGGCTTTTATTATTTATAATTTTTCTAAAAATGCTAAGATATATACAGATATACAAAGATATAGTTAAGATAAATTTTTAATATTTTTATTAAGAATTTTTTAAAAAAGGGAAAAAAAAATTTGATGGTTGCCTTGGAGGTATCTACGTACCCTTTAGTTAGGATTAAACCAACGTAATTCTTTTTTTAGAAAATATTTAATGAATTGATTCTTTTTAATTTGAAAATTAAGTCAAGTTTACATTTTTAACCAATTTAATTTTATTAAGAAAAATCCTAAAAAAAAAACCTAATTTTTATTCCCAATTGGAAAAAAAAAACCCCAACACTTAATTCTTAAAAAGACTCAAAGTTAGTATTTTTTATTTTTGGAAAAACAGACTATGTGACAAAATTTTAAAAAAAATCCTAAAACAGCTAAATGAGGAAAAATAAATAAATAAATAAAAGATGTAAATTTTATAAAAATATGCTAATATCAATTATTATGGAAAATGTGTTGTTTTGTGAGAAAGATGCAATTAGTATTGATAATATGTCTAACCATAGAAAAGAAGCATAAACTATAGAAAAGATACCTAAATCATAGAAAAGATATCTGAACCATGAATGGTGGAGTAAATAGATGTGAATGGTGGGGATATTATGAGGTGTGTTTGTAATGTGAATTGGAAAAAACGTCCCCTTTTTACCACCTAATGTCCACTATTTATAAGCCGTTAATTTGGATCATTTTGATAATAGATTCAATCTTAACAAATTCAAGATACAATAGGTATGATAATACTCGATTTGATTTATTAGATTCATCAAATATTCAATCTAACTTCTAAAAACCCTTTATTTATTCAGGCTTTTTTCTTAAGCTCGAATCAATCTATTTCAATTTAGCCCAAAATACATGTTAGCTTATTTAATAATTCCTAAATTTGTTTAGCCCAATATAAATTAGATAAAAAAATCTTCTTTATATTGGACTAGTCTAAAAATATTTTTAATAAATTTTGATTCTTTAACGACTTAGAATTTATTAAATTGACTTTATATCTCTATGTCTGATTTGACCCTAAGTGACTTGACTTGACTTTAGTCGACACTTATATATATATATTTTTTAATTTTTCGTTTTTTTATTTTGTTATTATTATTATTATTATTTATTTTTTAGTTATTTTTTATTTTTTTTTCTATTTTTTGATTCAATTTTTTCATTTTCTAAAATTTTTACAAACTTGGCTCATAAGTAAAAAGAGATTAAAATTAAAATAAATAATGGCAAAAATGAAGTGTTTATAGTTGTCCCTTTTTGTAATGAAGTTTGTAAAGACTTTGCTATAAAGACAAAAAAGATATACTCATTTTTGCTTGGTCCTTACTTGAATTGGTAGAGTAAGGACTTTGAATATCAAACAAATAGGGTCCTGACTTGAAAGGTCGGGTATCCTTAAGATGATAGATCTCTTTCAAGATGAGTTGCTTGAAAGGATAGATCTTTTGAAAACAAGATAAAACAACGTTTTATTAAATACAAAATAAGATAGTGCTCTCATGAGCATGCAATCATTTAAATGACTGGATGACACTTTACCAAGCAAGTGGTCCTAAAAAGAATAGGACAGCGCTCCTTTGAGCAAGTAATCCTAGTAAAGGACTAGATAGTACAATGCTCTTATGAGCAAAGGATCCAGCAAGAAGCAGGACAATGCTCCTTTAAGTAAGTAATCTAATTAAGGATAGGACAACACTTTTTTGAGTAAGTGATCCTAAGAAGGATTAAATAGGACAGTGCTACTATGAGAAAGTGATCTAACAAGGAATAGGATAGCGCTCCATTGAACAAGCGATCCAACAAAAGATAGGATAACGCTCCTTTTAGTAAGTGATCTTAGCAAAGGACTAGATAGGACAATGCTTTTATGCGTAAGCAATCCAACAAGGAATAGGATAACGCTCCACTGAGTAGGCGATCCTAAAAAGGATTGGATGGCACTCTAATGAGTAAGCAATCCAACAAAAGATAGGACAGCACTCTTTTAAGCAAACAATCTTAGTAAAGGACTAAATAGGACAACAATCTTACAAGCAAGCGATCCAATAAGGAATAGGATAGCGCTCTACTAAGCAATTGATCCTAAAAAGGATTGGATGGCACTCTAATGAGTAAGCGATCCAACAAAAGATAAGATAATGCTTATTTGAGCAAGTGATTTTAGCAAACGACTAGATAGGATAGTGCTTTTATGAGTAAGCGATCTAACAAGGAATAGGATAGCGCTCTGCAGAGCAGATAATCCTAGAAAGGATTGGATGGCGCTTCAATGAGCAAGCGATCCAACAAAAGATAGGATTGCACTCCTTTAAGTAAGCGATCCTAGTAAAGGACTAGATAGGACAATGATCTTATGAGTAAGTGATCTAATAAGGAATAGGATAGCACTCTATTGAGCAAACGATCTTAAAAAGGATTGGATGGTGCCCTAATGAGTAAGCGATCCTACAAAAGATAAGACAGCGCTCCTTTGAGCAATCAATCCTAAAAAAGACTAGACAGTGGTCTAATGAGCAAGCGATCCAAAATTACTATATGAAATGGATAGTGCACTAAAGGGCAAACAATCCATGAATTTTAAGGACTTTGATGAGTTTTGAAAAAATGATTTAAGATTTAAGTTTGAGGGATCTTGATGATTCTTTGAAAATTTTGACTTTTCTTTTTAAGAAATCTCTCTTGACATAAAGGTTCCATATCTCTTTTGAAAACTTTTCTTTTTTCTTCTTTTTCTCAAGAAATTAAAAAAAAAAACACTTTTTGGTGGAAAATTATATTACTAACAAGTAAGAAATACTCGAAGACCTTAAAGATCACAAATAAGGGGTTGGCTTGTCCTTTGCCCGTTAATCACTCATTCTTTCAGTTTTATTTCCTGGAGCATAATTCATGTTCTCTAAACTTTTTAGAAGTATTGATTTCAAACTTAAGGTTAAAACCATTCATGTTCTTGAGAAAGTATCTAACCGTTCTTCAATTTTCCATTAAGGGGATAGATATCATTATTTGAAATATTTAGTCAAACAAGATTTCCTTGTACTCTTACAGGATTGTTTTCACTTTGGGCATCAATTCCAAAAATTGTAGCCTATCTTGTAAATGGTACACTTTGGTCATTCAATCAGGTATTTTTTAGGTTTGCAATGTAAGGCCTTGGGTTAATAGTTTGAGCAAATGGACATCAATGTACTTAGCCAATTTTGAGGATATACAATCTATCATGAGCTTATAAGCTAAGAACTTTTGAGAAACTAAACATGGGCTTGCCCTAGTTTCATGAGTAAATTTTGCTAAAGATAAGTCGATTTCTTTAGTCAAAAGAATTTCATTAAGGATAGTATAGTGGGTGGGATTATAAAGTGACGACTTTATTTTTAGGCATAGGAACTTAAAATGTTTAGCTTTTGATACCATCACAAGTTTGAACTTTTGGCGATTTGGCTAATCCTTAAAGGTGACCACCTTGTTAATAGTTTCTTCTTCTTCTTTTTTTCTTTTTTTTTTCCTTTTTCTTTTTCTTCTTCTTCTTCTTTCTTCCTTTCTTTTCTTTTCTTTTCTTTTTTTTTTTTGGTCAAGGCAGTCACCTTTTATTGTTGAGTTTTCGCTTGATGGGATTCAAAGCCTTAAAAACATTGTTCAAAGAGTAGAAGCTTAGGAGAAGTATATGTGGCTTTGAAGTGCTTGGGAAAGAATCCATGAGCTTGCTGTATTTGAATAAGTGTATAGGCTTAAGTGAAGTATGTATGGTCTGAAGCTCTTTTCCATTTTAAAGAAATCGAATTATCTGTGATAATATTTGCTCATGAATTGGCATAATTAAGGTAAGCATAAGTTAGTCTATTCCTTTTCTCCAAATTAATGACCCTATCCTCCTAACTGCCCTAGTGTAGGGTGGTTCTTGACAAGGCTAATTTTAAGAAAAATCCCTAAAAAGCTCAAATGGGTTTTGTAAGGGATAACTGTGTTTAAGAATGATGAAATGAATGCCTATTATCATTTTAAAATGTGTACCAAGTTCAAAATGTGTACCAAGTTCAAAATGAACCTCATTTAAGGAATGAGCCCAATTACTCACATTGTATCGCTTAACTCTCATGCGTGTTTAAGGTTAGTGTTTTAGATATAGTTTGCCTCTTTTTATCCTAAACTTTTCAAGTAATGTGTTACCATTCCCTTAGATAGAAAATTTTAAATTTCAAGTTCACATTTTATCCATTTTCACTCGTTCCAAATGTCTTAATTTAAATTGAACTAGCTTCATAGCGTACTAAAACAAAAATGCACGTGAAAAATGCTTTAGTTAATAACTCATATCCATTACAAGCTCTAAAATAAAAGATGATTCTTAAAAATAAAAAATAAATATGGGAACTAAAATTCTTTTCCACTTCTTGCCTCCATTTCTGTCACTTGTTTAAACTTGGTCCTTTCTATTGAATTGATTTTTTGGAATTATACCTAATTACTTTAAATGATGAGCCACCTTGTCAGATGATAGTAGTAGGCCTTTAATGTCTGATGCTAGAGGCTGTCTGTTTGATGCTTCTTCAAACATTAGCCTCTAGAAAGCTGGGTTGGATAATTTCTGCATCAATCAAATCTTGCACCTTATGCTTTAGTTTCTAGCAGTTCTCTATGTTATGCTCCACTTGGCCCATATGATATTCGCACCATTTGTTAGGGTCATGATTCCTTGGCTTGTACTTCTTTATTAGGTTTTCACATGCTAGCATCCTTATTTCTCTTAATTGCTTGAATACTTCGACCATTGGAATTTTGAACTGTATAAGTTGCTTCCTTTTATTATGGATAGGCTTGTTTCGATCCTGGACTTTCCTAATTAGCATATTCGCTCCTGACTTCTCTTTCTCTAAATTATCCTCTTGCTTGTTCTGTGATGTCCTATCTATATGAGGATCTAAGTTTTCGAGTTGCTTGAGCACATAACCCATTATCATTTATGTACCCATGAGTTTTTCTTCTAACTTCGCTAGCTTTTCTTCTGTACCTATTATCATTTCTGTACCCAAACCTTGATAATGACATGCGTCTTGAGCTTGACCATTCAAATTTGTTTTTGAAAACTTTTCTGAACCTTGTATCATGTTTATAATGGGCTCATGAACCTACAACTCTTTAGACTTGTTTACCCGAGATGGTATGTTAATAGGCCCCTAGGCTTGGGTTTCGGCCATTGTCTAGACTTGCTTCGCATGCTTGCTTAGAACCCCTTCTACTATGGCTATTTTCTGTTTTAGCACTTTAGATATTTTGGTTTTGACAATGAGTGATTATGGGTTTCAAGTTAGGCTAGATCACTTAAAAAGTAATATTTCAAAACTTGCAAGAATCCCTTTTTGTTAGCAACATTGCATTTCCTCTCTTTTTAAAAGATCAAGTTTTTTAATTTTGAGAATTTATTTTTTTTTTGGAAACTTTTATTGAAAAATTAATATTGATTTTATGTTACAGAAACTTAATACTAACATCGACGAATCTAAAAAAAATTGGAAACATTGGGACTGTGATTAAGGACATGAGATGACATAAAAAAGTGGAAATTATTTTAAAATAAAAAACTTATTAAAAGATGACATAAGGGTAATGACTCATGAAGAAAGTTCTATTAAAATCGTGACAACTTAGTAGATAAACACAAAGAACGAAAACTTAGATATTTATAAGATTGATGACTTTGAGGTGGGAAATAATTTACAATGAGAATCATTTTTACTTTTTGATTTATTTTTTTTTGTATTTTGTTAATTCTTAACAATATGGTACATATGGAGCATTGCAATAGAAATCAACCAAATAGATAAAATTATCTTGAAACTGTTTTTTTTTTTATCATAAAATAACTTTTTGAAATTCTTTAAAGATAAAATTTACTAGAAAGCCTTAAAAATGATAGTTTCATAATAATTTTTATCATAATTAATTTTCATAATTACATGCCCAAAAAAAATTATAAGTTGATGCTGAGTTTTTTTTTTTTTTTTTAAACATTGGCACATTATGGTACAGGGGAAATATTAATGATTTTGATCCTTTATGTTAAATGTTATAATACACAACTTATTATTGATGAAATAAAACAAAATCTAAAAGACTTACATATGTTACATAAAATAACATATAAGATAAATGTGATGCAATATGTTACACATGTGTGCAATGCAATGGGGTTAGTCATTAATAAACTATAGGAATATAATTATTATAAACTCGTAGTTAATATTCATGTAAACTTATATATATATATATAAGTACGTGAATTTCCAAAGTTGTTTTTTAAATAAAGCTTGTGTATACTTATATATATAAGTGCATCAAATTTTGAAAATAAGGTCTAATTAGTCACAAGTTATAATAATTCTTTTCTATCTCCTATAACTTAAAAATTACTAACCCTTATTTTACAATGATGTAGAAGGGTAGAATCTCTGGGTCTCAAGCTTTATAGCTTCTTAGCTTCTAGTATTCTTAAGGAAACACTTAGTAGGCTATATTCAAGCATGAGTAGACTCGCTTGTCACTGTTAGGTGGGGGCAAAGACCTTAGCGACCTGAGGGATATACAATGGCCGCTTGTCCTAGGTTCCTTTACTAACTCAGGTCTGACCACATCTAAGCATACAAATGATTTTTAAATAAAGCTCCTTAAATTCCTAATACGGGCTCATTGGGTTGAGTTTTTTTCTTAAAGGCCTATATCACTAAAACTAAGTTAATATAATTATATTACAATAAAAAGGAAATAAAAAATGAAAGCCTATTAATTAATTTTTTTTACATGGCTAGCTTACTAGGATCTTTAGAGGAGTTGTCAATTCTGTCGAGTCTTATTTCGGTTTTCCTTAATTCAATTTATATTAAGCTCACTTTGCTTAATATAGTGAGCTTAATATAAATTACTCGACATTAAATTAAGAAAAAAAATTCTCTAAAAAATGTTTAAAAATATTAAAAAAAAAACATTTGGAGTTGTTAACTAGTTAAACTGGTAAAAAGTAAAATTAAGATTTTTAGGTGAGAAAATCTTAATTTAGTCATTAGTTTATAAATATTCTAAAAAAAAAAATTTAGAAAATTAAACTAGAAAATCTAAGTTTAGGGACTGATATATTAACACTAAGTTGCTATGTTAAAAAAAAAAAAAACTCATGGGCTTTTATTTTTTTATAATTTTTCTAAAAATATTAAGATATGTACAGGTATGCAAAATTATAGTTAAGATAATTTTTTTATATTTTTATTACGAATTTTATAAAAAAGGAAAAAAATTTATTTTTTATTATGGTTATCCCGGAGGTACCTATATACCCATTAGTCAAAATTAAATTAACGCAGTTCTTTTTTTAAAAAAGATTTAATGAATTGATTCCTTTTAATTTGAAAATTGAACCATGTTTACGTTTTTTAACTAATTTAATTTTATTAAGAAAAATCCTAAAAAAAACCTAATTTTTATTCCCAATTAGGAAAAAAAAAACTAAATACTTGATTCTTAAAAAGACTCCAAGTTAGTATTTTTATTTTTGGATAAATTGATTACACGATAAAACATAAAAAAAAAATCCTAAAACGCATTTTAAGGAAAATAAATAAATAAATGAATAATATAAGTTTTATGAAAATATGCTAATATACAATTATTATGGAAAACGTATCGTTTTATGAGAAAAATACAATTACTATTGACAACACGGAAAAGAAGCCTAAACCACAAAAAAGATATTTAAACAATAGAAAAGATGCTTAAACTATAGATAAGGCGCCTAGATCACGAAGGAGAAGCCTAAATAATGGAAAAGATATCAATTAAAAATTTTTATTTTATGAAAACTAAATAAGTGATAAAACTATTTTTGATTCTTGAAAAATCTCTAAAAGCCTAAAAATGCAACTTTATGACAACTTGCTAAAATATACAATTTTCATGCAAATGTGATATTTTTAAAAATGCAATATCTATGGAAAAACATATTTTATTATTTGAAAAAAAATGATGACATGCCATAAATAAACTAATTAGAATTAATGTTAAGACCTACAAAAAAGAAACCATGTTAGTACTTATTTGTTGTAAATAAACTATCTAAATTATGCAAATTTGTAAAAATTAATACTACATGTTAAAATTACAAAATATTAACAAAGCTAACGGTAACTAAAAACTAAAACTGATTACCTGCATTAAAAAATAAAGTTAATAAAAACAAATTTATAAAAAGGATTAACATTACTAAACTAATTAAAATAACTAAATAACTATAATAATCATAAAAAGCAAAAAAAAAAAAAAAAAAAAAAGAGAGAATGGAATCCAAAACTATCTAATTGTTTGGGTTGGATCTGCTTATGCATAGGTTAGATTCAAGTCTTGTTCGTGTTCGTGGACAGTGCAGTAGGCATGCGGTGTAAAGCGTAACCGTGTGTGTTGTGTTGAATTGTGAGCGTTAGGCAAGAGTAAGTGTCAAGGGGGAGTGAGTGTGTACATCAATGCTGTGCAGCTGTATGTGAGTGATTTGAAGGACTATGTGTAGGTGAATATGTGTGTCAGGCAAGAGTGTGTGAATTAGAAAATTGTGGAGTGTGTAGATGTGAATTGTGGGGGATATTATGAGGCGTGTTTGTAATGTGAATTGGAAAAAACATCTCCTTTGTATAACCTAATGTCTACTATTTATAAGCCGTCAATTTGGATCTTTTTAATAATAAATTCAATCTTAACAAATTTAAGATACAATAGATATTATAATACCCGATTTGATTTATTAGATTCATCGAAGATTCAATCTAGTTTCTATGAATCCTTTTATTTATTTGGGCTTTCTTTCTTAGGCTTGATTCAGTTCATTTCAATTTAGCTTAAAATACACGCTAACCCATTTAATAATTCCTAAGCTTATTTAGCTTAATATAAATTAGATAAAAAAAATCTTCTTTATATTAGATCAATCTAAAAATATTTTTAATAAAGCTTGATTTTTTAACAACTTAGAATTTATTAAATTGATGTATATCTTCATTGTCCAATTTGACTCTAAGCGACTTGACTAAACTTGACTTTAATTGACACTTATATTATTTTTTTCAATTTTCGTTTCTTTTATTTTTATTTTTATTTTTTATTTTTTTTTCTATTTCTTTAAATTCAATTTTTTCATTTTTTGTATTTTTTATAAACTTGGCTCAAAACCAAAAAGAGACTAAAATTAAAATAAAGAGTGGTAAAAATGAGGTGTCTATACTAGTCTACTAGAGACACTTCCATCTAGGTTAGTGAGCTTGAAGGAGTATGACTAAATTTTCTAAATCAATTCCAATTTAAGGTTATTTGTCCCCTAAAGACACTCCCCCCTAAATTAATGAGCTCAAAGGAACGTAACTAGGTTTTATTCAAGCAATTTCCAATTTAGAGTTGCTAGTTCCTTAGAGATGCTCCCTCCTAGGTTAATTAGCTTAAGATAAAACGATTAAGTTTTCTAAATCGATTCCAATTTAGAGTTGCTAGTCCCCTAGAAACGCTCTCGCCTAGGTTAGTCAGCTTAGAATAGCACAACCAAGTTTTCTAAATCGATTCCCATTTAGAGTTGCTAGTCCCCTAGAAACACTCTCGCTTAAGTTAGTCAGCTTAGAATAGCATGACCAAGTTCTCTAAATCGATTCCAATTTAGGGTTGCTAGTCCACTAGAAACGTTCCTACATAAGTTAGTGAGCTTAAAGGAGTACGACCAAGTTTTCTCAAATTGATTTCCAATTTAAGATTGTTAGTCCTTTAGAGATGCTCCTGCTTAGGTTAGTTAGCCGAAAGGAGCACGACCAGTTTTCTCAAATCGATTTCCAATTTAAGGTT
This sequence comes from Lumnitzera littorea, assembly GCA_024138015.1. NCBI lineage: Eukaryota > Viridiplantae > Streptophyta > Magnoliopsida > Myrtales > Combretaceae > Lumnitzera > Lumnitzera littorea. The sequence goes on from JAMXBB010000010.1 coordinate 88,143,768, forward strand.
GCTAGTCTCTCAAAGAAGCTCCTACCTAGGTTAATTAGCTTAGAAAAACACGACTAGGTTTTTTAAATTGATTCCAATTTAGGGTTGCTGGTCCCTTAGAGATGCTCCCTCTTTGGTTAGTCAGCTTAGAATAGTATAACCAAATTTTCTAAATCGATTCTAATTTAGGGTTGTTAATCTCTTAGAGACACTCCCACTTAGGTTAATAAGCTTGAAGGAGCATGATTAGGTTTTTTAAATTGATTCTAATTTAGGGTTGTTAGTCTCCTAAAGACACTCTGGCCTATGTTTATGAGCTCAAAGGCAATTTAGAACCACTTCAAAGTTTACATATTATCAGTAAACTAAATGAAAGGGAATGTAGGAAAATTTTATTTTTGAGTGTTTAAATGCTAGAAGTAATTTATTACTTAAAAAAACTTTATGATTAACAATGTAATAATATATGTTTATATATTGTTATAAAACTTGGAAACTATGTAGAAGATTGATTTAAAATAGAAGGAAATAACTTCAAAAAGAAAATATTTAACTATTCTAAATTCTAATGATTTGATATAATAAAATAATTATTCCTAAGACCCTAAAAAAACATATAGTAAATCCAATAGGATAAGAAAGAAAATAAATCTAGTCAAAATAAGAAACGAATCCTCTATGAATTAGAAACTTTCATCATCAAATCAGAAGCTTAATTCAAAAACTAAATTGCCTTTTGACTCTATAACTTTGTCAGGAACTTCTTTTTATCCAAACGCCAAAAGCAATGCTTTCGAATGCCATCAAAAGCTACACTAATCTTTCTTCCATGACCAAAACCAACTTTACTTCTAATTCACTTCTTACTAAAATTCAAAACCAGGTTTCTTTTTATATGTAACTCATAATTAGAATTTTTATCATATCTCGGCATAACACAGGATGCCCCATCATACAGATAAACCTGTTAAGTATAAGTTCAATTCTAACAAAATAACGTTCGTTATATACTTGACGCTTGAAAGAGTTTAGCTGTAAGCTTTTGGTTATAAATATTTACACCATTTACAAGCTTAAAAAACTTGAATACTAAACTAGAGTTAAACTTTTAGGTCTTCATTGTCCCTGTTTAGTGACACTTTCACTTCTAAAATAGCTAACTTTATCTGGCGCTCTTTAAAAGTCCACCCATGTTGCTAGTAATGCCTTAAAAAGTTACTTCCTAACTTAAGGATAAGAGAAAACTTATCTCTTTAGCTACTATTCAGTTGAGTGAGAGCGGAAAACAAGTATAATACACCAAAGTACATAAACATAAACACTCAAGTTTCATATTCAATTAATATTTGAGCAACAAATAAGTTAATACAAATCATATACCATGCTAATATATGTGACATGTATCAGTACCGATATCTTAACCAACCTAAGAACTCATCCGATTTGATCAATTACAAATCTAGGCATCCAAAGAATATAATTAGGAACCTACAAAACATCCCAGTGTTACAAAAACCTACAAAGCATGGTTGAAGTTTAATCAATGCAAAACTATATGCATGAAACTCAACTTTGTAAACTTATCTTAACAAAACCATAAGTTTTAAAAAAATTAACCTGTAGGTTCTTTTTATGCCATGTTATAAATGTATCAACCAATTCTCAATCAATATCAAGTATATCAATAAGGTTTATCATATTTTTTCTATCTCTATGTTATGTTCTGAATTTTCTTTTCAAATACCTTTTGACTCATCATAGCATAGATTTTTATATGTTTTACTCACAATCAAGTATAGAGTTTATAACATAAAACATTACCAACATTATACAAAATATAGCAACACCATGTACTACCATCATGAATCCATGCAATATTCAAATAATCACTCTATTCACAAACCAAAATATTTAAATAATCACTCTATTCCAGTTTAAGACTCTTACTAAATTGTCCTCTAAACTACCCTTTGACTCTATTATTCATAAAGTTTTTTAATAAAACAACCTTTGACCAAGCTTTTGAATCCCCTATTTTCGCTTTTAACTCATAAATTACCTTTAACCTATTCTTTGAGTATCATTATAGTATAAAAATTTATTCTTAGAATCTCCGACCTATTCTCTATCTTCAACCAATATCCTAAAATTTTATTGATTCACTCACTTTTATTTCAAGTTACAATTATAGGATCAATTTAATACAGTAAGCAAAACTTCAAACAACCTTCCTTAACTTCATTACTTCTCAAACTCTTATGCATTATATCACCAATTTACTAATTTTACCTTTAATCAAATATGGAGCAAAATATATATAAATAATCGAAAAATATATATTACTTAGTATTTTTACTTCATGAAATCCATGAAATGCACATTATATTCGAAAAATAATAATGATCATTTTTTAGTCTAGAAAAATACTAAAATTGCATATTATATTATATACTCCATTATACGTATTAAGCTTTATTTCTCTAATAAATGAGTAAATTAGGGAAATAATTATACTTAACTTTAAATTCAAAATATGTACTAATCATTAGAAGTTAGGCTAAATTGATTTTACACACAAAATATTCTAAAATCTCCTTACTTCTTATAATCAGCAAAACTGCTAATAAGTACCAAATAAATTGCCATAATTAGTAGATATAATATTTTTTTATAAATTCTTATTACCATAATTTAGCATATATTAGAAGAGTACTATATAAAATTTTCCAACTTGAAAGAATATCATTTAATATTTTATAAAATTTAATAAAAAATTGTAATAACAGGGCACATTTTTAACTAAGTACCCTAAATCGATATAATTTCAAGAAAATAAAATTACTAGATGAAAATAAATGTAAAATAACCTAGGGAAGTCAAATTTCATAATTTTCTAAGATTGTTTGGTATTTTTAGAATCTTAGAAAATAAATAAAGAACAGATGGGAAATCGAATACTCATCGGTGTACGGTGCTCCGGCCACCAGGGTGTGTCGGCCTACCTTGTCTACACCCCAAAAGCTTAAGTCCAAGCCTCACGATGTTAGGTTATGTGTAGCTATTAGAACCCTTGTTGCCCTATTCTTGATCTAAATTTTCCTAATCTTTGTGTAATTTGTGTGTTGATTTTCTAAAGAGGATTCTTGAGTGTTTATTTCGATAAAATGCTACTAAATGATTCCTAAATTTTCCTTTGCAAGGTTCAAGTAGGTTAGGTAGAATAAAGTGAATTACAATGTCATTTTTTCTCCAATTCCTAAATACATACCCTTATCCTTGTCTAATTGTGAGATTGCCAACTTAAAAGCTTATATCCTACTAAATCCATATGACACCATGCTCTTTCGATGATATCCAAGTGTGATTGATAATTTTTTCTTAATTAATTACAATTTTTAGTAATTATTTGGTATACTTAATAATATATTTACATATTGGGTGTATAACGTATATAATATTTAACTATATATTCACGTTATATGTCATTTGACTCCTAAATATTATTTTTATAATTTAAATAATTTGTCTTTAATAGCTTGTTACATTTTATGACTCAAAAGTCGAGCTCTCGGTAATTAACAAAAGTACTTGGTAAAAATACACTTTATTAAAATTAAATATTATATAAACACTATTTTTAGAAATTAATCCTACTATAATTCTTCATCTAACTTTTATGACTTTATATTAAAATTTGGCTCAATTTGAACAAAATTATTCCAAAGCCCTATATCATTCAGAACGTTCTAAATGTCTTAACTCAGATTTGTTAGTTTAGCGATTAGGATACTTAATCGACTACGGTCTCACAATCTTAACCATCCCTTTTTAAACTTAATTTCTTCTATGGCCTTCTAAAATTAGATCTTCAACTTTGATGGCTATCAACATTTCTCTTGAATTCATTATCAAAATAAAAGAAAATTTGATGGTGGAGAAGTATTATTAATGAGAGAGTATAGCTAACAAAAAAAAAAAAATGGAAAAAGTCTTAATGAGCAAAAGCACAAAAAAAAAAAAAAGAGAAATTAGAAAAAGTACAAAAAATATAAAAATTAGAAATACGCAAAAAATACATAAATTGAAAATAATTAAAAATTAATACAGAATAAAAATATCAAAAATCGAGAAAATAGGATTTTTTAAGGAAAAAAAAAAGGTTTGAGGTCTTTTATATAGCATTTCGGTCCTGATTTAAGGCTTTAATTTTTTAGGATTGAAGCACAAATTTAAAAGTCAAATATGCATATGCAATTTGATAGACTTTAAGCCATATCTACAAATATTGATTTTTTTAAAGAAATTTAATATTTTGACTAAGTTTTAGGTTAATTATTATCATGGAAAGGAGGTAAATTTAAGCTAATTGTTTCTTTAGGTTCTTTCTGAATTATAAAAAAAGGTTTTTCTTTTAAATTATATCTTCTAAAAAGAATGCTTTTCTTTTTTAAGATTTTTCTATAGTTTTGTTTATGTTTTTTATGAGATTGGTATTGCCGTATACTACATCATTGATTAATATTCATTAGATCTAAATCATTAAGTTGATTGTGTTTTCAATTATCTAAATCTCTTGGATATTTAATGAATGGCAAGATAAAGAGCTGGATTGGTCTTGTCAAAATAGTAGACGAAACTAAGGGTGTAATCAAGTTGAGTTGAATCGAATTAATGCAATATTAGGCTTGAGCTTGAGATTGACTCAAAAACCTGAAGCTTGAGCTCAACTTAAAGATATATTTAGTAAGCTTGAATTCGGTTCGATTAGCTCGATTAAGCTCGAATATTCATAAATTTTCCTTAGATAACCTCAAAATCACTTATATCTAAAAAAAGTTAAAAAGAAATTAGAAATTATATTAAACTCGATTAGGTTTGCGAGCTTAGTGAACTTAGTACTTTAAAGCTCAAGTTCGATTCAATTTATTACTCGAGTAACTCGAGTTTGAGCTTAACTTGACTGTTACTAAATCGAATGTGAGTAAAAGTCGAGTTGAATTCGAGTAGTATGTGAACTAGCTTGATTTATTTATACCCCTCAATGGGACCATAGAAGTTCTCTATTTTTTTTTGTTTTTTTTTTTTGGGATAACTTGGAGTTCTCTAAAAATAATGTTTTCCCTACCTAAAGAAAAATTATTTTCTAAAAATAAAAATAACGATTCTCTTCCAATAATAAGATTTTTTCCATTTATAATTTTTTTAAATAAAAAATAATATAACTAAATTATATTCCAAAATTAGAAATTTTTTAATTTTTTCACTAAAAAAATTATGGCCTTTTCATAGTTTTTTTTTTAAAATAAAATTAACTAGCTACAAGACGTAAATTCAATTGTTTTCAAAAAATAAAATAAACTAATATACTAAAATTTTATAAAAATTGAATTATGGAAAGTTTAATTCTTATAATAATATACATAAGTAACTATGAGATGACTTAAAATATTATAAAGAATTATATTTTTCCACTTATAAGTGGATCATATATATTTTGTAATTAGGGATATGTTCCTTAATAAAAAAGGTATTTTCGAATAATAAATTCTAATCTTGAAAGGTTAGATGACAACCGTTTAAGATTTAATAAGTTAATCTCTAAACTTGTCTCTGGTTTATTTAAAAACTTTTCAAAGGTTCTAAAAATGCATATTGGTTATTAATTTATAATCGATCTATATAATTGATTTTAATTTACTCTTTTTCTTGATAATACCGAGTGGTGACTCTATATTTTTAACTTTAATCGAAAGTTCAAATAAATAGGCATAGGTTTAATTTCAACAAAGTTAAGGAAAATGAAATTGAAAATTAGGCTTGGTAGTAGGTAGTAAAACATCATCCTTACTTTTCCAAAAATTCAATATTGAAAAAGCAATATGTCACGCTGGTAAGAAAACATTTAGTTCCAGGAATTGATTGAAAAATTTGGTTCATATTTGCTACATCGGCATAAAATTCTGACATGGTATTTATTTTTCCTATTTTTTGAGCACGTCATCAAGGAGGTAAACATAAGCAACCAACAAACAACGAAAGTGGGTCCCACATGTGCTTTTTGGATATTGGACTTTTGAAACTATGGTTTCATGCAATTTCAAAAGGTTCCCTCGGTGTTTAGGTAATTTATTCTTTTTTATATGAAAATATTTTTCTTGAATATATAATTGAAAGAAAAGAAGATTTGATAGCAAAGAAGTATTATGATGAAAAAGTATAACTAATAAATAAAACTATCATAAATGGCAAAAGTGTATTACTAATAAAAAGCTATAAAAGAAAAAACAGCTTTTTCAAAATTTTATATATTGATGTATAGTGCATATGGTCTCAATTTTAAAGACTCTTCGAATCTTTTTTTTTTTTTTTATTTGTTTGAATTTTTTTATTCAGCATAAACTATTTTCAAAATCGATCATAATATCATACATCTATGTAAAATGATTTGTTACGAAACTTAATTATTATTTAGTTATTTTTTGTGCCAAATTTTGTGAAACAATCAATTAACTTTACCTTTTAATGCCAAAGGTCGTTAAATAAATAATTGTTTGAAGTTATCTTAACACATAAGATAAGATTTGTTATTATTTTTTATATTAAGAACCTATCTTAATACATAAGACAATTTTTAATGCAAAATATTAAAAAAAAGTGGAGAAGTTTTTTTTTTTTTAATTTTTCTCCTTGTATTGAGAAATTTTTTTATACTCATACTAGTTTAGATAAATTATCATGAAAAAGCGATAATTAATATTATTATAATATATAGTGATATGAACATTTACCTCACCATGAATAGAATCTAAGTTGAATTCTCTTTCCTTATCAATTGTAATATGAATAGTACAAGCTAGAAAAAAGAAAAGGTAATAGGCACACCTGGTAGAAACCCAATCCTAGATGGCCTAACTAGTATTGCTGGGTTATAGGGCCTCTTAAGGTCAAATCATGATCTACCTTTGGAGGGGCTCGCTACTTAGACTTGGTGGATTCTTAAATCAATTGGATATGCTTTTTTTTTTTTTCCTAATTATTGAAAGTGTAAATTTTATAAAAGAAAATAACTTTTCTTTTCTTTTCTTTTTTCTTTTTTTGAGTAATAACTATTTTGAGATTGAATATGTTGGGAAAAATTGCTGTAGTAATTAATTTTTTTAGTAAAAGCTTTCATTTAGGCAACTCTAGTTAACTTGCTTATAATAATTGAAATTACAACTATTAGAACAAATAGGTTTATTAAGGCAACAACTGTTTTACTAGCATTACATAGGAGTGGCAATTTTACAAATGATTGCCGAAAATTCTAAAGTTAAGACAATGGTTGATATAATTTGTTGTCTTTTCTAAAATGATTATGGGTAACATGATATATTTATTACTATATCATTGTATTAGATTCATTATTGCAACATTTTTTACATTGTTGCTTCCTTCCTAGCAACAGTAAAAAATTTCATTGTAATTAAATTTTATAGGCAATATGTTTTTAAGGTGTTGCAAAATAAGAGTTACCTTAAGTCTTTTTTGATGTAATTACTCAGTTTATTTTGAAATTAGAAAATTTTTTGCGTAGCATCCATCCACACATACATAGTGTCCTGCAGGTCATTGATCATTTGTTAGATGCTTGAGTCACGTACCATCCTTGAAAGCATTTCTAATCGTCGTATACATGCAATCTCATAAAATTGCTCGGACATTTCTTACGTTGCTGAATCGGTATGAAGTTGTAGTAGGAGCTAATATTCGCTTGTTCATACCTCTTATGCTCCATACGGCAAACCATATATTCTGCGTTCAATGTAGGCTCCAACTCTTGCATTTGCCCTTCGTTGGCAAAAGATAATAAAGTGCGTAATAAGACTGAAAAGGCGAAGGAAAATGGGACATTATTTGTGAATAACACATTTAAGTTAACGACGCAAAATTGCAAATAAATTGCATGTTAATAATTAATGTTAGAGGATCAGTATATTTGTGAGTTATGAAGGAAATTGCACAGAAATGAAAACGACGACTAAACTAGCATTGATTGGTTGGGAGAAAAAAAAAATAGCATTGATTGGTCATATACAATGGTCAGAAACGTGATCCATAGTTTTTAAGAATGCAGTTACAATTACAAGGAAAGGAAACTCTTGAGAATAAAATAAGGTAGTGTATTTTGTCGCATAATATATTACGGCTGTTAATATAAGTAGCCTTGTCATTTATTATTGTACATAAATAATCACAACACAAGGAACCGATCAATTAATTTCTTACTTTGCTATTAATTTTCTACGGGTGTTGTCATCAAAGGTTAATTATTACATCTTGTGTTCAAGCGTACAGACCCTTTTCTAAAAGAAATTTTGCTGTACATCTTTGGTTCTAACTTAAATAATCACTACTTTGATATTGATTTTTCTACGATGTTGTCATCAAAGGTTAGCAAAATGGGTTCTCCCCGAATAATGCATTAAAGCATTAGGGTTCTTTCGTAATTCCAGAGAAGCAAGTAACCCAGAATAGACATTGTGTGGGAAAGTATGGCATGTATAAATACACGAGAATTCCAACTCTATCCATATTTATTATTTGAATGCTTAGACATTATAAATTGATTAGAAAAAAAGAGAATTATTTGAATAGAAAAAGTAAATTATGGAAATGAAAATTTTCTCTAACGAGGAAATATCATAAGAAAGTTGATTGGCAAAGAGTTTAGTTGATAAAAATAGAAAAACTTTACACCCAGAGAACATCATTTTCAGGAATTCAGCGGAAAGAATACATCAATTCATCCTCCCGTTACTGTCTACCACTTTCTCCCTCTAAAACCTGCACATGCTGCAGTAAGTAAATAATTAATGTAAGTTACATTACATATAAAAATAAATATATCATACTCATGTGCATGACTGTTGAGTTTCTCGTACAACAAGCAGAAATGACATTTTTTTCCCTTCTCTTTTTTTATTTCCTTCTACCTTTTTTTTTTTTTGGAATTTTTGCAGTCAATAGTCCGTATAAGAGTTTGCATAATCTTCTTTCCCGAAGTGGAAGATTTTATGCTGAATATCATAAAACCAAATTAGTAAATTGTATCATTTTTTTTTTCCTTTCTTCAGTAAACACACTAATAATAATCATGTTAATAATTATACACTTATGGAAATTCTTTACAAAAAAGATAAAATATATTGCGTGTTCTATTTAATTTTTTTATAATTATACTCTCAAAGTAGACTTTAAGTGTGTCTTAATCGTAAAACGTGTATCATTATATATTCAACAAAAATGGAAAAAGAGAAAAAACGAAGATGTAATTAATATACACACCATAATTACTTACATGTATATCACTTGACTTGCCATAATAAAAAAATCAATTCCACCATTATTATTTACTACATACTAAAATGGATTATGGTTTTGCTGGACGCGCTTTTCAAAAGTTATGTAAGATAAATTTATCCCCTTTCTATTTTTTACAAACACGCTAACAATTATCAAAATAGCATACAATATTTATATATGTATATAATATTTATATAAAATGGGTGAATAAAAATTATTAAATAATTTTCTTATTGATCGTGCTGGATACTGATCAATATCAATAATTTTAAACATATGAATCCCCTAATGTATGTGGCAAACTTGTAAGCCTTATTTTTTTAAAATATTTCAAGTGATTATTTTATACAATTGTATATTTTATGTCTCAATTTTTTCAGACAATAATAACACTAAGTTTCGGTTTTGTTTTTACCCTCCCCCTCTCAACACCACCACACCCCCTCCTTAATATCAGTGTCCCTTTCTGTCTCCCCAAAATGATATTTACTTGCGTAGGTTTGCATAGTTGAAGTATTGAGCCAAACTTGATCGCAAGTGTGTTTGATTAATTTATATTTTTAGTTACTAGTAAGTGGGTGCAGATGCGTAAGATACAGGACTTTGATCAGTATTCAATTTTGATGTGCATATTTTAAATTTTAGAAGTGGAACCTATATTATTATAGTCGGTACATGATAATAGATCAAAATGAAATCATGATTTAGAGTTCCATTTTCTTTCCTAATGTTTGGAAACGTATTTAGAAGTCAAAATCACCAATTCTAATCTTAAGAAAAAAATTGATTTCATCTTTTAAGGAAGTAGAATCTCAATTTCATTTCCTTGCATTATTATTATTAATCAAATTATTAATTTAATCTTCAATTTAATTATAATATTTATAATTAAGGGTATTTTCAATAATTACTATTATATGCACATTCAATTTTATTTTATTCTATGAATATTTTCAAATACAGAAAAAGATTCGCCATTTCATTCCTCATTTCATTCCATTTCCATCTATTCCATTCTAAACTATTCATATGTACCAAATTTGATATAAGAGTAATGCTAAAAAAACTTATTCTTTTTTTATAGAATTTAGAACTTAAAATAATGGCCATCATTCATTATTATTTGATAATTTTTTAAGGTACGAGATATATCTTAGAGTTTGTTCCCATATACCTAAGGTTTTAGGATGGATTTAGTGTACGAAATCATCATATTTAGACACTATACTATAGGAGCAATTTTCAGAGAATTATGACAATCTTATCATGGGATCGATGTAAAACCTACTTGTCAAGTAAGGAATTACAAGGTATACTATAAGGATACTTGCTCATCCTTACTTTGAGTGGAGCCAAACTTATGTGGTGTATTACTAATATATTTCTTTTTGGTCCACTTTAAATTTGACATATATTTATATTAGGAGATTTTACAACTTTACTTTTTATTTTGATGGGATTAGTCTTATCTATCATTTATTTTTATGTTTTCAAATTTGAACCATTAAATGTTCAATGGTTTAAATTTAAAAATGATCAAATCAAAGGTAAAATGGATAGTGATAGTGGTCTCGTAAAAAAAATGGATGAAATTGTAGAAAAATCCACATTCATATAACAATACATGGACGGAGAGATTTAAATTAACTAAAATATTCTAATAGCTTCATGATAAATGGAAATTATTAAGTTTGTCTAGTCATGAAAGACTTTAGTGTGAACATAAATCAAACAAAAACTAAGTTTGGACGTTATTAGTATTATTATAATAATCACCATCATAGCACTAGAGAAGGCTTCTTTTTCTAAAAAACAAAAAAGGCTCTTAGTAACTTGGTTTTGCAAACAAAGTGGTAAGTAACTGTTCCTTTTTGAAAGCAAACGTACACATGATGGTAAGGTTTCTAATGATGCGTGGACAAATGAATTGATAAAGAATTTGGGTCCGTAGGCGATTCCATAAGAACATAGTACCCATGGCGATTGACAATATTTCGAGGAAAACTGTGTACATGATGAAATTGTTCCAAGTATAATCTAACGGTGGAAATGTAATATATTACATGAAAGTAGTAATAACAATTAAAACAAAAATGATAAGATATTGGCAAAGTAATTTAGTAAAGGGCTGGTAAATGGAATCCAAAGGATAATAAAGTGCATAATAAGTTTAAAAAAGGGGAAGGAATATGGGACATTATTTGTGAATAAACACATTTAAGTTACGCAAATTAATTGCATGTTAATAATTAATGTTAGAGGATTAGTATATTTCTCAGTTGTTAAAGACATTGCACAAAAATAAAACAACGAGACTAACCTAGGTCATATACAATAGTCAGAAATGTGATCCATAGTTTTTAGAATGTATTTATAATTAACAGAAAAGAAAAATCTTGAGAATAATATAAGATAGTGTTTTTTATTGCATAATATATTATGGCTGTTGATATTAGTAGCCTTGTCATTTATTATTATTGCACATAAATAATAGCAAGGATCCAACCAATTCATAATAATTTCTTCCTTCGGCAACAACACAAGGCTACGTAAAGACCTTTTCCTAAAAATTTTTGCTGTACATCTTCGGTTCGAACTTAAATTATGACTACTTTGATATTTTCATCAAAGGTTAGCAAAATAGGTTGCCTCCAATAATGCATTAAAGCATTAGGGTTCTTATGTACTTCTAAAGAAGCAAGTAATCCCAAAATAGACATTATAGGGAAGTGTGGCTTGTATAAAGAGCAAATTCCAACTCTATCAATATTTATTATTTGAATGCTTAGACACTACAAATTAATCAGGGGAAAAAAGGGGAATTATTTGAACGGAAAATGTAAATTACAAAAATGAAAATTTTCTCCAATGAAGAAAGATTATAAAAAAGTTGATTGCCAAAGAGTTTAACTGATAAAAGTACAAGACTTCACACTCAGGAAGCATAATTTTCAGGAGTTATTCAATAGAAAGAATACATCAATTCATCCCGCCGTTACTGTCTATCACTTTCTCCCTCTAAAACCTATACATAAAAAGCAAGTGCATCATGTAAGTTGCATTACACATAAATATAAATATATCATATGCACGTGCATGTAAATATATGACAGTTGAGTTTCTCGTACAACAAGCAGAAATGACACTTTTTCCCTTCTCTTTTTTTCTTTCTTTTTATTTTTTTTTTGGAATTTTTGCAGTCAATAGTTTGCATAACCTTTATTTTCCCAAAGTGGAATATTTTGTGCTGAATATGCTAACAATTCTGTTAACCAAATTAGTAAATTGTATCTTTTATTTTTCCTTTTTTCAGTAAACACAATAATTATAATCGTGCTAATAATTACATTCTTATGGAAATTCTTTACAACACGCAGATAAAATATATTGCGTGTTCTATTAGACTTTAAGTAGGGTAGTAAAGTGTTAATGGTAAAATGTCTATAATCATTATATTTAACAAAACTGGAAAAGAAAAAAAAATGAATATGTAATTTCTATGCACACCATAATTACTTACATGTATAGCATTTTTTTTTCCAACTATTATATATTACAATTACAATTAGGAAAGGAAAATTCGATTGGTATTTATGCCATTAAGGTAGAATGAAATTAGTTACATGTACAGCACATGACTTGCGATTTCAAACATCAATTCCACCATTATTATACACACTAAAATGGATTATGGTCTTGATGGATGCGCTTTTCAAAAGCTATATAAGGTAAATTTACCAATAAACACGCTAACATATTATATATATAACAGGGAGTATGGAGCCAATCTTGCTTCTTCTAATATAACCTCCACATTATATAAAACAGCAACAAAACCATGGGAAAACTTCCATTGGCTCCTCATTTTCTTTTTATATTATTAGTTTTTGTTGTCTTCAATGCTTCATCCTCAGGCGGCTCAGCTCCTAATGCAGATGTTGTGGTGGCCAAGGACGGGTCAGGAACTTATGTTACCATTCAAGAAGCACTTGATGCAGCTACTATACGAAGAAATGGGAGTCCTCGTCTTTTTGTGGTATACATAAAGACAGGTATTTATGAAGAATATCTTTGGATTGGCAATAATTTGCCAAATATCACCTTTATTGGTGATGGCATGAGGAATACTATCATTACCGGTAATCGCAGTGTTCGTGGTGGACAGCAAACCTTCAGTTCTTCCACTGTTGGTACGTAATTAATTTACTCATCAAACCAAGCGTGCATGTTGTTTCATGCTCATATACAAATAATATACATGCATTTTTGCAATAGTTAATTAATTCATATAATATTTAGCATGTTGTTTCATGTATAGCATAAGTTGTTGCTATTTCGTTAGTTTCAAAAGAGAAAGTTAGAAAAATATATAGTGGAAAAATGCATATGCTTTTTTCTTTTATTATAGTAGTTATAGATATATGCATGCAAAAAAAAAATAAAAAAAATAAAAAATCGATGAATTACTGACGCGGTGAGTTTAGCAAAAGCTGGTATTAAGAAAAAGCACGCTTTATTTTGAACTGAGGAAAACATAACATTGCTGTGAATTTAATTAGCAATAGCGCTAACTATTAAGTACACTTAACTGAAGCTGTAAAAATAAAATAATTGCAGTTGTACTGGGAAGTGGATTCATCGCACAGGGGATCGGTTTCCATAACTCTGCTGGCCCGCAGAATTATCAAGCTGTAGCGCTTCTTTCAGGTTCCGATCATTCAGTGTTCTATCGATGTTCCTTTGAAGGTTACCAAGATACCTTGTGTGTTTTAAGCAATACACAGTTTTACAAGGAATGCTACATCTGTGGTACGATCGATTTTATTTTTGGTGACGCCCGTGTTGTCCTTCAAAATTGCATGATCTTTGTTAGAAGGCCCTTGCCTTCTCAGTCGAACGTGATCGCAGCTCAAGGCCGGACTAACCCGGATGATAAGAAAGGCGGTGGAATTTCGATCCATAAGTCACGAGTGATGGCTGCACCAGACTTAAAACCAGTTTTAAGATCTTTCAAGACATTCTTAGGCCGACGATGGCAAGCATATGCACGCACCGTGTACATAGGATGTTATTTGGACAGCTTGATCAACCCTGCTGGTTGGACAGAAACGAATGGCAGCTTCGGTTTAAACACTTCCTACTTTGGCGAGTACAGGAACGTCGGCCCTGGTGCTTCCACGAGAGACCGAGTCCACTGGAAAAGCTACCGGGTTATAAATAATTCCAGTGAAGCAGCTCAGTTCTCTGTTGCCAACTTTATCGATGGTAGTGCGTGGCTGCCGGCCACCGGAGTCCCTTTCAAACCCGACCTCTGACTGTGAGGGTGGATATATATTATATTATTATTAATCTACTGACTACTGTTTTGGTAAGCTATATACTTATATTTATAGATATAATTTTGCACGTGAAAATGGTTCTTATAAGTTAGATTGCACCACTTGGACAGTTGTACTATTGCTTTTTTTTTTTTTGGGTAAGTCAGATTGTTGTAATTGCTTTGTGATTTGGGTTTGTATATATTGATAAATTTCTACGTATTTATTTATGCTTGATAGGTTAGCTATATTGTATTTATTTCTTTTATTTCCACGTGTTCTGTTAATATAGTGCTACTTATATTTTTCCTATTGGAGAGCTTTGTTAGTTTGTTATAAGCTGTAGCGACTAGTATAATTTTACAGATGAATTGAACTTTACATTCTAGACTCTTCTGTATTCTTTACGAGCTTATCACAAATGAACATGGATCCTTCTCCCTATAGCGTATTTCCTCGATGCTCAGTTGTGAAACCAACCACATATAGCTTTTAGCTACAAAGGAAGGCTTTTATTTAGTTTAGGCAGCAGCAAAGTTGTGGCCCCACGTTACAAAAGTTACTTCCATTTGAAGTTTGACCACGGTCAAATGGCAATTTTTTTTTTTTTTCCAGCAAGATCATTTTTTAACTAAATACAAGTGACTTTTTGATTTTATAGAAATAATAACTAAAATCATTTGAATTTGCAAGTGACAAATGTTGAAAACGGAACAGTGAGCAAAGAGCATATATATTCAACCCATGCCAACCTTCTTTTTAATATCTTAAACAAATTAATTTCAGATCTTAAACTCCTCTTGCATTACTTCAACTACTATGTATGATTATTGTTATATCCTTGTTGAGCAATAAATAGCGATTTCTAAGATTTTTGTTAAAATCTAATGCAGAACTTCCAATATGGTATAAATTTTGTGAGCCCCTTTAAATTTTTGAATCTGTCATATTAGATAGCGTATAAAATCTACCACCATCTCATGGAAATAAACACATCTAAAATTTCTCTGCTTTTATGCCATATCTTGATCAAGTCATTTAAATATTTCATGTTTATGCAAAATTCTATCTAATTCTTTATATTTTAGTTCAATTATTTACATCCTCTAAATTTTAATTATTATACTTTGCGTTCGTCGACACTCGACACAATCCATAAGAGGTGCTAATGGAGGGAACTATTTGGTGCAGTGATACATGAATGATTTAGAGGGCTCGCTCAACATATATATATATATATATATATATAAAATTTAAATGAGTGACTTAATATAGAGGATTTGATCAAATTTCGATGTAAATAAATATAGTGAACTTGAACGTAATTACAACCACGTGTCCTTGAACAAGCGTAAGCCTTCTGGATGGTTATTAATTTTTCGTTTAAAGATATCACTATATATAACATATGACTATGTCTATATCTACCGTAACATTACTAGAAATTCATATGGATATAGGTAGAAATGCAAACCGGGATGAGCTAGTGGCATCAATATTATTATTTCTTACTAGAAGGAAAATCCAAATTTTTAAGAAAAATAATTAAGGTTGCTTGGTGTACTATGAAACTCTGGTTTTTAACTTACTATTGTAGACTTAGAATAATAGGTTATTTTTATCACACATGAAACTTAGAAGGTATAACTAGAGAAATGATGAAATGAATTTATTAAAAAAAGCTTAAGAAATGAGTTTTCTCATGTGATAACAACCTAACTGCTTGGTATCAATATAAGTTAAGTCGTTTGGTATGATTTAAGGCTTTTAAAAAATATTATCCAAATTGAATCAAATTTTAATATAAGATCACAAAAGTTAAAAAAAAAAGCCCTAATAAGGTTATTTTCTCAAAATAATGAACATAAAATATTTTAATTTCAATAAAACTTATTTTTATTGATATCATTCAATAATTATCAACAACTCAAAATTTGAGATGTGAAACGTAATAAGCCTTAGAGATAAATTATTTGACTTATAAGAATAATATTTTGAAGTCAAATATAGCATATAATATAATTATATAATCATACTATATAAATTATATTTACACAATAGGCATATATAATAAAATAATAAACTAATTAATGCCTAAAATATGTATTAAATTATTTTTTTTAAAAAAAAGGAAAAATTGAGTTGTAACATCTGGAAACAGGCATAGCATGCTAGGGAAGACATTATGATACAGCAACATGAGGTTGCCTTTAGTTATATAAACAAATATAAAGTATATATATGTGGATGTGGGAAAAATCAATAAGTGGAACTTTTACCCCTAAGCGTACCTACCTTGGATTGTATAAAGGAAATTTGGGAGTTGAACTTAATCAGTTTGGCTACAAAAATATTTCAAGTATCACATTTTTCACTCAAAAACCAAAAAATAGGAGAAAAATATTGAAAAATCTAGGGGAACTAGGGTTCTTACAACAAATGACAACATGACATGGTAGCATTTTGGTGGTTGAAGTTTGATGTCAAGTATAGTTCAGCCGACCATCCTCTTTGGCCCACAGTTGTTGGAGTTTTAATGACAAAGTGACGTTATTTTTAGTTTTTAAATTAGTTTATTTTACTAAAAATATCAAATAATGTGAAAAAATTATAGAACTCGATAATCCTAGGTATTTTTACGTACCCAGATTTTAAAATTAGAAGCGTTTATATGGGTTTTTTAAGAGATTACCATGTTCCAATGAATTTTGCATTAATTTTTAAAAATAATGAATAATGTTATTTTGAGCTAATTTTTTGTGCACATATTCATTATATGATATATTTAATTTAAATAAAAATAATTTTTGACAAATTGTATATTTAGTATTTATTAAAATTATTTTGTTGAATCTATCCTACTCTTTATGGTAAAGGAATAATGGGTTTTTAATTAAATTTCTTAATGAATCTAATTTGTAGTAATTTCTAAAGTTTGGTTATGATTTTTAAAGTATTCATTTCAGATCTTATAATTTTATTTGATTATTTACCTAATTTAAGTTAATTTTAATAAAATCGGCTTAAAATCGATATTTTACAAAATATGTATAATGGCCATATGAGGCCTTGAAAATTTGACATATTTATCTGAAAATGAGAGTGATACCTATATGGTTGAAGATAAGTCAGTCACTAGTTTGTTTAAGATTATGACTAAGTAAAAAGAGGATGGCATTGATGAATTAATAGAATATTTATAATAAAGATCTAAAGAAAGATTGAGATTGATGTGAGCATTGAAAAATTTGTCGAAGTATGTAGTTGGATAATCCCAGATAAACAGGTTAATTTTGAGAATAACAACAATATTAGTCATGAGTAATAAGAAAACCATTAACACATAGTGTGGAGCCTTAATTCTCCTAAATTGGCTAAAATAAAGCAATTATCTTCAAAACAATATAGATTCAAATAAAATAATGGAAACTTTGTAAATATCATGACAACAATTCAATCCAATGAAAATTTACAAGTTATATTACTAGTTCAAGTTCCGATGTTTAAGAATTATATCTATATCATTGGGAGGACTATTATAGGCTTTTACTTCTATCAAATGCAGCTGAATAAGCCTTAATTATGCACTAAACGATAAAAAAAAAAAAACCCTCATTCTCTTTCCTTCCATTTGACACCCCTATCTTCTTTCTTTCCTTCTTGTCATTTTCCTTCTCCTTTTTCCATCATTCATCTCCAAGAAATACATTTGCAAAAGCTTTGCGTTCAAGATCATTCATGCCATTAACAATTAAGAATTAAGCTAATCTCCATCATTCCAAACCTTGGATAAAAATATTTTTCTATTCAATTCCAACTTCTCAACTTGGTTTGTGTAAATAATGTCATAAGCTTAGTGATCTTGAAATTACAACCCATAACTCCTCCTTGTTTGTATGAAAACAAGCTTTTTAAGGAGAGTTCCACCACTTTTAGTCCATGCATGTAAGTTACCCTCTTGACCTTTGAGTTTCTTGTAACTTATAGTTCAATCAATGACAATCTTAATGTAAGAACTTAAGAATGGATGATTGGTTTGTTATATTTCTTGATGTTTGGAAAGCCATTTGAGGTTTGTAGCTTTGATTTACACTGTTCTTAAATGCTAAATCAACTTATAAGAAGCCATTAAGTTGATTTAAGGTGTTATCTAAGCACTAAGGAACACAATTAGGTGAAACAATGTAGATAGGACCTTAAACTAGTAATTCACCTTAGAAAAGCCTACAAACCAGCATTTTTCTTGATCAAATTGTATCCACATTATCTTGTTGAAAATGCAAATGATAAATTCTAGGTGCAATTTGAAGACCTAAGGGGTACCTAGAAATGAAATCAGAAGTCAAAAGTCTAAAGTGAACAAGTCTATAGTCATTATGCCAAGTAAAGATTTAGGACATGTTTATAAGACAAAAACTATAGGTACCTGACATAATTTGATACCAACTCAAATGAAAAGTAAAATACAAAATTTAAGAGAAAGACATAAGATTGATTGTAGCTAGGAGACGAAAGTGACTCATATGTTAGTTACTAATAGAATTTGGTGAGAATAAGTAACAAGTTATGCAACTTGACCATCTATATGTAACTACATACCAAAATTATTGAATTTATGAGTGGAATTACCCAATTATGAATATTTAAGAATCCATTAACAATGAGCTAAGGTATAGAATCAAGATGGGGAACAGATAGAAAGAAAGGATTCAATTTAGAGCACTTTAGATTACAAGACCATACACCCATGAATTTGTCTTAAGACTCTAAACTAGTAACCGATTTGTAATGCTTAAATGGAATTTTGAAACAAAAACTAGATTAGATAAGCTTCACAATGACTATTTATTTGCAAGGATCCAATAAAAGATGCTCAAGTTATTACTAAAACAAGATAGGATGCTCTTTGCTACACATGCGCATAGAATCTTTTATTTTGTTCTAAGTTATTGCATTATGTCTTGACCTCTAAAACATGCATGGCCTAAAAAAACATAATCTTCACTTAAAAAGCTTCACAATGAATACTTATTTACGAAATTCTAGTAAGAAACAACAAGATATAGCTAAATCAAGTTAGGCTGCATCGACTAGAAGCATGTCTTGTCCAATGCGAATTGTCTAATAAAAATTGCAATTTTTTTTTTTATAATTATAGCATGCGTGACCTATGAATTTTGAAACTATATTAAAAAAGCTTCACAAAGATTATTTTTTTTCATAATTTCAATAAGAAACACATAAGATATAACCAAAAGTTAGGATATATTTGATGAGATTAACGGTAACAATTAGATCCCATCGACTAAATTTCCCTAAGTTACTGCAACTTCTAGGAATATTAAAATATCAAGCTTCCACTTTTCCTAGTCTCATAAAGATTTAGTTTACCCTAGCAAAGTTTCATCTTAAAACTCAACCGATAAGGCTTAAGAAGAACCCCTAGATTAAAATATCCTAACGTTGTCATCTGCTAATTGTCCACCGTTGACCAAAATTGAAGAATTTCTACAACTTCTACAAAACTTGGAATGCTAAGATTCCACCTCTCAAATATCAATAGCATATTAAAGTTTATTTACTTATATTTTAATGTAAAATTTCAAGTACTAAGGCCTTGAAACAACCGCTTTAATTAACACTTGTAGAACTATCTTTTGCTATGTTTTCTCCAACAATTGATTTTGTTTTAATCACCATTACCTCATACGACGTCCAAATTGAGTGAAACCAATTCTTGCAGATCCTTGACATCTTGAATTTATCTTGGTAAGATTTTATCTTAAAAATTAGCTACTAAGACCCCTAACCATCCTTTTAAAGTGAAATTTACTGATATGTCTTCTGCTCATCTGTCTTGTCCATTTATTTTGTTTTAGTTGCCATTTTCTCATACAACTTCCAAACTTAGTGAAACCAGATCTTAGAGGCCTCTAACATCTTAAATGTTATCTCTCTAATATTTCATCCCAAAACTTGGCCACTAAAGACTTAAACTAGCCTCTCAAAATGACACCTACTATTTTGTCTTATGCTTGTTTTTCTTGACTAATGGTTTTACTTTGATTACCATTTCCTCATATGACTTTCAAATTGAGTGAGATCAAGTCCTAACGATTTCTAATATCCTAAAGTTATGTTTTTAGATGGTTTGAGGAAATTTATTTTTCATTAAGGTTAGCTCTTAAGTGTGCAAGTTTAGTTTAGGTTACAATAGAACACTTAAACTATTGAATTAAAACTTGAAAGAATGAACGAGAATGGGAGATTGGTGATTCCATAAAAGAAAGTTCACTTGATCATTTAAAGTTTTGATCTTTTTAGAGTATAATTTGATTTGCCTTAGGCTCGTGAAGAAGTTTGGAGTTAGATATAAACTTTAGGAAACTTAATTTGAAGTTAGGATAACAAGCCGCTAATTACTAATACAAGAAGTGCATTTGAAATTGAATCAGAGCTAAGGATTTATGCCTCATTTTGTGAGTTGGATTGTAACCAATTAAGAGCTCTTAAGTAAGGGTATAACTTGATCTTAATGAGAAGCTTGGAAAGAAATAAGTTGAGCTAAGCTTAAATCCCAAACAAAAACTCATTACCTATAATGAAAGTTGTAGATGGAGTTTAGCATAAAGCTTGGGAGAAACTGTTGTCAAACTTAAGCAAGTGTAAGAATGAAATTATGAAGCTCATAAAGGACCCTGGCAATGAGAAAAAACCAAAAGCGACCACAAGAAATAAATCATACCACCCCCGCCCCCCCCAAGAGCAAGATATTCATAAAGTTTAAGGCCTTAAAGGAAATAAGTAAAGCATGACTAAGACAAGTTAGGTTGTCAAATTGGGAATTGGTAACATGAACTTAGTTATGAAAGTTACAGGATGCCGCTAAGAAAGCCTTGGAAGCTACCTAGGATTAGAAGTTGCACTCTTAAAGAATTCAATCTTACTTACTTATGCTCTTCTACTAGGTAACTTACTTAAGCAAAGGTAAGACTACCCTTGATTAAGGCTCAACAGGCTTAGGTGAGTGATACTCAAGGATTTTCATACTTATATGTGCTTGATAGAGTAGATATTTAATCTAACCTATTAATTATTTGGCTATGTAATGGTCTGGGATAAGAGAATCTATGCATGCGATTTGAGCTACTTGTTTGATATGCCATACTAGCCATTAAGATAAATAAAATTATAAATGCTTGATTGCTTAGTTGTCATTTGAGTGTTTGCCTTATTGATTTAGCACCTATAAAAAGAACCAAAGAATGGCTTGGCTAAAAGGATAGCTTGGTCATGCATAGCATATCCCTTGCATCCATAAGAAGGTCATCAGCACTACACAGTACAATGGGGAGGCCATATGGAGGTGATTCTCCATATGTAATCTTACTCTAACTTTTGGGAATTGCCTTTGCACTAAGTGATGCCACCCTTTGATTGAAGTGTAGAAATAGCTTGTTAAGCTAGCTTTGGAGTTGGAACTTTTGTTTTGTTATGTAGTTCTAATATGGGAATGAGGATTGTGTTGTTCCATAAGTGAATTAATATTGATAGCCATGATACTTGCTAATGAATTCTTTGAATTCAAAACTCTAGGGTTGATGTGTAGGATGGTCTCTTAACCTTTCGTCTTGGAGGGCGCAAATCCAAAACTTACATGATATTCAAAAGGTCTTGTAAGCCTATTGCATTTGCATATGGTTGATGTGCTGTTGCATTACATCCCTGACGTTTGATAACTCGTTTGCTCTTTACTTAACAATATGATTTGAGAGTTGATCTCACTAAGCCATTATTTTGCTCACCGCCTTATAATTTTATTTTGTAAGTTAATCAAAAGTTGGGTAGGTTAGGATGTTGAGCGAAGAGTGAACTAGTCCCATCTTCAAAAGTCTTATGGGATAGGTGTAGACACGATAGCAAGATAGACAAATTGTGGATTGAAAAGAAAAGTATATTGTTCCAAGTGTAATAATATGAGTATGGGAGTATTTTGGTTGGATTTTCAATCCAATTTGAGATCATTAGTACTAAATGGTTCTTAGTTTAGTTATTTAGTAGAGGATATTGACTCTCTATGGTTTTGGATGGCTGATGCTAAATATATATTTATAGATCATTATCTACAGGTCTCATAATGACAAGCTAATAAGCTAATTCCAAATCCTATATATGTATGAGTATTTACAAGTATAAATGGATATTCTAAATAGGTTACCAGTATGGTAGTTAGAATCTCATGCACTTTACCATGAGATGGTTATTGGATAGTAGGTGTACATACTAAATGATGGCTTATAGGGATGCTACTACTAGGACTCATTTGGGGGCGTAATAGGTTGTATTTGAGAGTTACAATAATTAGATCTTACACTATATATTTCAATAAGTTTATAGTATTTTTGAAGAATTAAATAGATACTATCACTATTTATTATGAATATTTCTATTATGAACCTTTATAATGGCTTATATGGTTGATTGGTGATATATATACTAGTTATATAATTTAGTAGTTGAAATAAGAGGTAAGTAATTATATTTCTTATTGATACTAAGCCAAAGTAAATATGGAAATGGAGGTTTTATGTGTAAATATAGCAATTTGGCCGAATAGAGGACAAGTTAGAGGAAGAATCAAAGGATGCGTTTGGTAGCTTATTGAGTTAGAATATGTAAATGAGACTCTTAAGTTGTATGGATTGAGGTCATATAGTATTCATTTAGGAACTTTAGAAATAATTTGATTTAGGGGATCAATTAGAGAAAGTCTATGATGAATATTTTCCTAAAAAATAATCTCTAATCATAAACCAAAAGTGACAGTAAGCTATTAATAATATGGACTATTAACCTATAATGACATTGGTATTATGTATTTTAATTAGGTATAATAGTTGAAGAAGAACCCTATGTCGATGTGTAGTATTGGAATAATCGACATATCTAGGTAAGTGGGTATTTGTGTCCTTCTAGTAGATTTATGTCTACTCCTAATTTTGCATACCTTTAGTATTTAGCTTGATTGAGATTGGTTGCAAGTCTAAATACACTACTTGGTGAGCTATGTGTTGTTTCTTTTTATAACCTTTGCTCCTTTGATATTGGACTTGGTTATTGTGGTTACGACATTAGTTGGGATTTGTATTAACTGGATAAGAAGCTATGGGCAACTCTACATCTTAAGGTGTTCACTTAAGTGAACCCAATATCAAGGTCTTAGTAGTGATAGTGTAAATTAACCAAAATAAAGCCTGGGTTAATAAGTAAATGTGAAAGCTTACATGGTAGATTGCTGGGTGTTACTTGGTATGTGATTTGATCTATTCATAGCATAGCAAACAAATGATGTACAGGTCAAGTTTTGCAAAACTAAGATCTTGTTATGCTAGATTTTATAATGAAAAACTATGTTTTAATAAGCAGATGATTTAGCTCTTGAAAGCTGAGTTTATCAATTAAATGACTTGATATATGAAAGCTGGATTTTCAAACATATAGTATTTCATTTTTAAACCACTTTAAGTGGTTTCTGCTAAGCTAGTTTTTAGGAGTCTTACTCCAAAGTAGCTTCTTATTGCCTTTTGGTTCCTAGATCTTCTATTTAGATGCCTAGATTGAATTCGACTGATCAGATGAATGCTTTGAGATAAGATATCGATATTGATACATGTCATGTGTATAAGTATAGCACGCACTTGTTACATTTGCGTTGCTTAGTTGGACTTAAGGATATTATGATTAAATTGATAATTTTGTGTGTTTGTGATATGATATTACTTATATTGCATTTGTTTATCCACTCTCTTATCCTCTGATTTAGGAATGAGTTAGATAGGGCATCACATTATAATGGAAGAGAGACTTCAAAGTCATTGTAAGAGATCGGTTCTTATGAAAGAAATGGTTAGTTATAAGATACAACTTAAGTTCTAGAGATGGATCTCCTAGGAAAATTATGATGTTGCTCTACAAAGGATTCAGCATAGTAGTTGTAGTTGTAATGTGTCGACTTATAGCTTATTCATATATTTTATTGAAATGTATAGTTATGATACTTTAAGTATGTTTTACTTTTGTAAAAACTTTAGCTATTGTTTGTCATGTTGAATAAGAAGTAATTTGAAAACAAATATTTTATGAAGTGGAATATTAAGGTAGATACATGTTTTGCTTTATCCTAAACTATCTTCAAGTACCAAAAATTTTGAGGAAAAAGTTTCAAGCAAATGCTTAATAGGTAGGGCATTACATGTATTATGTAAGAGGTTATTGTATATATCCTATTTTTATCCCATCATAGTTTTATTTATTTTTAAAAGAAAAAGTGTCCAAATTTTAAAGAAAAAAATAGAAAATACAAAAAAAAAAAGCATAAAAAATGAAAGATAGTTTTTAGAAAAATAAAGTTTTTAGAAAAAATAGAGTTAGATTTGAGTTAAGTTCAATAGATTTTGTTTGATTCATTTTCTATTTGGATAGTGTTTTTAGGTGGCTAAATAATTTAAATATAATTTATTTGCATTACATGCCAAGAAAAAACCAAGAGTTCATTTGGTTAAGTATTTGGATTTATATTGGAATTAATTTAAAGATTCTAGGTTTAAATCTTATAAGGCACACATATGCTTTTTTCTTTCTTTTTAATCATCTATTAGGAGCCAAATGTCATTTCCAAACATGTGACCATATCTTATGGGCCAAGTAGAAACAAACCAAAAAAGAAAAGAAAAGTTTAACTTCTAGAATTGGCAATTGGACATTGAATCTTATCAAATCTTTATTTAGATTTAATAAAACTATGACTAATTGATAATTAAAACTATAGAATCCTATAATGATATTATTAAATCTTTTAGGACGAAGATTTGCAAAGATTCAAATCTATAAAATCAGTAATATCCATGTTTGATTCGAGTTAAACCAAAGCAAGTGCGAAGATTTGATTTTAGTTCTGTAAAATCAATCTCAAAAAGGCGTTAAAAAAATAAAATAAAATAAAAAAAGACAATCACACGTAGTGCATCTCAAACCCACGACCAAACAATTCCAACTGTTCCATCCTCGTGCAGCGGCCATCAACCCTAATCGCTCTCATACGCACGATACTCTCCGATCAACACAACGACACGATACACAAGCCCAAACCCCCCAGTTGCGGCAACGCCCAGTGCAACCTGTACTGACCATCGCAACATACATAGACCCAAACTTCTTCCACTCCACTGTCGCATATGGACCAAACCTATCTCCAACACACGGCAAACACTAACTCCATGCCCCATGGACAGCACCGTGCAGCAAGAGCACCACAGCCCCCACTTCCGAAAACCACCCTATGCTCGTACACTCCATCCACTCTCCTCCGACCAGCTATCACCCTATAATCGTCATCCACTGTGTGTAGTGCAATACAGCAGCGGCAGCAAGGCCGACACTCACATACACACCATCGACACCCAAACACAGCCCCATATTCATTCGTCCCCACGCTCCATCCACGTTCACAGCAGCATCCCCCAACCGCACACGACAGCCCCTGTCACGACCACTCATCAGACTTAACGATAGCCACCAGCAGCTCCCACCATCAACAGTACGCAGTCCCTCCATTGTCACACCTCTCCATCCTCGCCCGCGCTCCAACGCTCAATCAACAACCAACCAAACTCAACCTCTAGCGGCCCCGCACGCTCTATCTCTCGAATCATAAAGCACCCTGCACAAACACGCGAGCCCCACTGCTCGATTCCAACCTCAACTAAACCCACTGTTGTGCGCCTTCAAACATCCTAAACGCAGCTACACAGCAAATCCTTGATGAACCCCAAACTGTGTACCCATTCCCCGGTGACCCCAACCGAACCAACCCACACTCCGCCGATCGTGACCAAGCTCCATCGAAACATCCACAACCGCTGTAACCAAGTGCCACCGCCTCCAGTCATCTCCGAAAACCACCAAACTCTCCACCAAATACCACACAATCATCACTAAACCTATTTTTATCAATAAAAGTCACATGAAAGTGTGATTCCCCGCGTGTTTTGTCGCTTAAAAACGTCCGAATCACATTGGAATAGCTGCTGCAAGTCTTCACCAGGTGCGACCCGAATCTCAGGCTTCGAACCGACCCAACTCGGTCTAGATTTGGATCCAAACCGAGACCCGTCGACCCGCACCGCCTGACCTGATCCAGGCTTCATTCAACCTACGCCCTCAATCCATCTGCAGGTTCGGTTTCTTCCTTCCTTTCTTTCTTTCTTTCTTTTTTTTTTTTTTGTTTTGTCTTTTTTTTTTTTTAACCCAATTAGAAATAAAAAACCTCAAAGAACTTTGTCATTTAGAAAAATTTATTTTCCAAAAAAAAAGAAAAAAGAAAAAGGATGCATGTACCCTTTCCCAAAGTTAGAATTTATGTAAGATTTTTAAATTTGGAAAATTAGGACCTTTTATAGTATTTTTTTAAGAGAAAGAAAATAAATGAATTAAAAACATAAATCTTGATTTCAATTAATGGATATGTAAATACGTAAAATTTGTAAAAACTTTAGTTTTCATTTTTTTTTTAAATTATAGCCTAAATTAATTATTTTTGTAAGATAAATGAAATTTAATTTATTTACTAGTGAGTGAATTTTTAGATATTAAAAAGGATAATTTTGAAAAATAAGCTTAATTTCGAAAAATCGATAATGATACCCATTAAGATTTAATAGGTTTTTCTTATTAATTTAAAATCAAAGATCAGTAAATTATAGTTAATCTACCTAATTAATTACAATTTATCATTTTTCTTGACTTGGGTCAAGTGGTTATTCCAAAAGATTTTCAATTTAAAATTAAAAAAAGAACTACCCTATTACAATCTTTTCCCTATTTTTTTCTTAAAATATTATAAAATCCATATTTTTTTTCTCTCATTTTCTTATGTCTCAAATTTGCTAAAATAGTAGCTTTCTAGTATCTTGTGATATTTATAGGGTTAGATTGCCGTAAACAAATCTTTTTGAATTTTTGCTTCATTATATCTATGTAGGAGGTGTCTCTTTTTGAGGAAATTGTTTTTGACTAATCAATTTGGAATTTGAGTTTATGACTACAATGAGGAGCGTGGCCTAGTTGTTTAGGCTAAGATGGTGTTTTGAGATGTAAGGTTTGCGATTTAAACCTTAGGTTGCTAAGGGTAGCACTAAAGGCTATGGCAAACTAAGGGAATAGGAGATCTCGAAAGCTTGAAGTTCAAGTAAGCTGGTCATGTTGTTAATTTCCTTCGTCTAATGTAGTGGTCAAAGGAACTTAGAGAGAGAGTGGGAAGATGTACATGTAGAGAGAGAAAGTAAACACAATAGTGTGTTTTTTAGAGTGTTTTCGACCAATTCTAGTCCATATTTGAGTTTCATCGATCTCCCTTTATACTTGTTAAGCATCCGATTTCACTTGGAAAGCGAGAAATCGAAGCAAATTCGAAGGATATGCTTGAATGAGTTTTGATGAAAATAAATCAAATTCAATGCCTTCTGGATTCAATTTAATAGAATAAAAAAGTCAAAATATAATCTTTGTACCTCCTTCTTACTGGAAATAACATATAACTTCTCTGCTTTTGGTCATTGAAGCTCGATTTGCACAAAAGGAAAAGAGAGGAAAATCCGTTTATTCCATTTATTTTTTATTTTCAATGCTCAAATTAACCCTATGAATGAACGAATATTGCTTATTAAAGGGTAGATTCAATAATATCCTATGTTATCTTTGTGATTTTACCATTAATTTTGTAAAATCACAAAGGAAACCCAATAAAAAATGTCTCCAAAATAGGCACCCCAAGCGTATTGTGCATAAGAAAATAAGGAAAAGGGATAGAAAGTGGAAAAAGAATAGTGTTGGCCAATTATTGGCCAATGCGTGTCAAGTGAGAAAAAGAAACAAAATACACCTAATACCTTATGTGAGATTCAAACCTAAGTCTCCTCTATCAAAGTGTAAGTGTATTATCAATAGATAGTTGGCCTATACTTTATCCATACATGCAATCAATTTTATGTATGGAGTAGGTCGGTTTGAGTTAGATTTAAATCTAAGTTTATAACCAATATCCCTCTTCCCACTTTATTATTCAATGCTTAAAAAAAAGTACTAAGGTTAAAAAAAATCTTATTTTATTTAAACTATTTAAAAATTTTTATTTTTACTTATTATTATTTTTGTATTTTTCCTTGATTTTCTACTTTTGTGATTTTTTTTTTATAAATTTTTATTTTTTTTATTTTTTCTAAATTTTCTTCTTTTAATTTCCTTTTTTTTTTTGTATTTTCTAATATTTTAAAAAAAAATTATACTTTTTTCTAAGTTAAGACCCTCTACTCTATTCTAAAAAAGGATGTTTACAACTGTCATTTCTGTGGTAAAGTTTGAGTAAAACTTTACTATAAAAATAAAAAAAGATACCACTTTTGCCTTAAGGATAAATTTGTCTTAAGAAATGCTATGACTAGCTAATTATTCTAGGTTTGGTCCATTGAGATTTGGTGAATGGTGAAGGCTAAAAGAGAGAGGAGGTGCTCTAAGAGCTGGTTAAGGCATAAAAGATACTGAAACAGGGTAGTGTCCCTATGGGTTGGCAAGAACTCTAAAAAGAAATTGAAAACCTGATTGTATACTTATGAACTTACTAACCTAGGTAGGTTTATATCTTAAGGCTTAATTAAGATAAGAAGACCTAGTGCGCTCTAAGAGTAAGCTCATATTAGGTGGGCATACTTCTAGTGGAATGAGAACTTAAAGAGAGGAAAATAAATAAGATAGAGCTATAAGAGCATGTGATCCAAAAGTTTCAATTTGGGATAGCACTTCGAAAGTATGCAATCCAAAGATTTTAAAGTTGGGATAGCACTTTGAGAGCATGGGTTTAGAAGATTTTAAATTAGGATGGTGCTCATAGAGCAAGTAATCCAAAGTTTCAAGTTGGGATAGCACTCCGAAAGCATATGATCCAAAGATTTCAAAGTTGGGATAACACTTTGAGAGCATGCAATCCGAAGATTTTAAATTAGGATAGTGCTCATAGAGCATGTGATTCAAAGGTCTTAAATTAAGATAATGCTCTTATAGCAGGTGATCTAAAGATCATAAATCAAGATAGCACTCTTAAAGCATGCGATCCAAGGGTTTTCGGTCAAGACGGTGCTTTGAGAGCATACAATCTAAGGGCTTTAACTTGAGTCAAGATAGCACTCTAAGAGCATGCAATCAGAGGATTTCAACTTGGGTCAAGATAGTGCTTAGAGAGCATGCGATTTGAAGGTTTTAACTTAGGTCAGGATAGTGCTCCAAGAGCATGCTATTCAAAGGTTTCAACTTGGGTCAAGATACCGCTCTAAGAGCATGCAATTCGAGGGTTTTAACTTGAGTCAAGATATACTCTAAGAGCATACGATCTAAGGGTTTTAACATAGGTGAAGATAGCGCTCTTAGAGTAAGCGATTACTTAACATTTTTACTACATAGGCAATGCTTTAAAGAGCAAATGATCCTTGGGAACCAAAATAAAAGAGCTTATGTAAACAATTTTATTCATTGGGAGCTATCTAGGATAGAGCAGACTTTAAGGACAAAGTCCCTCAATATAAGGGAATTGGATGACATCAGCCATTAGAGTAATCATGTTAAAGAGGATGATTCTATCCTCTATGGCCAACTTAGGAGCCATTTTTTATGTGGGAACAAATCTTTGAATTTAGACAATGGGAAGTGAACCCTTTTGAAAACAATATTTGCTGGGGTAACCACATTTGAATGACAGAAGCTTGCCATTAGGGTTAACTTTGGAGAAAATGACTTTAAAAAGGAATGAGGACCCTTATCTTAAATTGTTGAAAACTTGGACCACTAGGCTGACATGGAAAGAGAATTATGCTAACAGGTTTGGATTCTTCACATGTTCCAAGAGAGTGTTATGTATGCTTTTTAACAACATAACAACTTTATCTTCTATGCCACCTTTGTCAGAGAGAGCCCTTTTCTTTCTTCAGGGGCAAATGGCTTTCCATGTTATTAGGCATGGCTTCTTCAAATTTCTTTTTAATCAGAAGATATCTCATTAAAGATAGGTTTAGTCTAAAATAACTTTTTCGTACTCTTAGCTTAAATTCCTCTCTTTTAACTATGATTTCAAAAATTATGATCCATCTTATAAGTGATACACTTTTAATCAATCCGTTAGATCTTTTTAGATTGTAATATAATAAAGGCTTTTGATCTTTAGTTTCAAAATGGATATTAATGAAAAGGCTTTTTATGAAAGAATCACTATTCAACCTAGGTTTACAAGTCAAGAACCTTATAGATAAAACTAAAATTGAGTTTGCCCCAGTTTCAAATATAACTTTTATCAAGGATAAGTTATTTCGTTTAATTAAAAGGGCCTTTAGAAGGGGTGGAATCGTGGATAGGCTTTAGTTTTCACAAGGAGTGGATTTATCCCTACTCTTTTGGGTTTTTATTTTGAGGGATGAGGCTTACTTTGGAAATGGCCTTATGAGGTACATGCCCTTATTCATTTTCAAGTTTCAAGGATTTGGATTTGATCACCTTGTTTTTGTAGATTTCTCTCATTTTTCCTCACGCCCCTTTTTTCTTTCTCTCTTTTTTTTTTTTATTATTTTGACTTAAGATAAAGGTGATCATTCATTCTTTTAGCTTGTAGCTTAAAGTGTATAGTGTTTAAGATATAAGCACTTTTTCATTTCAAAGGAAATAAGTTATTAATGATGAGAATTACAGTTGAATAGATGTGATTAAAGTAAAAATAAATTAGTTTTAACCTTTTTTCTTAATTATTACTCCTAACCTCCTATTTGCCCCATTATAGGGTGGTTTTTAACAGGGTTTAATTTAGAAAATACTTCATTCAAAAGGTTCAACAGGGTTGACAAGGGATTTTGTGTTTAAGATTTTGAAAATGAATGCCTAACTTCATTTTGATTTGTATATCAAATTTAAAATGGGCCTCTTTTAAGAAATGAGTCCAATAGCCTCTTAATGATATAACACAACTCTCAAAGTGTCTTAGGATTGGTGTTTAGGATTTGACTTGCCCACTTCATTCTAAACTTTTTAACTAATGAGATATCTTGATGGTCATTTCAACTGCACTTACTATTTGTGACTGATCTCAACAAATAATAGAAAAGCAAACAAAACATTTTATTTGAATCACTTTGACTTTTACAAACTTTGTAAAGGTTATTGCAAAATCTACCCCTATCTTTGAATTGAACCCAATTGGATCACCGCTGCATCTATTAGATCTTGAACTTTGTTTTTCAATTCTTAGTAGTTGTTAGTTCAGTAGAGGACCCCTTACTAACCCATATGGTATTTACATTGTGCATTTGGGTTATATTTCATTAGCTTATATCCTAGTATTGGGGCTTTCTGTTGCAATAAGCTTTCTTTTCTTACTTGGCTAAAGACTTGAGATAATGAGATAGGGATCTTAATGAACTTTCTTTTAGGTATTTTTAGGCCTTTTTTGCTTTATGTAGGTTCTGACATTGTAGTATTTATATATACCCCTGAATCTGGGGGAGGGGGGGCTGATATTTTTCCTATTAGCCTCCCTATTCTTATGGCTTCTTATTGCCCATTGTATTTCCAAATAAGTGCCCATAATATGGTTCCTCCAATTAGTCAACAAAGGCAACTATTAATTCTTTTTTAAGGAAAGGAGGAATGATTCTAGTTGCTATGCCCCTTTATCTTTGGGCATATTCCCTAAAGGACTTATTTTTCCTTCTTACTCATGTACATAAGTCCCAAATTGAAAAAGCTATCTCAATGTTGAACTTATACTGCTCATAGAATGCCTGAGCTAATTTTTCTTAAGTATTAATCTAGCTAAGATCGAGTTAGGCATACCAAGTTAATGTAGATTCTGTAAGATTATCTTGGAAAATTTGTATCATGAGTTGATTATTTTGAGTATATCTGTCCATCATGCGGACATATAATTTGGTGTGCAGCTTTGGGCATTTGGTCCCATCATACTTTTCAAACTTTAATACTTTGAATCTTTCTAGGTAAGCCCCAACATCATAGGCGGAAAAGTCAAAGATCTTAGCTTGCTTGAATCCATCATCATTCCCAAGTTCTCTCATCTTTTCAGTTATCTATTGAGTTAACTTCCTTTCTAACTCTTTGATACTTTCTTGACTTGGCTCTAGGTCAATTAGAAAAAAATAAGTCTTAGGCTAGAAAGTTAGATTGATCTTTTCTTCTATTTCAAGAAGAGATGCTTCAACAAATTGCCCTTATCAGGCTTCCAAGTGTTCTTCATTTGATGACATTATGGCGTTGAGTAGAATGATATTGTCAACTAAAAAATTCATTTGTTTAGTTATTTTCCCTGCAGTTTGCTCTAATGAAAAAAACCTCACTTATGCAGGGTTAGTGCCATCAAGTTTGTTGTTATTTCCGCTGTTAGCCATTACTCTCGATAAGAATCCTCTTTTGTTAACAACTTCCTAATTTTATTTTCTTTCTTTAAAAAAAAAACACTTTCTTTTTAAGAGAGAGAAAATGACTTATTTAAAAAGTGGAATACAAGGATTAGGCTTATTTATAAGTTGCGAGAAAGGAGTAGAAAAACATTTCTAAGGGTTAGAATGAAAGGCATTGAGAAAAGGACTTGTAAAAGAAATTAAATATTTACAATTAGAAGCTTAAGGACACGATTCTCATGGGTCTACGCAGAAAAATTTTCCTTTTTATTTTTTCCTTCACAAAGTTATTTAAACATAAACTAATGAATATTTACAAGTAAAGAGAAATCAGAAATGCAATATGAGGGCATATAGATGCAGAGAGGGGAGTTGGCAAATTGATTATTATGTGGCAAGAAAAAGATTTTTATTGCATCTTTGAAGTTTTCATTACATCATTCAAAAATTTATTACAAGTAATCTCCAAAGTCTAAATCTTCTTTTTCTTATGGTGTCTTGTCTCCTCTTTAATCTTCTTCCTCTTCTTCAACTCAGCTGCCTCAATCCATTGGCAACTTAGGAGATATCTTCAACGTGGAACTTCTGGGAAGCTTTGACCAAATAATAGGTACTTAGCCTTACTTAAAGGTTAGGATAAAAGTGAAATTGATAATAAAAGAGCTAACGAGAGCAATGTTCACAAAAAGGAATATTCAGTATATTAATGATGATAAGATGATGTTTGCGGCTACATGTACATTAAGTATTTATACTCGAGAAACTGGAGTAACTTACCTAAAAATGGAAAAGACAAAAAGGGTAGTATCCTAAAGAAATAATGTATAAGGAATAATAAAGGGTACAATGGGAAAATACAACTAAAATAAATATTTTGCATGTAGGATTCTAGCACATGGTTGCTCGGATAAGTGGTTCGCTGTGGGTGGATGATTTTTTGGCAAAAAAGACAATTTCATATGATTAGCTTGATTTCTATCAAGTCAAAGTGCTAAACAGGGGTATCAAACAGGAGCTCTAGATAGATGTGGGCTCAACTAAAGAGGAGTAGCTACGAACATGTATGGGGTCTCTTATCATCTCGATACAAATGTTACTAAGCTGGGGACGGGTTTGGACATACCAAGCAGGAGTGAATGGAAAGGTAGGGTTGTCAGCAAAGCTTTCGTCCGGTCAGTAGATGATTTCTGAGAGATGTGCAATCACTTGACTTGGCATATGGAGTTGCTTAGTAGTAAGGAGTAGCTTGGCCTTGGTAAGAGTTGGCTGGAGTAAGAGGATTCGCAATGTTAGTCCTTCTAGTCGTTTAACTCGGCTATAGGTTAAGGGTCTAGTAACATGATTCCTATCATTCCCTTTAGGCTAATTTAGATTTAGGATCTAATTTAGATTTAGGATCAAATTTAGATGGTCTTCGTTCAATTCTCCTTTTGGGTGATAGGGGCTAAGGATAGCAATATTAAAAGTGTTTGAGACCCCATAATCTTTAGGCGGTTCTAATTTATTGGCATTGTCGTCAATCTTCTGGAGTACTCTAAAAGGATTTTCAGCTCGAGCAGATAGCTTGTTCTTTCTCTTGTTTAGGAATCTCTCCTTGCTCAAGTGTAGCTATACCAAATCTCTCGACTGAAATTGCTTCAACGTTCGTCCTTTGGCCTTTTCTTATATTTTCCTAGCAGCTTGGTTGATCTGTTGAGTAGCTTTGTTGTAAATGTATTGTAAGGACTGTACTTGGGCTCTTGGGTCAAGGTCTTCTTGTTCGAATATGGGTGCAGGGGTTTGATAAAGGGGTAGCTTGGGATTAAAACTGTAAACAACTTTAAAGGGGGTTTGTTTGGTGGTATCATGCACTATTCAGTTCTAAGCAAATTCTACTATGAGCAAATAGACATCCCAATTAGTCAAATTCTTACCTACTATAGCTTGGAGCAATGATCCTAAAGTATAATTGACCACATTTATTTAGCCATCAATTTAAGGGTGATAGGAAGTATTGTATAATAGTTTAGTTTCCATCCGATGCCATAGGGTTCTCTAGAAATGACTCAAGAACTTTAGATCTCTATCTGAGACTACATTTCTTTACATGCCGTATAATCGAACAATCTCCTACAAGAAAAGGGAAGCAATAGTCGAAGCATTGCTAGTCTTAGAGCAGAGCATAAAGTGTGTCATTTTATTGAATTTATCCACGATGACCATTATGGAACCTTTGCCTTAAACTATTCTTGGTAATTCGAAAACAAAGTCCATACTCAACTCAACCCAAGGTCTAGTTAGGACAAGTAGAGGCATTGCTTTCCCTTATTCAGCTCAACATTTGGCTTTCTTACATATGGCACATCCCTTAACAATTTGGTGCACGTCTCGCCTCATGCTCAGCCAAATGAAACATCCACTTAGCACCTCATATGTCCTTCTCTCCCTAAAATGTTTAGAGAGCCCTCCACTATAGGCTTCCCTGATGAGCAACTCCCTCATGGAATAGGTCAGCACATACAATTTTTCTCTACAAAATAAGTAACCATCCTCCACATGATAATCATCCACTACTCTCCATCAACACAACGACTAAATATGAGTCCTGGGAATATTGTTTCTTGTCTCCTTGAAAGAGTATCTGCAACTAAATTGCTTTTCCTTTGTTTATACTTAGTCACAAAATTGAATCCTTCTAGGAATTCAATCCACCTTACTTGCCGCTTCGATAGTTTGGTTTAACTTCGGAGGTATCTTAAAGACTTACGATCAGTGTAAATGACAAACTCTTTCAATAATAGACAATGCTGCCACACATAAAGTGCTTGGATAAGAGCCAAGAGTTCTTTGTCGTATGTAGAGTAGTTCAGTTGAGGTCCTTTAGTCTTCTCGCTATGGTAGGCAATTGGTTAGCCTTTTTGCATTAGGACAACGCTATACCAATGCTTGATGCGTTACATTCTAACTCAAATATCTTCTCAAAGTTAGGTAAAGTTGGTATTGGTGCAAAAGTCAATCTTTTCTTCACTTGAGAAAAACTTCTTTCCCCTTTTTCTCTCCATTTAAATTCATTGTTCTTCTTTGTCAACTCAGTAAAGGGTACGGTTACTGTATTGAAATTCTTGATAAACTTTCTATAAAAGGATGCCAATTCACAAAAACTTCTCATCTCGGTATAAGTGGTTGGAGTCAGCCACTCGACAATTGCTCGGATCTTCTCATCATTCATCTACAAGCCTCCTCTGCCAACTACATAGCCTAGAAACACCACTTCCTCCCAGCAAAAACAAAACTTCTTTAGATTGTTGAATAAGCACTTGGCACGAAGCACATCTAATATGATATGAAGATATTCACTATGACTTGGCATATTAGCACTATATACTAGGATGTCATTAAAGTATACCACAACACACTTTCCCATCATGTTTCTTAGCACATGGTTCATTAGTTGCATGAAAGTGCTTAGGGCATTTGATAAGCTAAAAGGCATTACCATCCACTCATAAAGTCCATGCCGAGCTGAGTTTTGAATGCAATTTTCCATTTATCCACCAACCTCATTTGCATTTAATGGTAGCCTGACTTCAGATCAATCTTGCTAAAGATCCTAGCTTTACTCAATTCATCCAGCATGTCTTCCAACCTAGGGATAAGATACCTGTACTTAATCATGATCTTGTTTACAACTCAACTATCAACATACAGTTGTCAAGTACCATCCTTTTTCAGCATTAGGAGAGCCAGCATAGTACGAGGGTTGAGACTCTCCCTTACATAACCCTTTTGGAATAATTCATTGATTTGTTTTTGAAGCTCAACATCTTGTTTGGGATTCATTCGATAGGTTGGTTTGTTTGACAAAATGATCCACTCAAAATATATATAAAAATATAGCAAATATTCTAACAAGTATACTGGGTTAGAATCAAGTAATAAAGAGTGAGTAAAGTTGTCGATCCTTTGAGGACTAAAAAACTACTAAACCTATAGTAGCTCTTATCAATATTTATGCAATTGGATTGGATTTTGAATTAACTAATCTAATTAAGCTGTCACAGAGAAAATCACGAGAATGTATCTAAAACGAAACAATCAATTGAGAATGTAGGAAAAACAAAATCCACCTTAGTTGTACAAATCAAATTACCATTATGTTATATGAATTAATAACTGTGTGGTCATTTGAGTGAAATTATCATGTCTTAAAAACTAAGGACTTAAATCTCTAATTAATTGGTCAACTCCTACATCTCCAATTAACAGTAGACTTTAAATTACAATCATACATCTCCTAATACTATGATTTGACTAATGATCTAAATTAATTATCCCTAATGTCTTAGCAAGTAATTAACTAGAGACATTGCATTAATTTTTGGATAATTTCTAACTAATATAATTAATACCGCTTCCACATTAGCTAATTAGTTTAATCAAGAATTCCTAACAAACACCATATCAACTCTCGCATCAATATTTCTTCTAACAATTATAACCAATGGAAAATTATAGTTGAAATTATAGGAATTGCAATTATGAATTATCTACACATCTATTAACCCTATAACATGACTACAATTATCACCTTAGCTACTTAGGGTTTCATCAATTTCCTACAATTAAAACCTAACCAACCATGGAAGTTAAAATAAAAGCACATATCATAATCAAACTTGCAAGGAAATCCATGGTTGAAAGTAAGAACAAATTATAGAATTGCATAAACAATAATAGGATAAAAATCACCAATTCTACAACATTGATAAAGAAAACTCAAATTGCAAGAACTCTAACGACTATTTCTACAGCAATGGTACGATCTTCTCAATGATCCACGAACTACCACAAGAATAACTCTTAGAAGATCTCCAGACTTCTTCTAAAACTCTCCAGTTTAAAAGGAAATGCAAAAGTCCTAAAAAATATCAATACAACACGTATTTATAGAGTAAACAAATGATGGCTCTCAATTGATTTAGGCTAAAAATCAAAGTTGGCTGAGGACCAGCTGTTTTCACTGAAGGCTAGCCATAAAGGCTGGTGGTGTTGAATGTAGGCCAACTCAAGGCTGGCGGCTTTCACTCATAATTTCCTTAGCCGACACAGTTTGATTCGAGCTTCCTTCGATTGCATAAAACTCCGCTAAATTACTTATATTTCTATTCTGAATCCTTTAAGAACTGAAATATCCAAATGAATATATTTAAGTACCATTTCTTAATTATTTCTATAAAATCAATAATAATTTAACATAATTCACACAATGGAATATGAGTAAAATATGCTTTTATCACAAAATAGTATTGAGTACTAAGTCAATACAATGCTCAATGCTTCTAAACGGTGGTAAACCTTCCAACAACTATTCAGAAAATAAGTCGACGTGTTCATTCAATAACTCATTAACCTTTAAGGGTAGTTCACCCAGTTCTTTTAGCTCTAATTGTTACTAGATTAGTAAGAAGGTTGGTGCATTAGCTTTAATAGCCTCTCAGAGTTCAACTTTACTCAACATCAGAGTTTTATTTGATCCTTGAGCAAGTTTAGCTTGTAGTTTACTAACTTAACTCGTTGACATAGGATTCAGCGTAATTTTCCTTCCATCCTTCTTAAACACATAGGTCTTCCGAAATCTATCGTGCATAACCCTTCGGTTAAAGAGACATGGTCAGCTAAGTAACACATGTAAAGCATACATGGGTAGTACGTCACAGAGGATCTCGTTGGAATAATTCTCAATTGAGATTGACAGCAATACTTACCGCGTAACGTGCAGTACTCCCTTCTCATTTAATTAGTGCAACTTGTACAGTTTTGGATAATAGTTAGCAGGTTTAGCTTCTTAATCAGATCGACAGATGCCACATTGGTATAATTCCCACTATCTATAATAAGTGTACATATCTGATCATTCACTTTGCAAGTAATATGAAATAATTTCTCTCTCTACTCCTCATGTGAAGTTTCTAAACTCATTGTATGTCGGATAACTAAGATCAACTAATCTAAGTCCTCTACAAACACATCTTCCTAAATCAGGTCGTCGTTTGCATCAACCTCTTCTTTCATTTCTTTCTCCTCAGGTTCCTTATTCGTGCTATCTACCTTGACTTTTGGGGCATCTCCCTCAATAATCATAGTCTTTTGGTTCGGACACTAAGCAGCCATATGTCCAAACCTTTGACACTTGAAGCACTTAATCTGGCTCATCTTACTTTTAGATCCCTATCTTTTCTTGTATGTTCAGGTCAATATATTATTGTTAGGTCAGCCCTTTTGTTCGACTCGAACATCTACCTTCCTAGTCAGCTTGACACTTGGCTAAGCTCGGTAACTTCCCTGAACAGGTCAGCTCGGATGACTAATTTGTCTCAGTAGAGGTTGGGTCAACATTTTGTTTCTTCTCTGTCTCTCCATTTGTTAGGCTATTTGTATAGCCTCATTCATTGTAATAAATTGCTAAAGTTCCACAATGTCTTGGATATTACTCCTCGACTTAGTAAGAAACCTAAAGACTATTCTCGCTAATGGTTCCTCTACTTCATAGCGAATCATAAGCATTTGAAACTCTTGGACATGTTTATCAACAGTTTGGCCTCCTTGTCTTAACTCTTGAAGCTAAACAAAAGTGTCTTGTAAATAGGTTTTTGGTACAAATATATTTCTGAGTATTCTCTTCATCTCAAGCTAAGTATTAATCTCTCGGTATCCCTCTCATTGCCTCATGACTTAAAAGTTCTTCCACCACATGGTAGCATATTTTGTGAACTCAACAACAATAGTCTTCACCTTCTTTTGGTCTTCATACTGGTAATAGTTAAAAACTCTCTCAACTTTCTCCTCCCAATCCAAATAATCATATGCACTTCCAAAACCACTAAAACTCGAAATCTGGAGCTTCATATGGTCGGTAGCTCAGGGTGCTCTAACTCATTCTTGTTCTTCTTCGTGTTCTTCTTCTTCAACGTCATCGAATTCTCCTAAGTCTAAATCCTTCTTCTCACTCATTCACCTACTCCTCTACCTTAAATTTATCAAGTTGAGTTTTCTCCTCTAGCAAGTCAAACAGCTTCTGAGGTATTTTGTATGATCTCAGCAGGTCGATAGGCCAATACATGAACTACTCTGGTTAAATCAAGTAGGAGGTTGGTCACCTCATCAAGTCTCTCATCCATACTTTTAGGGGTACCTTGGGATTGTCGGTTATGGTAGACAACACTACTATTGTCATCCTAATACCTGCATTAACACTCAGGTTTATCATTTTCCTTAGTAATTTTCGAATTCAATCTTTAAATCTAAGCTACAACTGACACTATTTCTCTAAATCTAACAACTCAGCATAATCTTCACACTAGTAGCTAGTTATGTCGCAACACAGTAACAACACGGATGAATAAGCCGCTAACTCAAAATTTGCTCTGTTTTCAAGTGTTCGAAATAAGGCAAAATAGAGTAGACATGAAAAACAACCACTTCCACTAAACTTTTACTCAACTTAGACATACTATTATAGGAAGCACTACTTCACAAATCATAAACATAACTTACCCAACGAAACCTCTGCTTTAATACCAAGATAATATGAATCGAAGCCAAGAGCAGATAAGTCTAGTTGTAGGGATGGGTTCGAGCTTGCTGAAAGCTTGAAATGAATGATGAGAAGCACACAAGAGAACAAAAAAGTAAGAAAAAAGCAAGCAAACCCACGAACAACTCCGAAGGATATGATGCACCAATGAAGCTTCCGAGGACTTATGGCATAGCTCGATATGACGTATGAGTTGGTTCGATGAGGTTACTTAGTACCTAGCCTTGCTTAAGGGTTAAGATAAAAGTGAATATGAGAGTAAATGAGCAAACGAGAGCATTGTTCACAAAAGGAATATTTAGTGTATTAATGATGACAAGATGAAATTTGCGACTACATGTGCAGTAGGTATTTATACTTGAGAAACTAGAGCAACTTGCCTAAAAATGGAAAAGACAAAAAAGGTAATATCTTAAAGAAGTAATTTACAAGGAATAATAAATAGTGCAATGGGAAAATACAACTAAAATGAATATTCTACACGGAGGATTCTGGCACATGGTTGCTTAGACACATGGCTCATTGTGGGTTGATGACTTTCTAGTAGAAAAGATAATTTTGTACAATTAACTTGATTTTTATCGAGTCAAGGTGCCAAACAAGAGCTTTGGATAGATGTGGGCTTGACCAAAGAGGAGTAGCTACAAACATATGGGGGGGTCTCTCATCATCTTGACACAAATGTTGCCGAGCTGGGGGCAGGTTCGGATATTTTACATAAGAGTGAAGGGAAAGGTAGAGCTATCAACAAAGCTTTCATTTAGTTGGTAGATGATTTTCGAAAGATGTGTAAGCACTCAACTAATTGTATGGAGTTGGTTAACAGCAAAGAGTTGCTCGGCCTCAGCAAGGATCGGTTAGATCAGGAGGATTTGCCACTTTAGTCCTTCTAGTCCTCTGCTCAGCTAAGAGTTAAAGGCCTAGTGGCCTGATTCCTATCAAAGGAAGTCAAGTTTATGGCTCTATGTATAGTTGATAAACCAAACCATAAGTAAGGCCATAGTAGTCTTCGAGTCTCTATTCTTTTCCTCTTGAAGGCAATTGAGCAATCTGACTTATGTTGCCAACAGCGTCAGGATGTAAGACTTCTCTTCTAAAAATTGGGTTACTAACTCCGCAATCCTATGATGTATGTAAAATACCTTGTTAGGAAACAAAATAGTCCTAAATGCTGCCAAGATATAAGTATTAATTCTATTTATTGCCAACCTTCAAAGCTACTATAAAAAAGTTTCTGATTGTAGATAGGTGAGGTTATAAACTAAGTGAAAAGATCGTCCACCTTAATGATTCTCTTGTGAGGATTTGCCCATATTTTACATATTTTAGATTCATTAAGGCCTAGGAGTCTATTGAAAATCTTTATAGGGCTAGCCATGATATCTGGAACATATCCTCCATTCTAATAAAGGGGACTCCTAAAAGATAGGAATATTTGTCAATAGTTGGGCTCAGTCGACATAGGCTAAAACAAAAAAATTGACTCTAAGGGTCCTAAAAGTGGACTAAAGCCTGTACCGTGGTAACATTAGTCTAACAGGCTTAATCTTGTCTTTAACGACTTTTTATTGGTCTAGATTGAAAAATCAAAACTATCTTTTAAGTATTCCCTTGAACTCTAGAGACTCATGAATGTAAACCTTTTAGAAAAGGGTCGGTGTAAAAGAGGACTTAACCATTTTCTACAAAAAAGATGAAAAAAAAAATTACATTGGAACTATCCTATTTATATGGGAATTACATCAATATTCTAAAGAAAAGAAAACATTTACAAGGAAAAGATTGTGAAACTTCATAGTTAATCTCTTTTGGTCTTGCCACATCGTATCAAGTTGCTAATTTTGGCAAAAAGATTCGTGAATGCAATTAGGGTAAGTTTTAAAAGTCTTTAAGTTTTGTGATCTCATGCACTTTCAAGGAAGCTGTTCACTTGTCACATTGAAGCTTAAGTAGGGTGGCTTAATCAATCTTGAACAGTAGCTACATCATTACACTAGTAGCTTACATGATGACCCTTCCATCCTACTGTTCTAATACGGTTTAAGTTTGATCATATCTACCCTGCATCTTTGATGTAGCCATGTTCCCCCATGTCTTAACTATGTTGCATGAAAAATAAACATGTTAATTGGAACAAAGTATCTACATGAAATAAATAAATAACACGGGCATTTTGAAAGGCAAATAATTTTGTAAAGTTTTTAAAGTGACTAGCCCCCTTGACAAATCCTTAGTAAAGTTGCCAAGTTGTCAAGCCTGATTTTTCCTGATTTTTATTATTTTCTTTAACTTGATTAGTATTAAAACTTAACTCATTTATATACCGAACCTTGTTTAGGAGTTAAAAACTTGGTTTTCAGATGCTTTTTGAAAATTTATGAAGTTGCCACCCATCGAAGTTAGGTAAAAAATAAGTTAAGTTAAATCGATTGGGTTAATTGATTTTAACTTAGTCACTAGTTTACTAGAAAATCAATTTTAAAAATGACTTTAGAAAACCAAAGTTTTTGAGTTTGTGGGCTAACTTTTAAACCTTTAACGAGTACCACCTTTTAACTTTCCAAAATTAGATTTATTTTTCAAATTTACCCATTTCTAAATATTTATTCACATGTAGATAAATAAATTCAATTGAATTTATAAACAGGATAAATTTATTTACAAAAGATGGAATAAGGAAATTTTCCATATTTTAAGTCATTTCGTATTTACATACCCGCTATTCAAGATTAGACTTTCGTAGTTTGATAAAAATATATAGATTTATTGGTTGATTTTAACTTAAAAAAACAATCAAATTTAAGTTTTTAACCTTATTCAAGTTATTTAAGGAAAATTTCTAAAGAGTCCTACGTTTGGTTTGTTATTTTTGAAAATTCTACGAAAGGTCCTAATTTTGAAAAGATCCATTTCATTTTATTTTTATTAAAAAATGGTTTTCTAAGTGGTAAAACATTTATATATTTTTTGTTTATGTTCTAACCTAGAAAATAAAAAAAAAAAAAAAGAAACTAACTTCCCTATGTTTATGCTTTTTTTTTTCCTTTTCTTTTTCTCTTTTTTTTTTTTTGTTTTCGGATTTTTTAGATATATTACAATAATACAAAACACTAAACAATAATAATAAAGAAATTACAACAACATAAACAAAAGAAAAAAAGAAAAAGAAAAAAAAAAGGCTGGACCGAATCTAAAGTAGAGAGGCATGGGTTAGTTTAGCTACAGGATTGGGGTTGGATCTTGGGGTTCGAGTCAGATCAGTTGACTCGATCATATGTTGCGTACGTACGTAGTAAAGGAGAAGAAATTGATGATGCGAAGGGGCTTGATGGGCGATTCCAATAGCCTTTTCGAGTGGGTATGAAACAAAATTCATGTAAATCTTATTGGTGAATGGGCATTTGGAAATGGTGTTTTGGCAAATGGTAAAGGTTAGGTGGTTGTCAAATGGCAATTGTTGCATGGCAAACATGGCGATTAAATTGATTCTAAAGATTGGTTAAGGTTTGGGTTTTGGACGACGACAAGGTTCGTAGTGTGGTTATTTTGACCTAAAACAGTGGCTAAGCTAGTGTTTCGAGAGGTAGGGGTTGGGGCTTAAACCCTAAGTTACTAGGGGTGGTGTTAGAGGCTCTGGCAAACTACGAAAGTAGGAGCTCTCGAAAGCTTAGAGTTCAAGGAAGTTGGTCATGGTGTTAATTTCCTTCATCTAATGAAGTGATTAAGGGAAACTTAGAGAGAGAGTAGGAGGATGCATATGTAGAGAGAGAGAGAGTAAATGATAGTGTATTTTGAGAGTGCTCTCAATTGATTTTGGTCCATATATAAGCTTCCCCGATCTCCTTTTATACCTGTTGAGCATTTGATTTCACTTGGAAAGTGAGAAATCGAAGCAAATTTGAAGGATGTGCTTTAATGGGTTTTGATGAAAATAAATCAAATTCAATGCCTTTTAGATTTAATTCAATAGAATAAAAAAGTCAAAATGCAATCCCCATGCCTCCTTTGTACTGGAAACAATA
This sequence comes from Lumnitzera littorea, assembly GCA_024138015.1. Lineage (NCBI taxonomy): Eukaryota > Viridiplantae > Streptophyta > Magnoliopsida > Myrtales > Combretaceae > Lumnitzera > Lumnitzera littorea. The sequence goes on from JAMXBB010000010.1 coordinate 88,188,508, forward strand.
TATAACTTCTCTCATTGAAGCTCAATTTGCACAAAAGGAAAAAAGACAAAAATCTATATATTCCATTTATTTCTGAATTTCAATGCTTAAATTTACCCTATGAATGAACGAATTTGGCTATGTTAAAGGGTGGATTCAATAATATCCCATGTTATCTTTGTGATTTCATTATTAATTTGGTGAAATTACAAAAGAAACTCGAGCAAAATTGGCTCCAAAATAGGCACCTTAGGCGCGTTATGTGCAAGAAAATAACGGAAAGGGATAGAAAGGGAAGGAAAAAGAATAATGTTAGCCAATTACTTGCCGACACATGTCCAATGAAAAAAAGAAACAAAAAAGCCCAACATCTCATATGAGATTTGAACTTAGGTCTCCTTTGTCAAAAGTGCAATTGTATTACCAATAAGTCGTCAACTATGCTTTATCTATTTATGCAATCAAATTATATATATGGAGTAGGTCAACTTAAATTAGATTTAAATCTAAGTTTAGATCTAATATCTCTCTTTCCTCTTTATTACTTAAGGCATAAAAAAAAAAGTACTAAGGCTAAAAAAAATCATATTCTATTTAAATTATCTAAAAAAAATTATTATTATTATTATATATTTTTATATTTTCCTAGATTTTGTAATTTTGTGAATTTTTTCTAAATTTTATATATATTTTATTTTTTGCACTTTTTTCTAAATTAAGAACCTTTATCTTATTTTAAAAATAAATTAAATTAAAAAAAGGTAAAAATGTGATGTTTAGAGCAGTGATAAAGTAAATTCTTCACATGAAATCAAGGTCATAGATGGAAAGGACGTTTGTGGTGAGGAATTAATATCAAAGGAGTTGGGGAGTTCGGGTTGTAAATTAAAAGCCGAAAGTCTTATGATCCACTAAGGGACTGGGCCTTATACGGATAAAAATATTATGGTAGGGGACAAATATATTGGGCTGGACGTGTATGGTATAAGATCCACAATGTCTAGTTTAAGCCCTTACCTTCCCTCAGAATAATTCCCCTCATATTATTGTATTCAGTGTTTGCATGCCGATTGTAGGTTGCCATTTGCTAATTATTTTATTAAATCCATGATTGTGGACCTACCAATGTTAACTTTTAATGAAGTAAAAAGAAAAGGAAAAACTCAAACAAAAAAGTTTCATAATAGTACCAATAAATCTTTTATCTTTATAATGTTAAAACATGTATAGAAAATTAAAATATTAAGTGTTAAGATAAAAAAAAATCTAATTGGAGATATTATTTATGATGTCATTAATTATTTTGTATGTGTATGACAAAGCAAACTAAATGTAATTATCATTTTTAGCATATTTTTAACGTGTGCATTTATAATGTATTACTATATTGTATATATATATATCCTTCTTTCCTTTTGGATAAATTTTTTCTAAATTTGTTTTTGTATTACTTTTTTACCTTAAATTGTAAATCATGTATACAGTTTGATTTAATAATTGTTTTATATTCTAAATTCTATCATGTTGTATTTAATTTTTACACACATATTACAGTGTGTCGTTACCTAGTATTTATTTATGATAGTTCCAAAACCGGCCCAATTTCCCAATTTCTTATATGGAAAAAATCTAATGGAAATTCAAGAATAGTAAATACTTAAATCACAAGCCACCTTAATTTGTGGAGCAAGAATTTTACTTCCATTTATAATCTTGACAAGAAAAGCTGGCAGATTCTTTACTATATATAGTATTTTAAATTTACGATCTAATTCCTTAAATGCTGATATTTAATATCAAATAATTATATAAATACGCACCTTTTGCTAGAAATATACATTATATGTAAGAGGGGAGGGGTGGGGGGAAGACAACTTACACACAAAACTTTTTTAAACTTCCAGGATGGTAAATATCATCGCATACACCTTCTTGGCATCGCTTACGATCATTTTCATTACAACCACTACCACTGCTGTTGTTGATCCTCCTATGCTGACAACCACCCCATCGGATTCTTGCAGACCCGTTGATTTTGTAAAAACCTCATGTAGCAAAAGCGACTATCCATCACTTTGTTACCAAAGCCTTTCATCATATGCCTCCAAAGTCAGATGCGATCTCTGGAAGTTATGCATCAGTGCTCTCACAGTTTCCCTCCAAGCAGCCCAAAATGCTTTCTCCGTCGCAAAAAGATGGCATGAATCAAAAGGACTGACTAACAACGAGACCGCCATCCTTGGCCAGTGCGTTGCTTTCATCGACTTCAGCGTTTATGAACTTAACCAATCTATTGATATTATGGGGAACATTTCATCATCATCTGACATAAAATTTCAAATGTCGCATGTTTATTCATATGTTAATGCTGCGATGGACTGCGACCGCGTTTGTACCGACGGATTTGAGCAATCTAAGGTGAATGCAACTTTAAAGAATGAAGTAATGAGCAGTTTACTTGAAGATTATAAAAATACTGCTAATGCTTATTACCTCCTCGGCAAGTTGAATTATTGATTAGTAATTTAGTATTGAAAATAAACATAAAAGTGATGTTTTCATCTTTCCATTTTTCATTTTGTTCATTATTAAAAATGTATCCTTGTTCATTGCCAAAAGAAGGTATCCCTGTTTTATTATTATTATTTTTTTTTAACGTAAGTTTCGTTTCTCTATTCTGTTTATTTTGTTTTATTTATTTATTCTTTTTACACTTTGAATATAGAAGGGAATCATACGATAAGAATATTAGGGTTAATAATTAAATAGAAGAGGGAAAAATTGTCAGGATATGAATTAGTAAACAAAACCTGCGATATGTGTACCTAAATTAAAAATTTAGAGGACAATTTGGTATAAATAAATTCCTAAGTATTAGTAGGACCATATGGTCATATATATGAGAGAAGAATGAGAAATGAAGACCCTTCATTTTTCCATTATCATAATGCAAAGAAAAAAGAAAAAGAAAGACAAAAAAAAAAAAGAGTTGAAATCCTTAAATATATGTAGTTCGGAGAAAGAAAAATGAAACCAATATAATGGTATATAAAGGTTTCTAGAAAGAAAAAATTGCCTATTGAACTTGAAAAACATGACTTTGTAACCTTTTCCCTTCATATTTGTTAGTATAATTGGAGTAATAAAAAATTATCATTACATCTATTAAAATACATTTCAATTTCAGTCGTGGCACAGGCATTAGAGAGCAAGTAATATTAGTCTACCAAATCTTAGTACAACTCACCTTATGCGTTCAAATGATAAATAAAATTGTAAAAAGGAATTTACAGTATATTAAATTTTTAAATCATATCACTATCATGACCGATAAATTAATAAAGATTAAAAAAATTACATTTATCATATGAAAAGTATATGTATAATAAAAAGAGAGAGAGAGAGAACATTATACTAAAGAAAAACTAATTGTAAATAAATTACTTCACAAAGAAGTTGCTATCTACCTACTAATTAACATATAACAACGTAAGACACTTTTGTATGAAATAACAATTCCTAGTAGTTAAGTTATCAATCTCTTTGTACATCAATTCAATGATGAGTTTCTTATATCCTTTACTGGATTTGATGTTGTGGCAAAGAAAAAATTTTTCTAGGATATATACAATTTCTCATAAAATATAAATATTCATAAACACAAATAAGCTTGATCCATTTTTATTTTTTTTGTATAGAAATGAAACACCTTAAGCAAACAAAAAATATAATAATTAAGTAATAAACCTCATTTAAGTCGTATCAACATAAAGCACATCATAATAGGGGGGAATTTCTAATTTGCAAATTTTTTTAGTGTAATTTTAGGATTATTAAAATTTTCTCTTGCAAAATAAATATCTAAATCAAATTTCTTGATAATATTTTTCAATAACTCTTATCATATACAATCATAAAATAGAATAATTTAATTTCACCAATAAATTATATATTTTTTACTTCATATTCATCCTATCACTTCTTATTTTTTAATTCCTTTTCTATTTTATTATTTTTCTTCTTTTCCTTTAATTTCATTTTATTTCTTTTTCTTTTTATTTTTCTCCAATTTTTTAAAACACTATCCTATCTAAATTCTAAAATATTCTGCCAACCCTAAACCCTACCTTTTATTTCTTCTCTCTTCAACCGCCATGTGGTTTCCGCTGGACCCCACCTCCTTCGCTTTCTTATTTTCTCTCCCTCGTCCAGGCCCTTCCTCACCCTTTCACCTCTCGTTCTCTTCCTCACATGGACCCACCCTCCTTTTCATTCATTACTCTCTCTCAGTAACTCTCTCCCGTGCCTCGTCCCATCCTCCCTCACCGGACCCCACATACCCCACCAACATAACTCTCTCACACTAAAACCCCTTTCTTTTTTCACTCTGCTCTTCATCGTTAAGGGCCGGCGAGTCACCCGATTCTGTCACTAAGTCGAATTGGTGAGCTGAAAGCATGTGCCCAATCTTTCAATTTTGCAACTCTTAAACTTTCGATAGTTTCGCAATCTTTTCTCCGGCAACTCGATGTTTCGATGTATCTCTTCAACCTTCTCGGTGAGTTCTTTATATGCTTCACCGACTCGATTTGGTTCATATATCACGAGTACGTAATGAAGTTTCTGTTCATGTACCTACCTTTATTTTTCTTTGCCCTCACTTTTCATTCAATGACTAATTGTGATTTTGTCTTCTTCCATTTCCAACTTTTGTCCGAAACTCCAATTCCATCTCCGACGAGTCACCTGCGCATCTTATCGAGTCAACTCAGTTCCTAGTTTTACGATGTCGCTGTATCCATGTAACCCCCTATTCTTCATTCTGTTTTGAGTTGAACAAAGAAACCGTGTATAATATAACATTATTATTATAATAGCCAGAAAACTCGCATAATGTAATGTTATTTTATTACAATAGTAGAAGCATCCATTTACTGACAATAAAATATAAAGGTGGAATGCATAATAGTAATGGTATGAAGTGGTGTAAATTCTTTTTAGTTATTGTTAAGTTCATTCATGCGTCTTAATTTAAGACAAGTTGGTTGTCATCATTATCGACCTACGAGGTCAAGCAATCGCAAGAAGAAGAAGACGACATGAACCTGATATTGGAAATTTAAGATTTTAATATTTAATACGGTATTTTATTTCGTTGTATTATATCAATATGTCAATAATGCACTCTAAAGTACTATCTATATATATATATATATATATATATATATTAGCTTAAATTCCTATGTTACACCAATGAATCGTTTGTACTAATTTTTACTCGAGATATTTAAATTAACAAAATAGTTGTATTCACAAGTAAAAATTTAATAAAAAATTCGTGAATAATATTTAGATAGAAACTTAGTTATTGATTATCTGAAAGTTAATATATTTACTTATTCTCAGTTTCAAATAGATTCTTGCTAAGCATATTGTTTATTACTTCGTTAAGTAGTGGGACTTGTAAGTTTAGTGTTTTTGTTAACTATTAAGAAGTTATCATAATATATAGTGTTTGTTTGTATGGTTGTGCTTGTAGTTTGGAATTGATTTAACCGAATTAATCCATATTCAACCTAATTAACCTTAACTACTGGTTGTACTTGAATTGCTTACTCTAGGAGCTCGTAGTGGTAGCTCCTTAAAGGAGTAATCGTTGATTATATGTGAAGATTTCCTATTAAACTCGTATATGAGATGATGCAGCTAAAATATTAGGTTTATAATCTTTAAACTCTAGATTTTGAGCATAAAGGACTTAAAAAAAAAAACTTATATTATATCCAACTACGAAACACCCCAATTAAGTATGTAACCTAATTAATTTATAAAATTCGTTAAACTCGCATTATTAGAAACTGATTCCTAATAGATAATTTCTTAATTTAATTAATTTCAAATAATTCTTGAGTCATTCTAAAGTGTATTCTATAGCAAAAACATCTAAATTAAGGTTCCGATAATATTTTTCTAAAACTCTTATTTTATATAGTATATTAAATAGATTAAATTTTATTTTACATATAAGGAATAGATATTTTACGATATTTTTATATACGGCTTAGTTTTATAAATACTATATATTCCAATCTTAATTAATTTTCTTTTCTAATTTTCTGTTCTAAATATAAATATATCGTACATCTTAAGAAGTTCTAGATTGATCTATACTATAATCCTACCTTAAACCCTTTTCCATTTTTCTTTTCCCCGCCACAATCCTCTTTTTTTTTTTTTTTTTTTCTTCTTCCTCTGCTCACGATTTATTCCTTTCTCTCTATCGTCTATCTTCTTTTCCCTTTTCCTTCATTGTTCACTGGACCCGCACTCTCCCTTCCCCTTCAAAATTCTATCAGACTCTCCCCTTTCCCCGTTTGACCAGACGCTGGCCCTACCCTTTTCCCCAATCTCCTTCCTCGTCCCTCACCTCACCAACCCCTCGCCAGCAATGGACCCCATCCCCTTTCTCTCGTTGAATTCCCACTTCGGCCACATAAGTCCCTAACACCGACCCTACCCCCTACTTTCCCGATATCGCCCTAATTTCCGAATTCGCCGTCAACAAACCATTTCCAATTCAATCCATTAATCAACTCATCCGAATTCCATTTTGATTTTTCTCTCTCAGTTGAGTTAGTTTGTTTCCATTTCCTCACGTTTCGAGCTCATTCCTGTAATTAACATTAATTAATTATTTTACCATATTATTTTACGAATTGTAATTTTGTATTGTTATTTATTTTAGGCTTTTATTCGTACCATTCGGTAATTCTCTTTTCAATTTAGATTTGTGATCCATTTCTGATTTCGTATTCGGTACCATACTCTTAATGCATATCTTACTATTATTTTATTTATTATCTCCATTGCTAGTGTTGATTAAATATTGTTAATATTCAATTACTGCTTTTAAATTATTTGTTTATCATGCTAGATAGTGTTATTTACGTAAAAGTTATTGTTAAAAATATTTTATCATATTTCGGATCATCAGTTATAAGTATATATATTGAGGCCAATTTCTATTTCTATCATATTTGACTTGGGTCGCTATCTTCTATTTATTTACAAATTTTGTTAATAATCGTATTTTATACGATGATCTCAAATATCAATCTAGTGTATTATAATATTATATTATTATTAGTATGTCTTATTTTTTATATCGACGGTATTCTAATCTAAGTATTTTCTTCACCTTAATAATATAAATATACAGTATATTTTATCATATTCAGTATATTGATTACTTAGATTAGAATACAGTCGATATAAAAAATAAGGTATACTAATAATAATATAATATTATAATACACTAGATTGATATTTGAGATCATCGTATAAAATACGATTATTAACAAAATTTGTAAATAAATAGAAGATAGCGACCCAAGTCAAATATGATAGAAATAGAAATTGGCCTCAATATATATACTTATAACTGATGATCCGAAATATGATAAAATATTTTTAACAATAACTTTTACGTAAATAACACTATCTAGCATGATAAACAAATAATTTAAAAGCAGTAATTGAATATTAACAATATTTAATCAACACTAGCAATGGAGATAATAAATAAAATAATAGTAAGATATGCATTAAGAGTATGGTACCGAATACGAAATCAGAAATGGATCACAAATCTAAATTGAAAAGAGAATTACCGAATGGTACGAATAAAAGCCTAAAATAAATAACAATACAAAATTACAATTCGTAAAATNTAACATATATATATATATATATATATATATGTTAGGGTTAAGTTTCTGTTTATTTATATAGTATATTATATTATGCTTGGTATGTTCGTTTTATGTGTCATCTATTATTATGTATTTCTTACGAGTTATTACGAATTATACTATTTTTCAGTTAAATACGTATTATTTATTTACCATATCGATTTGATAATTTATATTATTCAAAACTCTAGTTATGTATCCTTTTTATACTTTCTTTTATATATATTACGTACTTTACGAGTTATTATAAAAAGTGATCTTATATATCTATACATATAGTTATGTCAGATTTTTAGTTTAATCATATCATGTTATTATTATTTTACTCAAAGATTTCTTTCAAGACCTTAATGAAATAGATCATAAGCATATAAATAACTCCTAAGAAGGACATAGTCTTAAAATGTAAAGGTTAACGTGCTATTTATTTTCTTTTAGATTTGTAATGTTCAGTTTCCTTTATCTAGGCTTGACTTTTGTTCGGGTTTGAGATCAAAATATTGTATTCAATTTTGGAAAGATTCTAGGTACGTAATGCTTATTTTTATGATTATGCTTGTTAAGACTTAGAATATAACTGAATTAATTCATACATGACCTAAATGACTTTGACAATTGGTTGTGCTTGACCCGCTTTCTCTAGGAGTTCACAGTGGCAAATCCCTAGAGGAGCAACCGCTGATCATATGTGGGGATTTCCTAGTGAATTTTCATATGGGATGACACAATTAAAATATTAGGTTTCAGGTTTCTAGACTCTAGACTCTAGACGTAAAAGACTTAAAGGAAAACGTATATTTATATCCACTTATATATGTGAACAAAGATCAAGACGTGGTGAGATCATGAGTACTCCTTTGTTAATTGCTGGCTTAAATTAAAGATAATTAACTTGATATTTTGTTTATATGTTATTACAGTTGCATTATATGCATTTATATGTTTTGGGTTTAACATCCGTGTGTGTTTGTATACCTATACTAGGCTTCGGCTCACTCTTCTATTTTTACAGCTACAAGTTGATTTGATAAGTTTGCAACAAGTATAAAAATTGTTATCATCAGGTTGGGAAAGTGTAACGATTTGTTCTGTATGTTATAAAAGATTAAAATCTAGTTATTTAATATGTCTGGGACTAAAGTGACTTGTCTGTGAGTCACTCGGATTATTGTATTTAGAGATTTATTGTTTTGCACTTATTAAGCAGTTACTACTAATGATTTTGGAAAGTGTAGTTAGTTTTAAAGCCTCAATGTGTTCTTGAATGGCAAGAACATGTGGCAAGTTGTGGCAAGTTGTGGCACCTTTCGGTTCTAAGGAGTTACAATCTATGTATGTAGATACAGATCTGTATAGTGAGGTTATGAGTACCCATTTGTTGATTGCTGGCCTAATTTGAAGATATTTAAACTACTATTTGCTTATATTTTGTTACAATTGCATTATATGCATGTGAATATTTTGGACTTAGCATCTATATATGTTTATGCACCCATATTAGGCTTTGGCTCATTCTTCTTCTTTTTTTTCTTTTTTCTTTTTTTTTTTACAATTGCAAGTCAATTCGATAAAGTTGCTATAAGTATAAAAATTGTTATCATCAATTAGGAAAAAGAGGTGGTTGGTTTTGTATGTTGTAAAATATTAGGATATGATTATTGAGTATTTTTGTAGCTAAAGTGACTCGCCTATAAGTCACTCGAATTGATGTATTTAGAGAATTTTTGTTTTATACCTGATAAGCAATTGTTACAAGTTATACTTTGAATATTGTAGTTGGTTTTAGAACCTTAACATGCTCTTGAAAAGCGGGGACACATAGTGAGTTGTGGCACTCTTCGATTCTAGGGCATTACAGCTTAGGTGGTGTCAGAGCTATAGTAAAAGAATTATAGAGAATCAAAAATGATGAATTAAGAATAGTGAAAATTGTTGATCATGAGGAATTTAGGTGATTGATTTGTAGTGAGCTTAGGTTGATTGATCCTTATAAAGCTCAGACTTATGGATCTTAGATGAATTTTAAACTTATGGATTATTGAAGAGCTTAGGTTTAATGACTGCTAAATAGATTCACTCAATAGATGCTTAAAGAGCTAAGTTGGTGGAATCTAAAAGCATTTAGGTTGAAAGATAATAAAATGACTTAGGAGGCAAATCATAAAAAGACTTAAGTTGATGGATCACTAACAACTTAGGATGACTGATCATAGACTTGCTTAGGTTGGTTGATCTTAAAAAGCTTAAGCAATTGATCAAAGTGGCGTGACGGAAGCGTGGTGAGCATATGAGAGGACTGAGTAGAACATGGGTTTAATCCAAGAGTTAGTGAGAAGCTATCTTAGTTCTTATCTTCTTAGGTTTGATTTTCATCTAGTATCCTTAAAACGTTTAAGTTAAGATTTATAAGATTAAGAGTATATATAAAAATATTTAGAGAGAAACTTAATAAGAATCACTCTAAAAGTGTATATCTATTACAAGCATAGTCAATAGAATAACATAATAAGCACCGATGTACGATCTATGTAAACTCGAGACTACTCATCAAACCTTACATGATGAGTAGTAACACATATTAACTAGAATGAGGAATAAAAGTTAATTTAAGAAGTGGAATTTAAAAGACTTGAGCAAACTTAACATATGGATGCCTATAACGAGACGGAAGGATAACTCCTTTTTTTTATGCCATAGCTTGGCATGTTGGTTTTGTATGAGTTCGTAAAGGTTGTGTCATGTCTATTAGTTTGAGTCATGTCAAGTGTCATTCAAGTTCTATTAGTCGAGTCAATGTTGTTTCGATGTCTATGGGCTCCGTTATATGTGTACTTATGTTGAGTTATCAAAAGTATAAATATTTTAGTGCTAATTGAAAATCTTTGATCGATAATAACTAAAAGTCTATAGATAGAAGATGTAAATACTTCAAGTATTTCTTTTAATGGAAATTTCAACAATGAAATTTCTTTTAAGGAGGGAAGAATAAAACACCTAGTCAAACAAAAATAATAATAATTTAGTAATAAACCTCATTTAAGTCGTGTTAATATGAAGCACATCCTAGTAGGGGGAAATTTTCAATTTGTAAATTTTTTTAATGCAATTTTAGGCTTATTAAAATTTTGTCTTATAGAATAAATATCTAAATCATGGTTCTCAATAATATTTTTCAATAACTCTTATCATATGCAATTATAAAATAGGATAATTTAATTTCACCAATAAATTATATATTTTTTACTTCATATTCACTCTATCACTTCCTATATTTTAATTCCTTTTCTATTTTATTATTTTTCCTCATTTCCTTTAATTTCATTTTATTTCTATTTCTTTTTATTTTTCTTCAACTTTCTTAAAAACCCTACCCTATCTAGATTCTAAAATATTCTACCTACCTTAAACCCTACCCTTTATTTCTTCTCTCTTTAGTCACCATCTGCTTTCTATTGGACCTCACCTCCCTCACCTAACCTAAGGAGCCAAGCCTAAATAAATAATGTACTTAACCTAATGTATTAATATAATAAATTCAAAGCCTTTACATTTTTGTCAGTAAGATATTTGATGACCAGGAATGCATTTTGAATGGATGGCAAGAAAAATGCATTTTGGATTATCAACATATATGAGCTAGTTCATCTTAGGGATACATTGTCAAAGATTTTATAATGAAATTCACATTTTTTTTTTTCACATTTCTCCCCAATATAAAGAGGAATAATTTGGTTAAGAAGATGAAGTTTTGAAAATAAACATGACAGAAGATGAGAAATTTTCTTTCAGAATTCATCCCAAGTTGATTGATTTTTTTTTTTTTGGTTAATTTCTCAAATTATATGTTCCTAAATCCTAATTATAACTTATTTACGTCATTCAAGGTTGTTAAACTTGTAATTCTACCTAGAATCACCAAGAGTTTCATAGAATAGGAATGTAAGATCGAAACGTAGCAACATAAGTTTTTATATCCGCTATAAATTAGCTTTTGGAAATACAAATATGCTTATAAAATTATTTAAAAAATTAAAATATATGATGTAAATAAAAAAATTTAATATAAATTTTGGTTGTAATGTAAGTTATAGTACAAATAAATAAGTATGAATTATTATGCTAATGTATAAAACTAAAATATGAATTTTAATATAAATATAAATTATATTACAACATAAATTATTGCTAGCAGATGTAGTACCCGCATTACGTATACAAAAAATTAAAAAATATATTTATTCATGTTAAATTAAAACATAAAATAAGTACTAAATTTAAGAATTATACTGATGGTTATTAAAAAGAAAAAAGAAAAGGAAGTACACTTGACCAATGTATTCATGAGAATGATAATTCATTTATTTTAATGCCTCACAAGAGAGCCTAGTAAAGATAATCTAAAGCCATCACACAACGTGTGCACCCATCATGTGACAACCATCTTGTGAGTTATAGATCAAAAGATTCTCCTTATTTATTAAATCATTTAACCTGATAATATTAGATATAAATACATGATATAAAATAACTATGGGATTCAATGTTTCCTTACTTTTCAGCATCGTAGAGAATTGAAATCCCTTACCAAATAGTAAAATGAGTAATGTGTACATTTTTTTTATCTAGACTTACTCACAATAAACTATACTCTTATCTAGAATAGACCTTCCTGTAGAGATTATTAAAGTGACTCTTATGCACTTAGATTCCTAGCCCATCTAATGTCTTAACTAGTATTCTGCAAGAAAACTATAAGGAAATGAGCCAAAGAATCACAAGCTCAATAAGTGGAAGGAGACTCACCTTATGACATAACACGCAAACAATCAAGGTTATCAAATAATTCAAGTGCAATACATGAGCAACCAATATGAATGTAATATCGTACACGGTCTTTTGGTAACCATGTAAAGTTAAGAATATAACCCTCTTTAACCCGAGTTGGGGATAACCATCCAACCTAGGTCTCCACTCTTGACGAAAAACCCATTCCTATCTTGACCTACTATTTCAACCCTTATTCTTTCTGGTAATCTATCTTGATAACCACTAGCTTCCCAGATCCTTTCTTATGCCTGACATCCCCAAATCTTCCTAGGAGCCAGAAAAGGAGCAAGCATAGTCTCCACCTCTGCCCCCCACCCTACCATGACTATTAAAGAGAGCTGAGCGTCAATTAATCTGCGTTATGCAGTACATGTCTCAATTAAGTGTTTTTAGCCTAACCGTCTTATGTCTAGTTTTTGGTAACAAAACAATATATTACTAATACTCAATATCAATGTAACATGTAGATGCTTCACAACATAACATATACAATACGCTTAGGTACTTATTCAATAAACAAGTTCAAGCACATGCATAGCACACACACAATCAATTTACTTATAAGCATAAACAAGTATAATAGTTCATTGTCTCTAAAAATAAACCTACTTACTTGACCTTCTAGCCAATTATCCCTAAAAGTCTCTAATAGGCTTATAGGTCTAGCTTGTTAATCTTGGATAAGATAAAGTAGAAATTAAGATACGTACAATATTGGAATATACTTATCCTTTTAACTATATATCTTAAAACAGTGATTAGGCTTATGGTGTATATGTAAGTTTCGAGTTAGATATGTTATAAGGATAAATAAGATGTTAAAAATATTTCTCTAGGTGATTATCATATTTTTATCTTACGGTTATCAAGTTAATTAATTAACCCCTATAGTTAATATAAAACATTATTAAACATATATATCATTCTATTACATATATATATATATATATATATATATAACGAGGGTTACATGATAAAGAACATAGTAGGATTGTATGTATTCCGTATGAATATATATATATGTATATACTACTTATAGACCTATACCTTTAAGATTTTTACTAAAGATTCACTCATTTTAAGAATCGATGCTAATAATATACGAGTCCTACAACTATTAATATTTTAAGTTTAAAACTCGAAAAAAAGAAATTTATGAATTGTATGGATAAAAATATTTCATTTAGAAAAATAATAAGATTGCTGATATATCTTTTCTATGATAATTAAATATCAATTTAAAAAAACAACACTTATAATTATGAAAATGAGATTACATAAAAATATCAAACATAGAAAAATTAAATTATCTAATCCTCTTTTTCTTTTTCTTCTTTTCTTTTGTTTTTTCTTTCTTTTTCTCTTTTTTTTTTCCTTTTATTCTCTCTCTTTATCCTTCTCTCTCTCATCCAGTTGCTGTTAATATGGCTAAAAGCTATATTTATAAGTAGCTTTCACTGCCTTATATATATATATATATATATTATTTTTGTCCAATTTTATGTGATTGTAAGTATAATTTTATCATGATTTAACATTTATAAAAATTCCATAATATACTTAAAAAATAGTAGAACATTATATTATGCGTCTAAAGGGTATTTCGAGTTTCTAATATATCTATATTTTCCTATAATAAGTATTATTATATTATACTCATTTTATGTAATTAGACTATATTTTGTATAATTTGCTAATATAGCTTAATAATATAGATATTATCTAACCCTAATATGTATGTATCATAACCCGATCATATAACTATTACTAAATAAGTTTTAAAAAATCATTTTCACCAAATCTGACTAGCATGTAAATGCATAAGTTTTATTTCAATATTTATCTAACCCTAAACATGTTTCGATTCGTAATTTAAGCTATTTTATTAAGTAAATTCATAATAAATAGCTTGATTCACTAAATAGTTCTCCAAAAAATCTCTAGAGTCCTAAAAATATAGGTAATTCGATTAGTACATGATTCCATGCTATTCAGTTTATCGCTTATATTCTCATAATTACATTTTTATCCCTAAATTGCATTTAATTAAATAAATATTATCCTTTTTATTCATGATTATTTTCAATATATCCTAACATCTTTATGAATTGCTAGAAGTTAGTGGATATTAATTTCATCAATTAATTTCATGAAAATCTATTTATTTTGTAATTTCACCCTAATGTTAGCTATTTTTAGTCAAAAATTACAATAAATATTAAACCCACTTAAATAAAAAAATCTAGCTATATAGCAATTAGGTATAATATGTATTCTACATAAAAATTTTGAGCTAAAAACTACATCATTTAGTATATTTATTTTGAAAGTCAAAATTCGAATTAACAATGACTTTATTAAGTAAGTACATAAAATAATATTAATTTTACAAAAATAAAATTACCACGTGAAAATATATCTAAAATAACCTAAATGTAAATTTTTTCATAATTTTATGACTTAATTTAATATTTTTAGAAAATTAGGCAAAAATTTGACCAACCTATTCGTTAGTGCTTTGGTAGCCGACGATAGATGAGGGGTTGTTAGAAGCATAGTGCATGGGTGGCTCACTAGGTGGTGGAGTGGTGTAATAGCATATTAACGTTTGGTCCATAAACTACTCCTACCTAATCCCTTGCTCTATTTTTATAGTTTTTTTCTAAACTTTTTCCTAATTTTCCTAATATCTTTTTATCACTACCTTAACTCCAAAATGCTATATGGAAGTGATATGAGGTCTCCAACAATTAGTAGAAGTGATTGTCAATCAAAAGAAATTTTTTTTCACTTTATATACTCTTTCAAGCAAGTAGGAGCTGTCCCTTATTGGTGAATTCAGGCTTTTAACTCATCCTAAATTGGTGCTAATGCTACCACGATGAATTCTTAATTTTTGGAAATTATTTGGTTACAATTTAGATAAGTTTTGATTAATTTTGAAGCCAATTATTGATATTTTACATAAATTACATTAGTATTTAGTATATTTATTAATATACATGTATACATCCTATATATGTATTATGTGTAATATGTAATTGTACTCATATAATTATGTTCCTAGCATATACTTTATTTTTAAGATATATTTTCTACTTATTTTTATGAGTTTATCTCATATTATATATAATTATATAATTTTTTATTAATTTACAAGTATAATTATTATATATACTGAGTATACTCATAAAAATACGTATATACTCATATAGTCTATTGTATTATATTATCTCCTTTTATACTCTAATTAACTTATTTCTAAGTTCTCATTAAATTCCGAGCTCAGTTTTAGTAGCTTCGATAAGTTTTACGCTATACTAAGTAATCACACTTCTAAAGTTAAAATTGAAATTTTGGATTATTATTTTTAAAACCTAACTTCACTAGGTCACTTCAACTAACTTTTCTATCATGTTCATAAAGTTTAAGCTCAATCAAGTAAGCTTTCCCGACGACCCTAAATCCGGGTATGGTTACCTTAAATGTGATTTTAAAGGCTCACAAATTGTAGAAGAAGTTAAGGTTAAGGAAGAATCAAGCAAGGAGACGTAAATCAAATAAGTAAGTATCATTACTTCTAAAATGGATAATGATTTCATGTCAAAATTGTTGATTTAGAGGATTGAATGTTAGGAAAGTTATAGTTAGAAAAGGGAATGATGGAATAAGGTTTTTGGAGAGTATATGTTGAAGTAGATGATGGAAGTTTTGTGTTCTATAATTCGTCAAGAGGGCAAATTCTACGATTCTGTAGAATTCAAAGCTATCAACTGATAGATAGGAGAAATTGTACTACAGATCGATCAGTAATCAAGTTGGCGATCGATCAATAGGGTGCCTCTCAAACCCAGAAGGTTCTAACTTGTTTTATTTTCTAACAACCGATCGATAGCACTTTCACCAAAGATAGGTGACAGAATACAAACAGAATGTTTGGAACTCTTACGTTTATTAACCTTGTTCACCTAAACCAATTCCCACTAATCAAATCTATTGTAGGAACTTTGGTGTTAGGAAGGGTCAAAGGGGATAGAGTTAAGATGTCAATTAATGTGATTTGACTCTAGTCTGAGCATCATATCTTATATAATGTTAGGAGTAAGAAGTGAAGCTAGAGTAGATTTAATTAAGATGCTCATTTCAGGTACGAGGCTACATGCTTGTTGAATGTGATTTCTAATTTAGTCGTTAAATGAATTTAATTACATTCGACCTTAAATGCTTAATGTGTTGAGAATGTTTGGCTAGGCCTAAGGGATTGGGAGTACTAATAACCTTGGGCCAACACCTATAGATTTGTAAGTAGCATTGTCCTAATTGGAGTTGCTTATCAAGTTGATCCAATTAGAATTTAGGATGTAAATAATTCTATGGTATTAAGGAGTACTCGATACCAAATATGTATAATGAATACGACACTTGTATGGTCCGATGTCATGAGTTACCCCAAGCTTTAGGATGCCAAAGCTATGCTATATGTTCGACTTTTAATAAAGGGAATAACTGGTCGTTGAAAGCATGTTTTGCATACATTTGTGATATTGAATATGTTTGCCCATGCGAGTGTGATTGCATAACTCTTGTACAAGGCAATTTTGCTTACCCTTCAAGGACCTTGTTTTTAGATGTAGGTAATGCAAGAGACCCAAACTATTATGACGACCTAGGATACGACTTGGTGTATGATATGGAGGATGATGATTATACCTACTACAAGGGATAGTAGGAAGGTTTGATAGTTCTATAAGTGTGATGATAGTATTGTGGTTATAGGGGAGGCATAGACTCCTCTTATTGTTAAATGATTATGTAGTTACAGTATGTTGTAACAGGAGTAAGTAGGACTCCAATATTGTTTGTTTTATGGTACAGTTGTAAGAGCATGTAAGACTCAATAGAGCTAGTGTAGTTTACCGATGTTGTAAGGCAAGACTTATAAGGCCACTTATATTGTGACTTACTGATTTATATAATATCAGTTTGGTTTGTTGTTTATTTATTTAATGTACTTGAAGATAGTAGCAAGTCTTGAGCCTTTATGTGTCAGTACCTCAGTATTAACATGTAGTGGGCTATAGCTACCCAGATTCCAAGGCATTACATTCTATTTAAATTTGACCATAAATATTTATATTCTTATTATATGTAATTTTTCCATTGTTTTAATGAAAAATGCATTTCAATAATACATGGCCAAACAATCCATCTTTTATACTTTTTATTAGAGAATACGACATTCAATTGAAATACTTCGAATGCGCTTTCAAGATCGTATTTTGTAAATTACTTTTCAACCATCCACTTTTTAATAATTATTTAAAGGAAACAATACTTTTACCCAATTCTCTTCATGATTCATTTTGTACACATACTATTTTCTCTTATGATGGAGTAAGAAAACAATATTTATATCTTAATTTAGTTTTTCATGAATAAGACTAATGTGCAATCACTGATGGAGTAGGCTTGATGTAAGATAATGGAAGCAAAAATTAAAAAAGAATGAAAAACTAGGGAAAGCAAGGAAATCAATGAGCAAAAATTAATCTAAATAATTTTTCAATGAAAGAATAATAAAACTTAGAAAGATATATCTAACAACCTCACACCACTAAATTAAGATAATAGTCTTACACTATCGATGAATTGTATGGCCTCACACTACATGATAAAATTTTGATAGTCACACATCAACGATGAAAAAAAAAAACGAAAAGATGGTCTCACACTATCGATGAAGAAAAAAGGCATCATACCAATTTTGAGAAAATAGCTTCTTTATTCAATATCAAGCCAATCTCCTCTAATTGATTACAAGCTTTGTCTATTTATAGGCATAATAAAAACCATTATTCTAGAAAACTAAATCTTAATAAATCTAAAAAATTTCATATCTTGAATAAAAGATACCTATATAACTAAATCATAAAATAAAATATATTAATAATATCATATATGCTCTTTCTTAACCTGCATCATTCCCACTACCTTAAAAAGATTCATCCTCAAATCTCTAAAATTTCATTTGAATCCTTTTGGATCAAATAACAATCTACGAAATCCAATCTTAAATTTATGATTGAACAATTTTCCATGCTTCTCATCAACTTTCCTTGGCTTGAAAAGATTCGACTTTGATAAATGGATGTAACCTCGATTTTGATTATTCATAATGCATCCGGTCTCCTCTTTTTCTCTTATCATAAAGACCATGTTTTTCTTTGAATGCTTCGAATCTTTGTGATGATGTTCTTCCACAAACTCACATAATTCATTATTTAGATTAATTTTCTTATCAATGTCCATATAGATATGAGTTTGAATAGGAACTAATTTGACATAACCTAAAGAATGTAATATAGGAGGATTTGGAATGTCTCACTGGCTTTCTCTGAAATAAAATCAAAAGACTCATATATTTTTTCATCTAGCTCACCACCAATGATTTTCTTTTTAATGTCTATAAAATTATTATCAATTTGAAAAGGGATTGACTCAATTGTAAGTGGAATTGGCATAACCTCGCTAACATACTCATAAAGTTCCTTTATTTCCTTAGGTACACTATCTTGGATATTTTCATGATATGGTTTAATTTCAAAAGAATCGTATGCTATACTAGTTTCTTAGACGATACATGAGACTTGAGTTATAACATGTTTTTCTTGCTTAATTGGTAATTTAGGAATTCTTAAGGCATTAAAACAATGGTTAATATATTCAAGTTGGTAACTCGTTGTACTTAATATAATTATAACCTTATCACTCTTTGACACAAATTGCTCAAAAAAATTATTGAAAGTAGATTCCATGTTATTAATATTTTGATGTATAATGAAAGTAAATTATTTTTTAGATCCTAGGAAAGGACATTAGAGTCAAGTTCTAAAAAGAACAAGATAATAAGCTCTACAAAGAAACATATTGTTTCGCTCTGATACCAAATTTAATATACAACAGCGAAAGTGAAAAATTATAAAAGAATGAAAAGTTAGGAAAAGTAGGGAAATCAATGAGAAAACATTAATCTAAATAATTTTTCAATAAAAGAATAATAAATCCTAAAAAGATATATCCAACAACCTCACTCCACCATGGCCTCACATCATACGATGAGATTTTAATGATTTCACGCTATCGATGGTTTCACACCATTGATGAGAAAAATGATGACCATATACCATCAACGAAGAAAAAAGGCATCACACCAAGATCAATTCTATGATGTGAAATCATTGATGGCGTGGAATTATCAAAATCTTATCATATGATGTGAAGCCATACAATTCATCGGTGGTGTGAGGTTGTTAGATATATTTTTTCAGGTTTTATTATTCTTTTATTGAAAAATTATTTAGATTAATTTTTTCTCATTGATTTCCCTACTTTTCCTAATTTTTCATTCTTTTATAATTTTTCACTTCTGCTGTTGTATATTAAATTTGGTATTAGAGCCAAACTATCATCTCACATACGGCATCCTCATTCTATATAGGATTTACTCCTAGATTAGGTTCTGGTAGCATCTCTAATATAAATCATACTTTCAAGATATGATCTCTCTCTTCTACCTTTTCTAAAAATATCTCACCAGTATTACTTAAATTGCAATCTCTTACTTTCTATCTATCTTTAATCAACAGCACCTGTCACAATGTCTCTATTATATTAAAAGACTCAAATAAAATCCCTATTATTATCTACATATCTCATCACTACATCGCATCTCCTTAATAACATCGTAACTCCATCAACAAACTTTTCCCATATTCTCATTCATATTATTAACATATTCTAACCAACCATTTCAAACAATATTCTCTACATCTTAACTTTGTATTGAATCAGAGACTCTCCTCCATTCTACTTGAATCACTTTAACTAACCACCAATTTTCCATACGATCCCATAACTAGAGTAAATTTGATTAACATTTATCTTAATTTAGTGTTATTATCACTACTTATCCTATAATTTATAGCATAATATTTTAATACCCACTTATTTCTAGCCGCTTTCAATGCAATCCTAAAATGTCTAATTCTTTTAATTGTTATATTTCAAAGCAAGTTCACTAAAACTACACTCTGCTACCAACTAAAAACTGTCACGCCCTGAAGTAGCAGAGTCGTAACAGTCCCACTATACAAACCATTCTAAGATAGAAATTGACCATATAGCCGCCATCTTAAACCTAATTTATATAAGGCGTCCACGACTAACCCGCTTTGAAATAAACAGCTCATAAAATTTAATAAGTTAATTACCTAAGAAAGTAAGAAAATACACTAAGATTTAGATATTACAAATAATGTTTACAAGCTTTCATCGTACTTTATCTCCTAAGCAATAAATTATCCGAAAATGGAAAATTCTAAAATAAAAGCTGAGACCTTAAAACTAACTCTATTCTTCAGATGTATTTCCTTACTCTCCTAGGATCCAGCAATTGCTAGCTTTGGGGTAATTATATAACCACTTCCTAACTAGTACCTACAACAACGTCTATAGGGATGTAGGTAACCACAGCTCAATAAGTTGGGACAGAGATTTAAAACCATACAACAAACAAAAATAGGGTTATCAACCAAATTATTAAGTGCAATGCATGTTCAAGCAAATACCATCACACAAAGTTGTCCGGCCCGTCATGAGATTAGAGAAATTACACACGCTCTAATCCAAGTTGAGGAGTTTCAGTTAATGCAACAGCTCATGACCAAACCCAGACTTATGCAATGGAGACACCGCTCCTCCCGCAACTACCTTCGAACCATTAACTTCACCTTTGCCGCAACCTCCTCACCTATCACTTATTTTGACTAAGGATGAAGAAGAGACCAATTATGCTATTTAACGTTATCCCTTTCAAAGGGATCGATATTTGAACGAAGAACCTTAGGTTTCCCCTAATGGGTTGCTATGCAAGTTCAGTTTAAATTTATAAATCAAATATTCAGTTAAATCTAGTTTAAGGTATTCAATCATTTCAAACAAATTACACAAATACAAGTCAAAGCAGCGAATCAGTAATTATATCAATAGCTCAGAATAAGCACAAGTGCATAACTAACTATATAACAAGAACAATCCAGTACAATTTTAAACCTCCAAGTACTACAAATTAGTAATCCGAAATATAGTAACGTATTAATCTTAACTTACTTAGATTCCTCGCTTGCTCACTTGAGGTGCAACTCGTACTGTCCATCGCCAAAAATTCCTATAGTACAAATATTGTTTCAGTTTTCCACATAACTACTATAAGTTAGTTTTGTCCTATAATGCTTATTATTATCTTTTGTTATAGTTTAATATATCCACTCATTCAGGTTTTTAAGTCTTTTACAACAACTCCTAATTTTGAGCTAGGTTCTAATTCAATTTCCTAATTAGTTTCTAAATTGAATTTTTAACTCAATATTTAACTATAGGTTTTATACGTAAACCTTAGAAAATCATTCCAACCCATAATGTGAAATTAATCATATTATTTTTAGATATCCTAAATATCATTTTTAGTTCCTAACCAATGTTCTAATCCATGTGGTATATCCTAATCCTGATTTAACTACCGAATTTACTCTCAATATGAGAAAAATTTATATTTTCTAGATAATTATCCTAATTTAACTTTCCTACAAGATTTATTATATAATTTTATTATTATATTATTAATTTTTATTCTAATATTTTCTATTTGCTATATTTCCTATTATTACCTATTATGTATATAATATACACATCTAATATCCTCATCACTTCAAATATCATCTCTCAACTTCAATCAACATCTTAAAATACCTATATTCATCCCAAATCAAAATTTATACCTAATTATCCTAAATTACACAATTAACTTAAAATTTACCATTTTTACTTATTACACATTTACTACATAATATCCTCATAATTACATCTAACACTCTAAATGCTACAAATAGCATACTCCATTAGATTTCAACATCCTAAAACATATAATTATACACTAAATCAATAATTATTTATTTAATTACCTAATTAACCTAAAATTACTTATTTCATGCATTACTTTAAGGCCTAAAATTTATCTAAAAGTTTAGAAAATTCATTTTTGAAAAAGAGGTTTCATAGCACTATTTTAAATGTTCTAATTAGTCTACACAAAAATTTTGAGCTCAAAACTATACTTCTAAGATCATTTATTTCTAAATTGAATAAAGCGCGGTTTCATGAAGTTGTTTAAGGACAATATATTTCTACACATAAATTTATCAAAATAATTTTTTTTTTATAAATATGCATACTAAAATATCTTAGAATAACAAGTTTCATAATTTTCCAAATATTTTTTATATTTTTAACAATTTAAGTAAAATCAGGTAGAAATCAGAACTTATCGATGTTAGTTACTTCGACCACCGCCGACCAGCAAAGCCTTATCGATCGGTTTGGGAACTACCACCACCGGGTGGTGGTGGTGGCCATCCACTCCTAGATGGTCGTCTGGTTTGGAATCTCCTTATAAGCTTCAATTACACAGATTTTTGTCTAATTTTTGAAAACTAACCTTAACTCTCTTATTTCGACTCTCTCTATTTTTTTCTACTCTTCTAACTGTCCAAATAAGGTTCTGAAATTTTTTTTTTTTGGGTATTTATAAAGCTTTAAGGAAATTATAGTGCATTAAATTGATTAGACAATAATCGTATCCTCTTCAAAATTGCCTTTTTTATTGTTTTAATTTAATTGATTAATTTTTTTCTTCTTTTCCCCAACTACCATGACCCAAATTTGGATCATTCCTTATTTTTCCTAATTTTTCTTGATTTTTTCTTAATTATTTATGAATTTTCTTTAATTAATTAGCATTATTTCAACATATTTCACATATTTTAAACAATTACACATATTTCTACCTACATGTAAATTCATACATAATATAAATAAATAATCTTAAATATTATTTAAGTTATTTTATGTTTTTTAGTGTGCATATAATTTATCTCTAACGATTCATTAGTTATCGGAATATATTTTATGCATTTTACACATTTTGATAAATAACAGGTAATATATTTAAAATTTGAAAATTTTATATTCTCTTATTTTATTATCTATTTTCTTCCCTTTTACTAATATTTCTAACTTTATTTTATAATTTAAACTCAATCAAATTTTTTAACCGATCACCATAAACTTTGCATATTAAACTTGATCCTATAATTATAGAGCCTACATTTAGGGCTTACAATTATTATGATACATTTAGTTTGTGAACAAATAAGGTAAGAATAATATTACAATTCTTAGGAACAAAATGTAGAAGTAATAGCTTCTTTTTTTTATTTTTTTGCCAATGTAATAGCTATTCTTTAGTAATTACTTTGAGAACCTATGGCTAAATTTCAAAATATGCTAAGAATGAGCAAAAAAATAGCTATGCTATTGATCCTACAATGGAGTTATTATTTCTTATTTTATAGTAATCAATTCCATGAAATAGTAATCCCATCAATCAAATACATAAATAAATTATTAAGGAAGAACAACTATTCTATTTCACCCTTATATAATACAATTGAGGTCATAAATGAGTCAAGTTACTCACGTGCTATTCGTGTTCGCCTTACTTTAAATTAGGCTTTAGTCAAGGTTGATTTATAAATAAGTTGAACTTGAGTTTGAAATAAAAATCATTTACTTCAATGAGCTAAGCTTAAGTTCTTATTTAAACTCACAAATCCACTTACTATTGATGAATTAGTTTGTAGAAAGGATAGCAAGTTGACTCAAGAGCTTTATATAATTTAATATTCTAAAATAATATATAATTAATATAATTGTGTACTATATTATAAATATAATATGATATTTAAACTTGTGAGGAGACTGATGAGCTTTGGTTCATTTTGATTGGATAATGTAAATGAGCCAAGCTCAAATTTAGATTCATTATCAAACTTAAGGTTGAGCCAATTAGTAAACTCACTATTGAAGTTCAATAATTTTTAAATAAACTAATTCAAAGCTGAATTCAATTCAACTCATTTATATCTTTGGATGCGATTAAAGTTTTGGTAGTAGTCTACAATATATATATATATATATATATATATATTTATTTATTTATTTATTGCCTATAGCCTTTTCTTCCTTGCGTTTAATGACTATACGTTATTCCATGTTTACAAAGCAAGAGCTGCTAGATGGGCTTGATTGAGTGGACGTCCAATCTAATGATCGCGCCAGCATAGAAAACCTTTGATTAGTATACATTTGAGGGTCCACTATATCTATATGGGTTGTTCCTGCTGGCCCATGATTAGACAACGATAGTCCATAATTTCAATGACTTGATTCATTAAAGCTTCCTCTTTTAGTTTGCATGCGTGCATTTTGTACTAGAAAGAACAACATTATTCCAAAAGCTTTCTTATCAATTGTCACTGAGGTTTTCTCCGTTCAAATTTCTCATCATCTCAATGCTCTTAATTCGTATTGATTATTGATTGTTTGAATCGATAGCTGGATGAACAGTTATACCGAGAAGAGAGGATGATTTACGGATACAGTTTTGGAGTATTAGATAAGGATAATACCCATTAGCCATTAAAACTGGCTTGGACTTACCATCGATCTCGTTAATTGCTCCCATTGCTCTTGATAATCAATCTCATCTATTTTGACTATAATTTCAGAAACAGTACCGCTTTTAATGGAAGCTGAGTATAATCCTAAATAATCAAACTGAATATGATTGATTTGATTTAAATCAGTCATGATATGTTTTCTTTCCTCTCTTCCATCTGTACAACTAATTAGGGGTTATTTAATATTCTAAAACTTGCAGCTTGTGATGTCTCACAAGGCCACGGATGCTTTCTTCCTTTATGATACCTCATAAAAACAACATTTCCTTTCCATATGCCTTATAATGGAGGATAGAAAACTTGCATGTTCCGAGAAGCCAATTCGAGTGTGTGAGTAATGAATTGAAATTTACACAAAAACTCTCACAAGTTAAATATATAGCGCTCTAAATTCCTTTTACAAAGAAACTCTTATTTGTCTTGAACAAAATGGTGAAAGCTCTTCTAATGAACACTCTTCTTCTTCATCGTACTTTGAAAATTTGTTAAAACAAGTCTCCTGTGGTGGTATCACTTTGGATTTAGTATTCTACAACATTTAAATCAATTTCCGAAAACATCAAATCTTCAAGAAAGTAATGGCTCCATAAGCATAGGACTTTCCTTCAAATTTTTTAAAGACAAAATATGTGATGATTATGCGTAATGAAGTATCTTTTCCTGAAAATTACCATTTAAAATAGATTTGATTTGTGATTTCAATCTATCGTGTTGATCCTTGATAAAATAAGGAAATTTACAATTTTACTTGATTTATTGGAACGACTTAGACTTGTTCGGTTCTTTTCATGGTCATGGGCTTTGGAAGTTGCTTGATTCCGATAAAGCATTATCTAGAAATATACAATTAAATTAGAAAAGGAATGGCTTGTCACCGAATGCGCAATTTACGTCATACTCAATAACTAGCTTAATAATGACATATCAGAGAGGTTGCATTTATGGACATCAAAACATAACGATCTATTTACTGAATGCACGATGATATCAAGTTCCAAGATTAAACATAGGTCCATTTAGCGAAGAAAGTTGATTACACCTAATGTAGTATTCCCTTAAAACATCAAGTTGATCATATTAAGTTAGTGATTAACTTTTGCTTCCTTGTATGCATCTCTCAAAGAATCAGTCACTCATTCGGTGAGTATAACTTGAGATCAACACACTTGATATTCCCGGTTTCCTTTAGGCATTCACTCCATCATTTTGAAATTTGGCATAACATGACAACCAATTGTATCTAGATCTAGGGAAAGGCCAAGTTCGGCCTGTGAACCAAATCAAAATTGGCTTGCCAGTTCACTAAATCAGCCCAAACTTGTGATTCACATGCCTAAACAGTAACTTGTCAGGCCGAACTTGGCGAGTCAACACAATTCAGCGTACTCAATTCACTGAGTCAGCAAGTTCAAGCCCAAGTTGAAGGACCGGTGATTCAATCACTTAGTTCCACCCCAAAAATTAAAAAAATAAAGCAATTTTAGATAAATTAATTGTAAGTATTTCCACTAATTAAAATATAAAATTAAATTAAATATATATTATTACTTATATTTATAAATTGATATAGGACCAAACAGTATATATGAGTTTATAAGAAAGAAAAATCATTAAAACCGTATATTTTAATGTTGACGAACGTAGTAGTTATAGTATAAAATATATTACTTTAATAAGTAAAAGAGTTTGGGTTATAAGATATTACAACTTTCATATAATCTTACCTAACTTTTGAAAGAGAAAATAATTTTATAAATTAATATATTTTAATGATTTACAAAAATATTAACTTATTTATAATTTAATGGAATTAAAAGTTATAAAGAATATATTTATACCATATATAAAACGATAATTGTATTTTAGATATTAAATAAATGATGTTTTCTTTATAATACTTGGTTCACTCCTATATAGATTATATTATTTTTTAAAGTTTTCTCTAAAATAATAAAAGATCATAATCAATACACCTATCACAACTTTACTCCTATATTGATTATACTAACAAATTTTTCTTAAGATGTTGCCTATAAAAAAAAGTTTCATCACTCAATTCACCAATTGTAAGCATACAGTAATAATTATATACTGTAAAAAATGCAAATTATTAATCTCAATGCTCAATAATTAATAGAGTGAAATAATCAAAATTATAATTTCTTATCATTTATTAGTATTTTTTTAATTAAAAATAAAGATAAAAGAATATTTTTTTTCCTAAAAAAAAAAAAAAAAAAACAATTCACAATCTAAGAATTAGCCTATCGAACCACCAAACCAAATGAACCGACTTGAAACCGACCTAAGTCAAGCTGATCTCGATTCAAAGGGAACCAGGCTCTTGACTCAACAGGCCTGAGCTAGGCTTCTAGTCTAACTATATCCTAACTCATATATCAATCCTAAGTAACTTTATTATAAACCAATTCTAATAGAAAAGCATCTAACTGATAACGAATATGTTTTTATTGATTAAAGTCATATCACAACATTATTTTATGTGTTGACATTATGTATATTATACACCAACAATTCTACCTTACTTATCCAGTTTTCAGTTTGAAAATATATTGTTTATCGTAAAGTTACCTTTGGTTCACTATAGAAAATAAACACTATAGCAAACGTGAATCTCTCTTACAAATGAACACTTTCTACCATCCATTTATAAAAATATTACCTAAATGATATCGAGGCCGGTGGTCTCGTCCGCCAGTTCAATGATCCTGCTTCTGTCGCTGCATCAAGCCATCCACTAAACAACAAAAGAAGATAGCTCACCTTGGCTACTCGCTAGCTCATCCATGCTTATGAAGTAGTAAAATCTCATAATGCTAACCTATGTTGGATAGAATTAGAGTCCTATTCTTCTTCTTTTTTTTAATGCAATCTCGCATTTAGAGTATGAAAATTACTAAATGGGCATAATTACCTATAATGTCCAAAGACTTATTTTTATTATATAATACGTCTAGCAATAATATCAAATTATTAAAAATAAGAATAAATTACACGAGCTATGTTGACCCTTGATTTAGTTCTTAACGAATAGACTAAGTTGCTGTGTTTGATGTAGCGCGTCTTGCACTAATTTCAGATAGGGTGCTCATTAGGCGTATGCTACTGTCTGTTCTCTTATACAATATATATATATATATATATATATATATATTGTATATATGTATTCGTATCGACTTAACAATTTTTCGTTACGATAGGAAAATAAAGGCTATGTGTGATGAATAAAATTATAACATGTGGACTTAAAATTAATTTTTGCCTCGTTATTATTCATTATTTAATGTGGCGTATGTACGTATATAATATTAGGTTGTATGGGCTGAGATGAACTGTGGCTGATCCGCTACAGGAAGCAATCCACTAAGATCAGCCAAGAGAACTAGCTTGTGACCATGTGTGCATGTTTTATTAGATCAAATCTCAAACATTAATGTTACAAATTTTGACAATATTTATGGTTGATAATTCATAAATTTTATTTTTTTTTAATACTCTTACAAAGGAACAACTAATAAGACAAATATAGGCGCATGAAAACTAATCAAGAACTTAGATCTACCATGAAGGGACTGTAGCATTTTTGTTGCAAGAAAATTGAGCTTAAGGCATCATAGCAATTGCTGCAATTACTAATTTGAGTAGCAATTGTAGTTATGACCTGTACATTAACGATAATTTTGAAAGTTTACAATATAAGATACTGTTGGAGAATGTACTCTCACCATTTTCTACCCAACACTTTTACTAATTACCAGCGGTTTAGAAGTGCTGGACATACTAACGATGGCCGGGTATAATACTGTAAATTTTGAAAAATGACCTTATTGTATAAGTTATAGCTGCAATAAGAAATAAATTCTCTAGAAGAGATACTAAAAATATAAATGCTATTATAAATTGGTAATTAAGAAATTGCTCATGAATCATAGCCCTGACTGCTCCATATTTTTGCAGAATTTAATGCTTGCAAAAGAGTGTAAGAAGTATTTGGTGAGATAATGAGAAAAAAATGTTAAAGAATAGCCTTTGGTGCACTGTCAATTTTTCGGCTACCTTTTGTCAATGGTCAATTTAAATCATGATAATCATGGACTATGTATCACTTTTTGTTAGAATACCATGTATATTCAAAGTACAATAGTTTCCTGTTTTATTATTGCTTTTAGTTTATATGATTTCAGGTATTAAGTTATCTTTAGGGTTTAATTTTAGTAACTCAATTTATGAGCCTTATAGTGTATTGATAGCTACGAAAGCTGTGTAGAAGTCGATATGACTCAACTGGGAGAATATAGTCATTTTATTATTATGTTGTATTTTTCTATTATGGCAACTATGTTTTAGTCTTATCTGTTTCACCTTGAATTTAAGGTTTTTCAACCATAAATCTATGTGTCAATTTCTTTTTCCTTTTCTGTTTCATCTATACTTCGTTATGATTATTGACCAAATGCAGCATGGTTATGAAGATTATCATAATGTAATTGGTAGTAAAGCTTGACTAATGGGTATTGTCATTAATTTGCATAGAAAAATTGGTATCCTAGTGAAGTTAGCACATAGTTATTGGATTTAGGGCTTGTTTTTAGATTTCGTTCCCATTATAGATATGATGCTAAAGCAGGATATTGAGAAGATTGATAGATACACAAATTTTGCCTTGTAGCAATTTAAGACACATGTGATCCTAGGCTACTAGGCTTAAAGAAGGACCGAGTAAGAAATGGTAAAAGGACAATGGTAAGAAGACCTCAATAAGAATTTCACTAGTGACTACAATCTAATTAACATTGACAAATAATGTTTTGTAAGAGGTACTGATAAGTATTGTTATACATAACTAGATTTCTATAAAAATAGTGTAGCATTGAAATAAAGGATGTATTTGCTTCATGTAAGCAAGGGATCATCAATAAGATAGCATGTCATGAAGTTTATATCTCTTAAATAATGTTACAAAATATAAATTTGAAGCTAAAGATTGAGGACCATGTAGTCATCATGATATGTTGTCTATCATCTTTGCTATGCACGTTTAAAGAGACCGTGACTTAAGGTAAAGACAATTTTTATTAGAGGATATCCAGAGAAATTTATTTGAGAAAGGATCAAGTAGACTATAAAATTAAATCTATAAGTGATGTGATTGCTAAGGGTTTAGATATACTAAACAACGGTAGATGTTTAGCTAGTGGTAGCGGTTATAGAAGAAAATCTAGGATATAAGATGTGATTTGTTTTCACTACAAGCGAAAGGGTTATTGAGAATAAAGCACCAAATTGGTTAAATAGATGCCAAATTTGAGATGATGATGAAGGTATTATAGTTGCTAAAGTAGTAGTTGATATGGCAATAAATGATGTCTATAATTAGCTTTAGGCAAACAAAAGAGATCCTCATATCAAATCTTGCACTCAAGCAACGCATTCTACTTCCTGGTACGATCACTAGTTTGACAACATTGCATGTTATCTCGTTAATGGGTGCTAGTGGATTAATGTTGTTGGGTTGTTGTAAGAGTGAACAACAAAAGCTAAAAACAATTGGAGTTTCAAGCATATGCATGTTGAGTAGTAAAAATTCAATGCGTGGAAGTTAAACTCTGTTATAAGTTTTGTTATGACCGAGTTATTTTCAAGGCTTTATTTGTTTAACTCAATATGTATGCTTTTATGGTGTATTAGTAAGTTACAAGAACCACATATCGATTGAGTATCATTGATTTTGAGAATAGTTGCTCTATGATCAAGATAACTATATAAGTTTATGCAAGTAATGAATTAGTGATAGTCATATACGATTAAGGTTCTTTAATATGAACATTGGTGTTTTCCTTGTAATCTCTCTCTCTCTCTCTCTCTCTCTCTCTATATATATATATGCATATCCATGTTGTTCTTGTTAACATGTCAAATTTGGTTTGTTCATCTAAATTATAAAACAAATTGCTATTGGAGTATTCATAGATCTTGTTATCGCTTTAATCACAACTCATCTCCTTACTCAGTGAAGCAAACAAATTCAATGTTGTTGGATAATGGTGTTGGTGATATGATGATTTATAATGTTGATCCAATTATAATGGAAGAAATTAAGTCTGCTAACTTCCTCATGAAAGAGATTATTATTCTCAATTATTTAACAGATGCCAATCATAAGGCAAAGTATCATGTTAGTAGTTGTAAGTGAAGGAGTTCAAATGAGACGATCACATATGTATTACATGCAAACTACATTATACATGACTAAAGGGAATGACCTAGATGATACATATAAAGTGATCAAGAGAGAAGTGATATGAAAGAGGAGTAGGAAAACTCAATTGGCTCTAACACATATTGTGATAGGTAAAAAAGCATAGTAGCATTAAGCCTTATCATTTGTGATGGTGTTCTTCAAATATTCAAGTGTTTGATATCTTAGGGAGTGAATCCAATAGCACAATGGCATTTATGCAAGATTCTCTTATGTTTAAATGAGGAGAGGGTTCAAATATTTATAAAAGTTGGTTGGTGATCTCATCTATGAAATCGCGATGATGACTAATAACCAATATTGACCTTTTCATTCATGTAACCCAAATGAGCTCCCTGTTTGGATCCAGGCTCAATAAAAGCTTTATTTAGTTTTAAAGCCAAATTGAGAATTACGAGAGGTTAGTATCAAGTAAGTCAATGAAACAAGCCCAACTTTAGCTCATAATACTAAATCTCTCTTACTAATACCAAGTATACGTAGGTTTATTCTCTATGTCCTATTAGTTTAACCTAAAAAGTTAAATCCATTTAGTTATCAAGGTCAAAGTGCATGATGGGATTTAGCCCTCTATAATGGTAGTGTAGGTGGCTATGAAAGAAGCATGCATGTTATAAGACATTGGGAAGTCCATTGCACTTCACTCTGAGTGTTGTAAATATGAGTATTATAATGAAGACAATCTAGTGGAAGGTAAATCCTAAGATGCAAAGGGATATCTCAATATCTCAAGTATCTTGACAAATGTGAATGGAGAGACATTATAAGTGCTGGGGATGGGTAGGGTAGGGGGGGTGGAGGATCATGGAGTTGGATAAACAATGTTATCTTGTGGATAAGCTCTTATGAGGTAATGCTAGCGATGGTTTTGAAGATTGAACAATAGAAGTTGAAAACAGTTGAGCATAAGCATATGCATATTTAGTTTTATAAAATTCAAATTAAGATAGAGACTTATTAGAGGTTGTCTGAAACATATATGATAGTTTATTCTTTAAGGAAACTGCAAATAAATACCCCTAAAGTTTAACCTTAATACAAATATATTCCCCTCCCCCAAACTTATAAAGTGTACTCCAATATTACTTAAACTAAAAGGGGCAAATAACCCTTAGAAACTATAAATAACCATCCTAAACTTTATCCTTGATATAAATATGCACTCTCCCTTCGTGAACAATTTATTAAAGTATACTTTAACATTCCTTGAGCTTTGAACCTTTTTATTCTTTCTTTGTTTTTTTTTCTTTCGCAGGTGTGTACTTTATATGCATCCATATCAAGGTCAAAATTTATAGATATATGTCATTTTTTAGGGTTTCACTTGTGTAACCCTACATGTATAATTTTATGTTATATTAGTGAGTTATCAGAACTACATATAAATCGGATAATAATCAATTATGAGGATAATTGCTGTATGATGAAGATAACTATGTATGTACACTGGTATGGTGAATTTGTTCTAGTCATGGATGCTCTTGGTTTTTTACAATGAATTTGATGTATTCCACCTAATATCCATGCATCAATTTCTTTATCCATTTGCTTTGTTTTATGTCTACATGTGGATTTTCTTCTTATTGGTATCCAAATTGCGTTTATCCATCTTAATATATCAACAAGTTAGTATTAGAGTTTGATTTATATATCTCTCTTTCATCGGTTAATCTCTATACTCCATTGAAGGAAACGACTCAAATTCGCATGCCAATGTAGAATACATGGATAGTACGAGGTAGAGTATTAAATTTTTAAGGGTGAATAAGCTCCCAGGTGAAAGAAAAAATATATTATTCACAAGCTTATTATGCTGAAAAAATGACCAGTAAAATGGCGTAGCTCTTCTCTTTGTTCTTCAATCAGCTATATATTGAAACAAGGTGGATAGGATGAGAATTATATGAATAACCGGAAGGCAACAATTTGAGAATTTATAGATAGTTTTAAACTGACTACTAGAATTTTATAATTTATGACATTATCATCGAAAAGGAAATTATGGAGAAATTAGGGACATGTACAAAACTTCATTGCGTCTTTTTTCTACTTGAGTCTTTTATTTTTTCTATTCTTTTCTGTCCGAGTTCCCACATATTGTTATTTTCCTGTTCGAATATTCCTTTATTTTTTAATTTTATGATAAGAATGCTTTGCATTTTTAAATTAATTGGAAAAGGTTTCTTCATTTTGTTTGTTAATGATTCTATTAAAATCCTTGATATAGACTTATTTATTATGTGAGTGACTCTTGACATATTACATTTAGTCTACTCAAAATGATTATATTTTCTCAACTTTCTTTTGACGTTTTTGAAGTTTAAAATGTTTAAATAGAAAAGTTAAGAGATGAATGATTTTAATAAATAAAAAAACATGGCCAAAAGGAAAAGAAGGTCTTCGCATGATAGATATATGGAAGGGAAACAAGGTGAATTTTGTGAAGCTGGCTTGGAAGGTGAAGAAGAAGAAGAAGTTGCTCTAGACTGATCTCCTAAACCAGAAATATAAAGCTAACCGACCCCAGCAGCGACTCAAATGTGGTTCGCATCTTTACAAGAATCTGAAAAAAGCTCTACATTGGCTGGAGGAAAGACTGCATTTTAAGGTCAGAAACAGATCTGATACAAGGTTCTGGCATGATATATGGAATGACAAAGATAAAGTGAGCTCCTGGCTGTTGAGACCCGTAATGAAAGACAGGCAATATCTTGTTACGCGACAAGCTTGGGATAACAGTGACGGATGGAATGAGGAAGCTATCGAATATCCACTGGATGATGTTATAAAAGGGAGGTTGGGGGAAATTGTTTTTGACTTGGATGAGAATAATAAAGACATCTGTAAATGGCCATTTGAAATAGACGAGGAAGTCATGGCAAAATCAGTCTATTTGAAATTAGAATACCCGAATGATGCAGACGTGCGACGAGACCACTAGACTTAGATATGGAAGCTGCCTGTCCCACCAAATATCCAATTTCTAGTTTGTCGACTACTACAGAATGGATTGACAAAAAAGGATAATCTGGCGAGGAGAGGAACAAATTTAGGAAGACGATGTCCACTATGTAACCGGGAAGAAGAGTCAATTGAACATTGTTTTCTCGAATGTTCGTGGGGTAAGTTATTGTGGAGAAGGCTGGATATTAATGTACCAAGAAATCTTATCTCCTTGGAAAATGTTAGAGATTGGATACGAGACTGCTACAAAGGGATCAAGAAGAAGTAGAAGTGTACCGATACACCAAGGGAGGTGACCATGTTGTTTGCGCTGAAATGGATTTGGAAAGCACGAAATCACTATATATTTAGAACCTCAGAACAACAATAAGACTGGTTGCAAAACATAAAATGAGAGGCAAATGAGTGGTGGGTTCATATGAGGAAGGATAAATTGCAGTTGATGGATACCAGACAGCTAGCTAAACCACAGAAAATAAATCCTGGATGGATTAGAGTCAGTGCAAATGGAGCACTTGCAAAAAGGACAAGGAAGGCTGGAGTGGGATGCCTATGTCGAGATCGTCAGGGTCGGGTCCTGGGAGGTAGCTACAAAAATCTAGTAGGATTATCTCCTCTTGAAGCAGAATTATATGTTGTTAAGGAGGGCCTTTTGGTTGCTCGTTCCTTAGGAGACAGGGAGATTTTGTGCCAAATTGACTCACAACGAGCTATTTTTTGGCTAACTAATTCCGCTGTAGACTTAAGTATTAGTCATCCGATCCTTCTTGAACGTCGTCAATTATTGACTTGTTTTTCAAATGTGATTGTCAACAGGTTTTGCAAAGAGTAGAATGAAGTAGCGGACCGTCTTGCGAAGAAGGGAATTATATTTTCCTTGATCATGTCCCTTTGTTTTTGTCAGATTGCTACTTATCAGACTTTGTCTTTTTGGATGCTTTATCTTCGTCGACCTCTAGCTCTTGTAGCATGGGGGAATGCCTCCCGGATACCTTGTAATGGGATTTTTTTTTTTTTAAGCTAATGCATGGTTTATTATCGAAAATAAAATAAAGAAAAAAACATGGTAAACAAGAAAATTAAGCCTAAAAAAGCTAAAGTTTTATGATCTAGTTGATAGGAATATTGTCTTTTTTTAAGGACTGAATAAGTTCGAAATTTTATATCCATATAATATATAGATAAAGAAAGAGAATAAAAAAACATGAAAATTGATTGATCTAACACAAGAGATGAAGGACCGAAATCATACTTTCCCAAGAATTTGCGATTACCAAATAAAAATTTGTCATATGTTGGACCACTTTGAAGACATCATCGATCTATCCAATCTTCAGTATATTTTTATGGACTCGACCGGGCAAACGGTACAAAATTGTTTAGAGATTGATGCTAATTTTTTCCATTAGTTCAAAATTAAAGTTGCCACTTGCCAACGAAAGTATTTCATACTTCTGATTAACCAAATGTGCATAAACGAAATGACCGTGGGACAAAGAACTACAACTTACTACCTAAACAAAACAAATGCCGGCAAATTTTCAGACGAGCCCAGTCTTCAATAATCTTTATTCATAATCAGAAAATTATACGATCAAATTACAAATAAATTTCCTAAGCAATTATTCGGATATATTTATATAACTACCTTAAATAAGTACGATTTTTCTCATCATAATTTTTAAACCGCTATTAAAATTTTCTAACCACTCCTAAAACCATTAAATCGTTGATTTTTGTTGTATTTTAGTGATGGTTTTGAAAATTTTAGTAAAGAGTTGAGATTATTTATATGTTTCAAAAAATTGTAAAAACATAAAAGTATACCTTAAAAGTTTAGGATATATTTACACTTAACTAATAGTTTTGGGAGCATATTTATAATTATAGTATATATATTTTATACGTATATATATGACTTTTCAATGTATATTTGCAAATGGAGAACCTTTTTATTCATGCGGCCACCAAGGCAACAAAGAAAGGAATAATTAATTGTTCTCAAAATTCATTACAAGCAAATGAAAACCAGTAGACAGCACCAATAATACGACAAACGGGATTTGTAGCAGTGCAATTTTTTTCATATGTGTTCATATTGAGAAACCCTAAAAGAGCTCCTCCAAATTATAATACTAAAATTATTTATTCTATATGAGATTATTACACATATAATTAACCTTATTGCTTACCTTTTAAATATTAATCACTCCCCTGTCTATCTCCATACTGCTCACTATTCCATGGAGAAGAATAGTACAATCCCGAACCCAGACCAAAACGCCCTTGATCTCCCTCACCTTGGCTCATTCTCCTCCCTGACCGCCCAGATCCGTGCCTCGAGGCCGGGTTCAGCATCCCTGCTGAACCCGACATCGCATTCGGTGCCTCATTACAAGCATACTTACTCAAATCTGCATTGGTTGCATCCAATTCCTTCTGAAGACGGATGACTTGCCTCTGGAGGACTGAGATCGCACCGACGCAACCGTACACGGGGTCTTTCATCCGTGCCTCAGCTTCATAGGCAAGGGAATTGACTGCATCTTCTCTTTGATGAGGAAGGACTTCATGAAGCAGCTTGCTAACGTTGCTAGCTCCAAATATTTTGTGGACATTGGCAAACTTTTGCGGATCTTCGGGAGGAAAATATGGGGCGAAAATGCAGTTTGGTAAGCATTTCCTCCTCAAGAACTTGCAAGCAGCACAAGGGGAGGTTGAGAAATTGCTTGACGAAGCCATTAAATATATCTAATTTCACTACAAAGAGTTTCACAAGGAAAAAATAAATAGAACTTCCATTAAAATCAAATCGTATGCAAAAAGTCAGAAAATAGGTAGAGTTTTTATGATAAGCGTATTATTTTCACAAATAAAACACCCTTGTTTATTCATTTTCTTTTTTTTTCTTTTAATAAAAAGTTTAGGATCACGAGTATTTTAGATTTTATGAGCACATTTTGTTGAAGAAATTGATTTATTAGAAGCTATCGTCGATTAATAGTATATTATAAAGGATTTTCCGTACGTTAATTTGGATTTAACCCCTATGGCCTTTCCTTGTACGCCAACCTTAACCATATAAAACATTTGATTTTCTAACACTAGTACGTATACTGGCTGTCTTTTCTCGAAAATTCAAAGCGAGGGTTTTGACTTGGGAAACCTACTTAATCATTAGTGAAAATTTAAAATTTCCATAAGAAATTTTAATCGTCACACTAACATCCAAACCCTAGAATAAATTAATACCACACCACAGAATGCAAATTATTAATCAATATTAATTAGAAAACGAGCCCTTCGTAGCAGCAGATAAAAGAAAGCAAGCCAGGTAGAAGCGAAAAGGAAACCGAAAACCAAGAAGACAGTATTTTGTATCACATTACTAATGTTTAAAAACTGTCTCAGAGAATGTTCTTATCATTATAATATACGACTATAATAATAATTTGCCTCAAGAAAACGAAAAATGTTCCGATTATCCCTAAGGACACATTACAAACATTAGGATCTAATAGAAGGTGGATAAGAAAAATTATTAAAAAGCATAAATAACAAATATATATATATATATATATATGTATGCTTACCTGTTCAGTTTCAAGTAAACTTGGGTTCTTCTTCTTTTTTTCTTTTCTTTTGAGATGAATTTCAAAGGGAATATTACCTATTGCCCTATGAATGAGACCTTTCAAGGGGATCGGTTTATTTGATCTTTCCGAGGAACTATCAAGTCACAACATATACCTTTGAAATAATTCCCCTTCCTTGGATGTGAAAGTTCATAATGATTTCAAACCCTACTAGTTGCAGGAGACAGCAGGGAGAAAGAGAGAGAGAGATCTGCAAAGACACACAGTAACAAACAAAAGGCTCTTCTGTAAGGGGATGAGAGAGAGAGAGAGAGAGTGTGTGTGTAATTAGACAAAAGGGCTTTTAGCTGGTGAATGGAAAGCAAAAGACAACCGTAATAAATAGAAGGATATCCAAGTAAGAGAGGAGTGAGTTTATGTGACTCCATGACATGCTGCTCTACTTATAATAAAGAAAATACCACAGGGGTGGCTCCAAGTCACTTGTTGGACCATAAATTAAATAACTTTTTAATTCCTTTATGCGTATATTTTTATAAAGTATATAATTAATATTGGAAAAAATATCAAGTCTTTTTTTTAACTTCTTAAAAAGTTTTTTGAGAGCAACCGTCAAAAAACCCCCCCGCAATAATACCACGTGCACAGTGGAGTTTTTAGACTACACGGAAGTGGCATACGATATCATCTTTAAACTTGCCCTACCTAGTCAGTATTCAGCTTCATTTATGCTTGGTTGTCCACATTTTTCTTTCTTTTATCTCTACTGTGTGTAAATTTTGAAAGAGACATCTATATTATCATATTCATAACCAAAATGGTTTCACTGGCTAATCAGACTGAGAACTGGTTGCATATGCATCTGACAAGTGATGCCTATATATATCACCTATGCACAAACTTAACCATTGGATATCATCGATGGCCTTTACATGGGATTATATTTCCTTAATCCAATCAAAATATTTTTTTTAATTTCCGTAAGTTACTTTATCTCAAATTTAACACTTCTTTTTTTAACGTATCTTGCTAACGTTCATGACTCCAGCCTATACAAGAGTTAAGATTGAAAATTTATATTAGTAAAGATGTTAGTTGATTTTTGTTCAAGTTGTATATGTTATGAGGAGAAATGAATAGATTGGTTTGAAAATTTTGTATATTTATATACTTATTATATGTTTTGGAAGATGATAGATACATCGTGTTTTTCCCTTTGATTCTTAGACATAGAATTGTTTAGAAAGTGAGAAACAATGTTAGCATTTCCCTAATAAATGAGTGAGGATAAAACACTTTGGAAAAGAATTGTAAGTTACATAATAAAATTGTGAGCAAATATGATTAGTAATATTAACTTGTAAATAGATATAATAAGAAAATGGTACAACACATTATGTACTTTAATGAATAGCGGGCAAATATTAACAAAATTCTAAAATATAGACCCATTATAATTAATTTGTGTTAAAATGTTATTTATAATTATTTATTACTCATCAAAACAAGTAACATATTAATACTAACATACTACGTATTTTGATTAATCGTAGATAAATATTAATAATATATTAACACATGAAAATACAGTCTCTTATCATGAATTTGTGTCCAAATATTAATGCTAATTGTCTATAACTCATAAAAACACATGCCAACACCATAATAAGATACCTAAAATGAAATAATAGATTAAATGCATAAGTCATAAATGCAATAGACCAAAGAATTACCAAAATTTCAAAACTATCTCATTGAACCTGAATAACAAGAAAAAGCACAACAATGAAAGAATAATTGCATACAATAATAATAATAATAATAGTAATATGCTTGTAAATATAATATATGAGTACTTATGAATAGAATATATGCTATTACAGTTTCAACAAATAAAAGACCCAAGAATGAAGAAGGGTTGAGAGAAACATTATAAAACACGTAACTAAACAAAAGAGGAAAGTATATTAAAAGTTTCATATATGCACCATCATATATTCGTATGAGAAGGGAATGGCAAATTCATGTGTTTCTTCTTATGTC
This sequence comes from Lumnitzera littorea, assembly GCA_024138015.1. Taxonomy (NCBI): domain Eukaryota; kingdom Viridiplantae; phylum Streptophyta; class Magnoliopsida; order Myrtales; family Combretaceae; genus Lumnitzera; species Lumnitzera littorea. Next base: position 88,228,583 of record JAMXBB010000010.1, read on the forward strand.
TAGCTGTGTCCGTCTTTCCAATCATCTACGTCATCTTGTGTTTGTGCTATGTCAAGTAGTCAATCATAGTTCGGTCATATCAGTATCCGTATGTTGATGGAATTCCCCATCTCAAGTATGTGTATAGAGTAATATGAAATGCTAAGTATTTATATGATTGGAAGAAAGAAATATAATGCATAATATATAATAATAATGATAACGATTTGAAAACCATAAGTAAAAGATAATAATAATGAGGATAATAATAGAAACAAAACTATCTATAACAATTGTACTTATATGTAAATACAGTCATATCACAAATAGGAGAATAATATTTATGATGATGATGGTTATGATAATAATAAGTAGAAATAACAATAACAACAATATAAATCATGTCAATATTAGGAGAAAATAATGAATAATGTTACTATGAAAGAACACCATAGGATTGAACCATGTTGTGGATTTGAGACACATATCTAAAGAAAAATTATAAATATTTTTTGGAGGAAAATGTATAGTTGTATTTACGAATGGAGACCATTAAAGACTAAAATTGATTAAGAAGATATGCCAACCTAATCAAGGGTGTAGAAAACTTAGGGAAATTGATTTGAATAACTTAGAAATACATATTAGATAACTATAAGAAATTTGATCGAAACTCTTAGAGTTAAGTTTGAATCTGAGTTGTACAGTAAGAATGTAGATGGGGGGTAAGGAGTTAGTAGAATCAAGAAATTTGTATATGAGGAAACAATACTATAATTGAAGATTATCGTAAATAATAAAGAGTTAATACTTTAAGATAAAAATTAAAGTTACCTCAACAATTGATCAATCAAGTTCTAAAGGATGAAGCATACGTTAGGAAGAGAATAAAATTTAAATGGGCACAAATCATTGAGCGCATTAAAATGTTTGAAAGGCTAGTTGAATTATTTAATAAAATTGGATAAGCTCACTAGACTAAACATGGTAAGAGATAGCACCGTAGGCTTGAATGAAGGATTAAAACAAGTATGTAAATGAGAAAGACGTTGAATAACAATGGACCAATGTATGAAAGGAAAACTCTAAGTGTAAAGACAAAGACTTGTTGTAAGGTTAAATTTGCAAAGAAAAAGGGACTTCCTTATGTAGGACATGGACATGCATGACAAATATCTAATCACCATTAGATGCAAACGAAATAGAATTGCAAGTCATAGATCAATTAGTTCATCAGAAGAGGTGAAAAAAAGAAGTCAAAAGCTAGTCAATCCCATCAAGAAATGAGCTTAAGAATGATTAGATGTATAGTAAGTCAAAAGCCAAAGACAAAAATTGATCAAAAAGCATGAAGCCAGAAGCTTAATTATGATTTTCTTTAGTTTATATCAGTCAACTTTGAAAGACCATGACTTTTTACATATGGATAGTTACAGAGTCCATAATATATCATTTAAGACCGATTTAAGTCTATTTAGCGTAAACCAAAATACTTTACCATTTGGGTTATTGTAGGAAGCCAAATTTGCTAGAAAAGATAACCTTACTAGTTTGGAAAAGTCTATCTCATTTGATTTTATTTTCTAATTTTATAGGATATAGATTTTTTTTGCTTACCTTGTTAATTCTAGAGTTAAAGAATTATAAATACTTTATGATCAATTGTATTTTCAATCTTTTTTGCAATAATAAAAGTTTATTCTTCTATTTTATGGGTTCATCATGCTATACACTACGTCCATTAGTAGCAAACCAAGGATGTTAATTGACAGCAATGCCAATGATCCTCATGATGATATTTAAGAGGTTTGGATCTCAATTTGAAGGGGTGAAACTAAAGTTGCGTCGCAACATTTCAACTAACGCCTTAAGAAGATTGCAAACCATCTTAATGGTCTTGGAATTGATACTCATAGGAAGCAACACGATAATAAAAGATTAGGGGTAGACATGGTTTATGGTAACCCTACTGACAAGCTTGCTCCTATTTGTAGGCATCATGCCTATAACTAAGATGATGATTCAAAAGATTCAAATAATTTGAAATTGCTTAGATACGATAAGCGATAGCCTTACCAAGGTAATACAAGGAGAGACTCATACAATGGCAAGGATAAAGATTATGGAGATTTCATATTGAATGTGGATATTGCTTACTTCAATGGAAGTTTGGGAATAGATGAGCTTTTAGATTAGAATGGAGAGATTGATGGATTCTTTGATTACTTAGAGATTCCACCAAAAAAGAGAGTTAGATTGGTAACTTGTAGATTGAAAGAAGGAACTTTTACATGGTAAGAATGAATTTAGTATAGAAGAGAGCAAAAAGGAAAGGGTCTTGTTCAAACTTAGTATAGGATGAAATATTTATTAATGAGGGAATTTCTACCTCCATATTACAAGTGGATTCTATTCAAACAATACCAACATTCTCATAAGGGGAATAGATTTGTGCATGAGTACACAGCAAAATTCATGAGTTTAGCAAAAAGGAACAACCTTCATGAATCAAAAGGGCAACAAATTGCTAAGAACTTGGAAGAATTAAGGCTAGCCTTGAGGGATATAATTAGTGTTCAAGTCATCAAAACTTTGTCAAAAGTTAAATACATGGCTCTAAAGGTAGAGTTGATGCAATAAGAACATAATAAAAGGGGCTATGACTGTTATAAGGCTACTAGATCTAGCAAGAAGTTCAAACCAATATCAAAAGCACCTATCAAGGGCAATAGTAGCATAAGCACAACAGAGGATAAGGTGCTAAGTAAATGCCATATATCATAAGCTAAAGGAAAAGAGGAGAGGAAGCCAGGAATCCTCATACTAAGCCTACTATAGGCAAGTATTTCAGATGCAATCAACTGGGGCATAAGTCAAATGAATGTCCCATGAGAAAAACAATGAATATCATAGAGAAAGATGAAAAAGATGAGGAAATCTATTGTAAACCTAATGGAGAAAGGGAGGAGTTGATAATGGAGGTTAGACCTGTATCCTTAGGAGATTGATGTTATCTTTAAAATAAGAAATTCAAACCCAACTTCATGAGCTGCTCAAAACCAGATGCACCATCGATAAAAGTTGTTTGTAGTTATCATTGATAATGGCACTTATAAGAACATCATTGGTCAAGAAACTATGAAGAACTTGAAGCTACTTGTAGAGAAATGAATATCAATAGTAGGGCTATCAACAAAATCACAGTAAGATATAATTTTCCAATTTCGTGATTAGATGATATGTTAGATAATTTGTATGGTGTCAAATGGTTTTCAAGATTGATTTGAAGATTGAATACCATTAGATTCGAATTCAGCTAGGGGATGAATAGAAGACGACATTTAAGAATAGGGAAAGGCTATATAAGTGATTAGTAATGCCATCTGGGTTTTCCAATACTCCTACTACCTTCATAGGATCGATGAATCAAGTGCTAAAACCATTTATTAGTAAACTTATAGTAATCTATCTCAATGACATCCTGATTTATAGTTGCTCAAAAAATGAGCATTTAATGCACTTAAGGCAAGTACTCGTAGTTCCAAAAGAGAACAAGTTATACATAAATGTGAAGAAATATAGATTCATGACAAACAAATTACTATTCTTAGGATTCATGATATCATCAGAAGGCATACATATCGATGACTCTAAGGTCGGAGCAATTAGAGATTGGCTTATGCCAAAGAAGGTTTCTAAATTGTGAAGTTTTCATTGGTTTGCTACATTTTATAGTCATTTCATTAGAAACTTCAATTCAGTTGCAGTACCTATGATAGAGTGTTTTTAAGAAAGGAAAGTTTCATCCAAGAGAAGAGGTAGCCAATAGCTTTGCAATTTTGAAGAAGAAGCTATATACTACTCCTGTATTGGCTTTACTCAATATCAACAAGTAATTTGAAGTTAACTATGATGCTAGTAGGTGAGAATAAGAGCTATATTGTCTTAAGAAAGGAGACTTGTAGCATTTTTTAGTGAAAAGCTAAGTAATGCTAGTCAGATATCAAGTACTTATGACAAGGAGTTTTAATCAATGGTGCATGCAGTCAAGACTTAGAAATACTATCTGATAGTTAAGGAATTTGTGTTGTATTCTAACCATAAAGCTCTGAAGTATCTAAGTGGTTAAAAATGACATAGTCACAAAATACATGCAAGATGGTGCTAATTTCTATGAAAATTTCCTTTCAAATTAAAGCATTAGTTTGGTGTTCAGGATTGGGTTACTAATGCTTCGAGAAGAAGAACTACTTCGTTGCTTACCTTAAGTAATGAAATCATTGGATTTAAATAACTCAAAAGTGAATTTAAGCAGAATGAAAATTTTGTTGAAATTTAGAATAGAGTCTCTCAGAATTAACTTTCTAATGGATTTTATGTGTACAATGGATTTCAAATGCATGAGAATCAACTGCGCATACCCAGAACTTCACTTTAGGAGCAAGTGGTTCAAGAGTTACATAGTAAAAGATCAATAGGACACTTGGGAAGTGATAAGAATCAAATAACCAAACCTTTAACCCGAGCCCAAGCTAAATGTCTTAAGGGATTAATAAAGTGGATTCTATTATTCCAACCAACTCCTATCGAGATCGAGCTGATGTTCATTGGCAACCAACTCCATATGTCAAGCCGAGTAACTTCTTGACTATTAGTAATCAACTACCAACTTGAAGTATGCTCCACTAACAACTTAATACTTTTCACACATCTACTCGACCATGACCTTGCCAACTAAGAGCTCAGCAGTATTAGTGCTAAGAACACAGTGCGCGTCCAAGCCCACATGTCTTAAAAGGACTCCTAAGTTTGTTTGGCACCTCTAACTCGGCAATCCCCATCCTAACCGTAGCACTTGTCTGTTTCTACCAAAAGCACCCCTAATGACCGAATGCCATGTGTCTAGTTCCACATAAAAAGATCTTACTACACCAATCACTAATTTACTACGATTTGTCATTTATATCTTTTATTATTCCTTCTTAGTTACTTCTTTAGACAATATCCCTTTTAGTCTTTTCCATGTTAAGTAGGATGTCCTAAATTTTCAAGTGTAAATACCTTCGTAATATGTAGTCACAACAATCGTCTGATATTGAATATATTTCTTTTTGTAAGCTAGTGTGCTTACCCTTCACCCCCACCACCTTCCCCCCTACCCCCAAAACCCTCCCTCTCTTTTCTTACTCTTATCATAACTTTTAAGCAAAGCTAAGCAGTGAGTAATCTCACCGAGCTACTTGTGTGCCATATCGAGCTAGTTTTGTGAGTCTATGGAATTTCCTTAGTGGGTTACATCCTTGGAATCGTTCATGATTTGCTTATTCATCTCATTTTCTTGTTCTTACTTCCGTGTTTCATCACCTTTCACTTCAAGCTTTCTGTAAACTTAGACTTACCCTAATACTATCGCCCTTGTCAATTCTTGGTGCAACATATCATCTTGGTATCAGAGGTGAGGTTTTTTTAGGTAAGTTATGTTTGAGTTTACTTATGAGTATTGTTTATTATAGCAAGGTGTTGTAATTTAGTAAAGGTTAGCTATGAGTGTTTGAGTAAGTAAAAAGCATAATAGTTTGCTTTCGTTGTATACTCTGTTTTGCCCTATTTCAAACACATGAAAACAAAGCAAGTTTCAATTAGATTTATTGTTCTTTAGAGAAGTTACTATGTTAACAATTAACTTGAACTTTTGTGTGGAGAAGTATGTGTGTGCGTTGTTTAACTTAAAGAGGACAATGTTTGTAGTTTCATAGATTCCAAGTTTGTCTACTAAGTTTTGCTAAGAGAATGACAGATCTAAGTGTCAAGAACATCGGTAGTAGAGATGATAATAGTGATGTTATGCACAATAGACGCCAACCTTAGGACACCCTTAGAAGTATGATAACCAAATTGACAAGATAGCTAACCTTATAGCTGATCTTACCAAAGCTGTTCATGCATTGGCCTTTCAATTTACCGAGGCCATGTAAAATACTCCCCAAGCTACTCAACTTACAAGAGGACAAATCCTAACTTGATAAGATCGAGGTAGAAGAGTAGGAAAGTGTGTAAGGAGAAGAACTAACTTAGGTGATTTGGATGAAGAAGGAGAAGAAGAATACAATGAGGAAGAGAAGCAAGCTCGAGCTACCGACCATGTGAAGCTTCAAATTCCGACCTTCAATGGTTTTGGAAATACTAATTACTATTTAGACTGGAAAAAGAAGGTAAAGTGTGTTTTTTATTATTATCGGTATGAAGATCGTAAGAAAGTAAGGACCGTTGCTATAGAATCCTCAAATTATGCCGTGATATAGTGGAAGATCTTTCAAATTATGAGAAGACGAGACAAACATAGGGAAGTAAATACTTTGCTTGAGATGAAGAGGATACTTAAAAATATATTCCTATCGGATACTTATTTGCAAGACACCTTTGGTCAGCTTCAAGAGTTGAGACAAGGAAGTTGAACAAAGAAGCTGAACTATTGATGAATATGTTTAGGAGTTCCAAATATTCATGATTCGATGTGAAGTAGATGAACCATTAACCCAAACAGTATCTAGATTTCTCACTGAATTAAGAGGCAACATCCAAGAAGTCATGGAGCTTTAGCAATTTACTACATTAGACAAGGTTATAAGAATAGCCCAACAAATAAAAAGACAGAAGAAGAATTAGCCGAGCTAACCTCCAATGAGCTGACCTATCTAAATAAGCTAACGCACATAGGGAAGTTACTGAGCTCAACAAAGTACTAAGCCAAGTAGAAGAATATATGTCAAAGTTAAACAGAAGAGCAAACCAATTGATGGCAAAGTATTGTCAAGAACTTACGAAAAGCAACAAGGATTTGGAAGGAAGATGAGCTAAATCAAGTGTTTTAATAGAGGTATTCAAGTGGGTTAAACGAGCCAACCTGGCCCTGCCCACTCTTATAGGTTAAACGAGCTTGACTCATTTGACCCGCTTTTTTAACGAACCAAAAAAATTCAACCCAAACTCATTTAAAAAATGGGTTAAACAAGTCGAATCCTCAAGTCAAAGGTATAAATGTGCTAAACAAGCCAACCCAAACTAGCCCACTTTGGCCCACAAGTTAAACGGGTCGAACTTATTTGGCCTGCTTTTTTAATTGGTCAAAAAACCTCAACCCAAACCTATCTCAAAAACGAGTTAAATGGATAAACCCGCTAGCCAAAGCCTACTTGTACACCTCTATGTTTTAAGTGTCAAGGGTTTGAATGCATGGCCACCCAATATTAGAACAGAAGAACTATGACTATCAAAGGAGACGTTCTGAAAGTTAACATGGATGGTACTAATGAGGAACTCAAGAAAGATGATGTTCCCAAAAAGGATACTACCCAGGAGGGTGAGCTTGTTGAAGAGGATGTGTTTACTAAAGATTTGGACAAATTAACATTGATTATTCGACGTGCGATAAGTATAGAACCCTCTACTAAGGAAGAGCAAAGAGAGAACATATTCCACATTACTTGCACCACATCACTTGCAAAGTGAATAAGCAAGTTTGTACACTCATAGTGGACAATGGAAGTTACACCAATGTAGCATCTACCAACCTGGTTAAGAAGCTCAAAGTGCTAACCATTTCACATTTGAGGTTTTAGAGACTACATTAGCTGAATGAGAAGAGACTACTATACATCACTCAACAAGTGTTACTACTAATCTTCATTGGAAATTATTCTGATGAAATTCTTTGTGGCATACTACCCATGTGTGCGTCTTATGTGCTACTAGGCTAACCTTGGCTTTTTGATAAGAGGGTATATATAATAGGTTTAGGAACACGTATTTGTTTGAAAAAGATGGAAGGAAGATTACTTTAAACCCCATGACACCAAGTCAAGTTAGCAAGCTACAAGCTAAACTTACTCAAGGATCTAAGAAGGCCTTAATTTTAAGTAAAGCCGAGCTCCGAGAAACTATTAAGGCTAACATGCCAACCTTTCTATTGATCAAGCAACTATTAGAGTTGAAGGAACAAATTAACCTACCCCCAAAAATCAAGGAACTATTGAATGAATATGCTAACCTATTTCCCGAACAATTGCCCAAGGGATTACCCCATTTCCGAGGCATTGAACATTACATTGACTTAGTACTCAATGCTACCCTACCAAATAAGCCAGCCTATTGAATGAGTCTTGAATAAGTTGCAAAGCCCCAAAGACAAGTCAATGAGCTGATGGGAAAGGGATATGTAAAGGAAAATCTCAACCCCTATGTTGTACCAGCGCTCTTTGTGCCAAAAAAGGATGGCACCTTACATATGTGCTTGGATAGTTAAGCCGTGAATAAGATCACGATCAAGTACCAATTGAATGGAGCTAGTATCTTCAATAAAATTGATCCAAAGTCTAGCTACCATCAAATCCGGATGAGGGTAGGAGATGTGTGGAAAACTACATTCAAGACTCGACATGATCTTTATTAGTAGATGGTAATGCCCTTTGGCTTATCAAATGCCCTGAGCACCTTCATAAGATTGATTAACCATGTGCTGGGAAACCTAATTAAGAAGCGTATTGTAGTATAGTTCAACAACATCCTTGTATATAATGCCTACCTGCCAAGCCACTCTAAGCATCTTTGTATCGTATTTGATGTGCTCCATACAGAGAGATTATTCAGCAATTTGAAGAAGTATTGTTTTTGCCAAAAGTGGTTTTTTAAGGATATGTAATAGGTAGAGGAGGCTTGCAAGTTGATAATGAGAAGATCCAAGCTATTGTTGAGTAACCAACCCCAACTACTTGTACTAAGGTGAAAAGTTTCCATGGATTGCCACCTTTTTACCAAATATTCATCAAGAGTTTTAGTACCATTGTTACACCTTTTACTAAGCTGACAAAGAAGAATATTAAATTCAAGTGGGGAAAGAAAGAGGAGAGAAGCTTCACTGAGGTGAAGACAAGATTGACTTCTACACCAATACTAGCTTTACCCAACTTCGAGAAGATTTTTTAGCTCAAATGTGACACGTCAGGTGTTTTAATAGATGCTTTCTTGATGTAAGAAGGCCAACCTTTTACTTATCATAGTGAAAAATTGAGAAGACCCCAATTGAACTACTTAATGTATGACAAAGAACTCCTAGCCCTTATTTGAGCACTCTAAGTATGGCAGCATTACCTACCAAGAGAATTTGTCATTCACATAGATCGTGAGTCCTTAAGACAACTCAAAAGTCAGGCTAAATTATCAAAGAGACAAGCATAATGAATTGAATTTCTAGAAGGATTCAATCTTATGATTAAGTACAAACAAAGCAAGGCCAATGTGATTGTCAATGCCTTATCACACCAACATGTTCTTTTGACTGAGCTACAGACAAAACTCTTAGGATTTACAAATATCAAAGAGCAATACTCTTAAGACCCCCATTTTGATCCTATATTTGGACGATGTATAGAAGGAAGAACAATGGATGGCTACCATAGGGAAGATGGTTATCTGTTTTGAAGCAACAATGTGTGCTGACCTGTTCTTACAAGAGCTGTTAGTAAAGGAAGCCCATGGTGGAGGACCCTCCAACCATTTTAGAGAGAAGAGGATGTATGAGCTATTGAGTAAAAGATTCTTTTGGCTTAAGAAAAAGAGAGATGTGCATCAAATTGTTGAGACTTATGCTACTTACAAGAGGGCTGCTTGTAAGAAGGCTACATGCCGAGTTAAATAAGGGAAAGTAATGGCTTTGCTTGTCCTCGACTAAACCCTAGACTAAGTTAAGCATAGACTTTGCTCACTAATTACTAATAACTGCCCAAAGAAAAGATTTTGTAATGGTCATCATGGATAGATTTAGTAAGATGGCATACTTTGTGCCCTGCTCGAAAACTAACAATGCTTCAGCTATTGCTTTTCTCTTTTTGCAAGAGATTGTTTGCTTACATGGCATAGCTAGAAGTGTAGTATCGGATAAAGGTCTAAAGTTTCTGAGCCATTTCTAGAGGACTCTTTGACATCATATGGAGACTAAACTACTATTCAACACTTCTTGCCATCCCCAAACCGATGGCCAAACAGAGGCAATCAACCACACTTTAGGATCACTACTTTGAGTTACCATAGGAAAGAACTTAGTTGATTGGGGTGTCTACTTGCCTGTAATGGAATTCACTTACAATCGTACAATACATGACACCACCAAGCAAACACCCTTTAAAGTTATCTATGGCTTCAATCCAGAGCTACCCCCTTGATCATGCCCCAGTACCCATGCTCGAGTAGGAAGACTTGACACAAGAGCTCGAATACAATCTCTGCAGCAAATCTACCAGAAGGTTACCTAGCAAATTGATCAAGCTACCAAGATGCTGAGTGAAAAGAGTAAAGGGAGGAAATCAGCATAGTTTTAACCCAGTGATTCGGTATAACTACACCTAAGCAAGGAGAGGTTTATGAACAAAAGAAAGAATAAGCTTTCCATATAAGTTGAAGGTCCCTTTAAAGTACTCCAAAAGATCAATGACAATGCCTATCAGTTGGAATTACCTAAAAACTAGGGAGTTTTCAACATGTTTAACATTACTAACCTCAGCCCCTATCGACTTAAAGGAGAATTGAGCAAAGACCAGCCGGAGTTGATCTCAATTCCACAACAACCCAGAGGGGATAATAAGAATCAAACAATTAGACCTTTAACTTAAGCTCGAGCTCAAAGTCTTAAGGGACTAACAAAGTGGATTCTATTGTTCCAACTAACTCCTGCAAAGGTCAAGCAAATCCTCACTACCAACCAACTCTGCATGCCGAGCTGAGTAGCTCCTCAACTGTCAATAATCAAGTGCCAACCTTAAGTATGCTCCACTAACAGCTTGGTATTTTTCACACGTTTGCTCAACCATCACTCTACCAACCTACAACTCAACAGTATTGGTGCCAAGAACCTAGTGCGCATTTGAACCCACATGTCTTAAAAGGACCCTCAAGTTTACTCGACACCTTTGACTCGGCAATCCTCATCGTAACCGTACCACTTGTCTATTTCTGCTAAAAGCACCCCTATTGACTAAATGCCATGTGTCAAGTTCTGCATGAAAGGATCCTGCTGCACCAATCATTAATTTACTTTGATTTCTCATTTGTACCATTTATTATTTCTTGTACATTACTTCTTATAGACAATACCCCTTTTGGTTTTTTCCATTTTAAGTGGGATGCCCTAGGGTTTCAAGTATAAATAGTCTTTGTAATATGTACCCGCAACAATTATTTGATATTGAATATACTTCTTTTCGTAAGCTAGTATATGATACGAGGCAAGCGCACCTATCAATTTTAATATAGCGAATGTGAGTCCGAGTCGATCCCTCAGAGATTTTGAGTACTAATATCAACTTTAGCTTTATTATCTAACCGGAAAATTATGTCGAGTTGAATGAATTAAAAATACTGAAATTAATAAACTAAACTAATTATGAGACTTAATTACGCAAATTAGAAAGCAATAAACTACGAACGACTTCAAGTATGCAATAATGTATTTAGGAATTATTTCCCCTAGTGTTTAACATATAACCTTTTAAAATATATTCAATTTAGTTTCTATAATTCTTGACCGGAGGGATTCACAATTAAAGCTAATATCTTTCTCAAGCATATTAACCCTAATTCTAAATTATTTACCGGAATCTCTTCACTTAGTAATATAACTTAGAATTACATTAATGTATAATGAATTCCCACACAAATAATCAACTTTCCGGAAGAAACATGTATCTTATCTTTAAGTATACATGTAGTTATCTTCAATTATGCCTAGATCTAATTACACATGCAATTTCTCAATCAACATGCATAATATCATATATTGACACTCTAGAATTATCAATCCACAATTAAACGACATAGTTGAATCAAGAAAAGATAGAAATTTTATTGAAATTATAATTCAATCCAAAGGTTACATGAAACCTTAGGTTTCATAATCCTAAATACTCGAATTCTAAGCTATCATAACGAATCTAAAAATGAGTTTTATCAAAAACGTAAAATAAAGCATGAAAACCCCTCTTGATTTGATGAACAATCTTTCTAATCTTGAAATCGATGTTGTTCTTGCTTCTTGATTGATGTTCTCCTCTTGTCTCTTGTGTCTTTCCGTTTCTGTAATGTCTCTCCCTCTTTTAAACCCTAAGATATCCTTTTATATGCGTATTACACGGATTCTATTTTCGTCACCAGACACGGCCTGGGACATGGCCGTGTCCCCAGGTCGTGTAACTTTCTGCACTAAGGCAAAATTTCTGCATAACTTCAAAATTTCATAACTTTTTCGTTTGAACTCGGAATTGAGTGAAACTTGATTCCTTTTCTTCGTTTTCGAGCCTAGAACGCGTTTAAACCCTGAAATCAACATTTTACTCAATTAAGTATCAATTTCTTTAAAGAAAACCAAAAATGTGAGGGAAATGCTATAAAATCACCATATGAAATATGTTTAAAATCAGAGTTATCAGTATACTTACCCTCTACCCTTTTTTTTTACTCTTATCCTAACCCTTAAGTAAGATTAGGTGACAAGTGACTTCACCAAGTTACTTGTACATCATATTAAGTTAGTTTTATAAGTCCGTAGAGTTTCTTTAGTGCGTTACATCCTTGGAATTGTTTGCGGTTTGCTTATTTATACCGTTTTCTTATGCCTACTTTCATGTTTCATCACCTTTCACTTCAAGCTTTCCGTAAGCCTAGACTCACCCTACTACTATTGCCCTTGTCAGTTCTTAGTAGAGCATATCAAGAAGGGATAAGACATTTGACGCTATGAAGGAGAGATTTTATTAGTCACATCTAAAAAGAGATGTGTATAGATGTGTTGAAGGATGCAATTCATGTCAGAGGGTAAAGAGGTAATCAAAAAATATAAGGTTGTATATGCCTTTACCAGTACTAGAGAAAATTTAGCAAGACTTGTCTATGGGTTTTGTGCTGGGTTTGCCAAGAACTTAAATGGAAGTCAATTCTATGTTCTAGGTGGTTAATAGATTTCTAAAAATGGCTTATTCCATGAGAGAGTTTTGACAAAATTAGAGGTTGAATTTTCATAAAGTGATGCCCAAAATCCCCAATGTTGACTCTTTCCTAAAACAACTTTATGTCTAAAAACCTTTAACTAGAGTCCTACCAATGTATGAGGTCAAACTAGATGACTAGAGGAAGTTAAGATAGAAATATCCCTTTCTATATGAGCTAGTAGGTCCTGTCCTAGATAATACTCAAACTACAACTAATATTTAACTAAAAAACAAACCTTCTTTGATGATAAACATGCGATGTTAGCCTAAAATCCATTTCATTGATTCTAACTTTTTAATATAGGCCAAAAAAGAAGAAATATAAAAGCTATTAAAGCCCTTTTTCTTGCCTTGATTTGCTATCTAGGTGCTATTAAATCTGCATAAGGAGATGTCCATGATGGTACAATAGAGAAAAGAATTAGCTTTGGTTCTGAGCTTAAATCATAATATCCTTCAATATGCTATGATGTTTGCAAATTACTTTTGGAAGACTTTATGGAGAATGTTTGATCCTTTATTGACTTCAGCAGCATTACACATCCATAGACTGATGGACAAATAGAAACTATTAACAAAATTTTGGGAAATCTAATTTATAGTATCTATGGAGATAAGTTGCTACAATGGAATGTTGCGTTAGCTCAAACAAAATTTGCACATAATAATGCAATTCATAATACTACTAAGAGATCACCATTTTCAATTGTGTACATGAAGGTGCCACAACATATGCTTGACTCGATTCAGTTACCTAAAGGCAAATGGATGAGTATTCAAGCAAAGAATATGGATGGATAGATTATGGAAGTGTACAAGGAGGTGATGCAAACGTTTGAATATACTAATTAGAAATATAAGATAGCTGCTAACAAACACAAAAGAGTTGAGATGTTTACTGTGGGATATCAAGTTATGGTATATCTTCGAAAAGAGAAGAATTTAATAAGTTGCTTCTAAAGGAGTATCATCTTTACAAGGTATGTTAGAAGATATATGATAATGTTTATGTCATTGATCTTCCTAAAAGGATGAGCATTTCCAAGACTTTTAATGTTGCAAATTTGTCTTTATATTATGATTCTTCATAAGCTCTTTATCCAAACTTGAGGTTGAGTTTTTCTTAGATAGAGGAGACTAACATGGACGAAATAGAATTGCAAGTCATGAACCAATTAGATCATAAGAAGAGGGGAAAGAAGAAGGGAAAGAAGAAGCTAGAAGCTAGTCAGACTTATCTAGAAATGAGCCCAAGAACTATTAGAAGTATAGTAGGTCAAAAGCCAAAGAACTCAAAAGTTGGTTAGAAGGCATGAAATCAAAAACTTAATTCTAAATTTTCCTTACTTTACATCATCAACTTTGAAAGATCGTGAATTTTCACATATGGAAGTTAGAGATACCATAATATGTTGATAAAGATCGATTTGATTCCACTTTATCATGAAGTAAACTGCTTCATCGTTTAGGTTATTATTGAAAGCCAAATTTGTTAAAGAAGATAACCTTGCTAGTTTAGGAAAGTCTATCTTATTTTATTTTATTTCATGATTTTATGGGATATAAATTCTGTTTACTTACCTTATTAAGTCTAAAGTTATAGGATTATAAATACTCTATAATCAATTGTATTTTTTATCTATTTTGCAGTACTACTAGTTTATTCTTCCCTATTGTGAGTTTATCATGCAACATACTGCATCATCATTAGTAAGAAAATTTTTAGGGACAAAATTTCTTTTATGATGTAGTATATAAATTCGTTCTTGAACCAAGATCACAGAAGTTATTTAACTTATAAGACTTTCCTTTAAATAAAAGCAAATCATCTTATCCCTTGACCATAGATATGTAAAAATCTCTGATATAAAAGTCAAAGACCTAAAGTCTCTTTCCCCTCTCTCTCAACCTAACCATATCACCACCCTATCCTTCTTTATTCCTAGCAACTACTATTGTTTGTCCTCATTGCGTTTGGTGAAGATCCTCTCCACAATTTAAAGGAAATTCCTCAATGAAGTCTTTCTGTTACGATCTATTGACAAAGAAACCACTACTTTCCTGTAAAACCCAAATTTTATTTTAATTAAAGGAGAGAGATAAACCCTAAGATGAAGTTGTTAAACCTAAGAAAGAACTTGTAATAATTGAGAATATATACACTTAAATTAAATGATAGGTCATAATATGTTGTAATTATGACTTTAGGATTCATAAGTTTAAGAAACAGTTGGAGTTTCAAGAATTCCTAATATCATAATTGAAATCAAATTATTGAAAAGGTTTAAGGAAAGTTGAAACCCCTAACTCAATCGATTGACCCTTACTATGAGGTTATCTGCCTCTACTTCTTAGCTTAGGTCAATCGTCCTTAAGGCCTAAGTTAATCGGGTAACCCTTTTGAATTCCTATGTAAACCTAATATGCTTATAAGTTATAACCACTTATATAAAAAATTTAAAAAAAAAATTCAAGTTTTAGTCTTAAGATTTATAATCTATGAATGTATTTAAGTATTAATCAATGGTATATATTAGAATAACTATTAATAATACAATATTATCAAGGTTAATAAATATCTAACTTAAACAATGTATGTTTTGTTTTGCATGGCCATTTGCATCTAAAGATGGTAATTATTGACAAGTAGATGATGGTCCCAAAATCCTCGAATGATGTGGTTTGGTTAGGCATAAATGATACTGTGGTGATTGAACATATCATCAATATGAGAAAAATATGGCTAATACAAGTCAAGAGCAGGGTTGAAGTTATAGCAAGGCTAAACGATGGCATAGAATACCAATTAAGATGTTGTAGATAAATTATGTAATGGTTGTCAAATCCACAATTATACAGACAATTGGAATGTATATAATCATAAAATCGTATAAAATTGATAAAATTTTAAGCTTGTAAAATCTCATACCTAAAGTTATAATTCTATCAAGAGTTCACACCAAAATGTTCTTACATCTATTGTAATTATAAAAAAAAAACTCATAAATTTATAAACTCATAGAATCACACCAATTGATTTATAGTTTTAATAACTATATATGCATCTGATGGTATGATAAAAGTAATAAACTTAGTATGAGTCAATGATTATAGTTTCAATACCAGGCAATAAAGTTGCCTCTTATGAATCATTCATAACAAATAATGGGCCTATAGACCTTATCATATCATTTTTTGCAAATGATGGGTGTATAGACTCTATTATATTATGTTTCATAAAAGATAAGTAGAAGGCTCTAGGTATAATAGGTTTCCTAAGTAATAGATTTACACTATGTTGTATTATGTGTTCTAAGTGCTAAGTTATGGTTTTGCTATTATAATACCCTAGAACTTAAGGGTACCACAATTTGCTACATATTCTTAATATCTAATGACACGTTAAGGCTCTAAAATATTACTATAGTCTCCAAAATCATCTACATTATAAATAATTCTCTAATCACAATAGTTCAAATGGCTTACTAGCAAGTCATTTCAATCATAATTATACATTACTAGATTTCGAACTCCATAACAACAAAACCTATAAACAATTCCACTCAACACCAATTTTACAATTCTACAATTCAACAACCTCTTAGACACAATATGGAACTAGTCACCTTTCTTTCCCAACCTGATAATAATAATTCCCATACTTGTCATAGACAATAAACTTATCAAATCAACCTATAGCTATAAAAATAAAAAAATAAGCCAAAATCCAATGCCTAATGCATAAGCACACATAGATGCTACACTAATCATTCACATGCAAATAATGCAAGAAATAACAAATAACACATTAATTATCTTGAATTTAAACCCATATACAACAAAGGGGTATTTATGACACTATCAGACAATGAAGTTATACATACATACATATACATAAATATGTGTGTGTCTATATAAGTTTTCCTTTAGAGTCCTTTACGCATAGAGTCCAGAGTCCAGAGTCTAAAGTCCTTAAAACTTAGTTTCTAATTGCATCACCCATTTACAAGTTCATTGAGGAAATTTCGCATGTGATCAACATTGCCCTCCTAGGGAACTATTATTGCAAGCCCTTAGGTCAAGCTAGGTAAGCAAAACTAGCAAACATAAAGTTATGTCAAATTTAGTTTAGTTAATTCATTGCTATCCTAACAAGCGCATCCTAACAACTAAGCACCATGTACCCAAATAGATAAATATAAACTATAAGATTTGAATCGTAACAACTAAGGAACTAGGTCAAAGAATCGAACAATATGAACCATAGAACTCTCTTAATCCTTTGCTTGAGTTAATCTAATTCAAGTTTCACGTAGGTCCCCACTTGCTAAGCTTAACACTCACCTAGGCATCCTGAGGTTCAAATCCATCTAAGCAGCTATAGGTTACTACACTGAGAAAAGATTGAGTTTCAATTAGATTAGAGTGGTAAACACTTAGGTGAGGAAGATTTCAAAAGATTCTAGCTTAAAAAACACTAAATATTGCATTGGGATTGTCAAATAGGGTAATAGTTCATTAAAATTGAATAAAATTTCGTTCAAGGTAAAGTGTTCCAAAACCGGTCGAAAATGTTAATTTAAGCTTAATCAAGGGTAAATGGTAATTTAAGTTGTTAGAAAGCTTTCGGGCACAGTTAAGAGGATTTTTTAACAAAAACATGTGATTAGGAGAAAAAGGTTTCAAACTTATATGAAGAGTCCGAACCTTTTTAGAGAAGTAAAAAAAAAAAATTTCTTTGAAAAGAGATGGTTCAAACCATTTGAAAAAGAGCCTTTTTTCCCCAAATTGCAGAATCTACACTTTACATACCAAAACTCCAAGAATAGCCACAAAACATAAACATCACTTCTCTAAACATCAAAAATAACCTTCAATATGATTATATCCATAAAGAATATTATTCTAATACTTAGAAAACTCAACCCTAAATCTCAAACCTAACTCAAAATCATATGCTCATAGCTCTTTTATATAAAACTCAAAGAAACACAAACAAATAAGAGGGAAGAGAAAGAAACTTACTTGAATGAGTTGAGAGACCCATAAAATCCAAGATTGTGAGCTAAGCTCAAGAAAAGTGCTACAAAAATAAGATTTTTAATTCAAATTCCTAAAGATAACTATGAAAACTCTATAAAATGGAGATTTTTCACTAAGATAACCAAAGAAAGAGGTTTGGAAGCTTAAATTCATCTTAGTACTTGCTTGGATATGAATTTTTCCTTGGATTTGAAAACCCTTAAGAGCTTGGTTTAGCTGAGTACAAAGAGGGTTAAAAGAAGAGGAGAAGGAGGGAGGGTTAGAGAGGGTTTTGGATTTTTTCTAGGATTTTAGACACTAAATGTGATTGAAAGAGTAGAGTTTAAGGAGGGAAATTACGGCTATAGGTTTAGGAAAGGCAAAGCAATATGAAGAAGAAGAGCAAGGTTAGTGGGTTTAAAGGGGTGGGTTAGGGTTTAAGCCTATGGGAGGAAATTACACAAATACTCTTGCTTTTCGATTGATTTTCATTTAGAATTTTCTAGGGCATTTAAGCTATATTTGAAAAGTAGAATTCAAGTCATTCCAAACCTTAGTCATCAAGGTTTGGTGTGTAGATCTCCCAAACACATGTTTGATTTACAAAATAAAATTAGAAAGTAATAAAATTATAATTCTAAAAATTAGAATAGAAAAATAATAGCTATTCTATATAATTCATTTAGAGTCTCATGGATAGATATAAAAATATGTTTGACGCAACCAATGAACAGCTAATTCTTTAATGTTGTAAAAGAATTTTTTATTTCACAACAATAGCAATTCTTCTATACTGCTAACAAAATATAGGATTGGATTCGTAACAGAAAAACAATTACTCTATTCACACTTATAAAGTTATTGTGATAAATATATAATATTCGATTTATATGTAGACATATACAGCAGACTGATCACATCCTGCTGTCTCTAATCGTGACACTTAGTATAGTGATACTTGATTCTTATGTTTTCCTATCATTACAAAATGACAAAACTGAAAATTTGCATTAACAAAACTAAAAGGACATTAGAGAGAATTTGAGATGGACACCGCAAAAGCCCACTTACAACAGTCACTTTAGCGGCTACAGTTTATTTTTGCTAACGCCATCTATTATTCGTCTCGTCAATTTCATAGCGATTGTAAATGTGGGGAGATGGAATTATATGAAGCCGAAAGCATAAAGGATCGATTAATTACGTCAAATCAAAATTCAGGAACCAAATTGTATAATAAATGGCCAAAAATTTTCATGGGCTTATCGTCCATTAACACTACTGCACCGTTTATATAAAACTTAAAAGAATTGAGTTTCAAAGCCATCCTTCATCCAATGATCTTGGTACAAGAACCAGTAAGAGGTTCTTAATGAATGGGAAAGGGTCCTTAACTAGTTGAGGTCTTAATCAAGAACCTTAAAAAGTAAATTTTATTATAATTATTATTTTACTTTTTGTATTATGTTAGTTTAAATTTATCTGTTATTATCCCATAAATAATATAAGGTCTTATTTGAATGGTTAGTTTTTTATTTATATCTTATTTATATTTGTTTTGTGTCTGATTTATATATATTTAAAATTTGGTATTGTTTCTTTCATAATTATGATAACATTAGTAATTAGAATATTAGAATTAGAAAATGCAATTTCATGTACTTTTGAGAGAAATTATTTGAAATATATATACCTTACGAATCGAAGATAATTATTTTAATTGGATAATTAATTTTAAAAAAGGAATATATATGGTATTATATTTTCATCTTTTTATATCTTATTCCTTTCAAATATAATATTCAAATAGATACTAATAAAATGAAAAATAAACAAATCAAACGAAGTCTAAATAAACGTGGATGACTTTTGTAAAAAAAAATATCGATAAAGTTAAGAGATGGTTAAGAAAAAAATTCTTAAATTATTGATATGATATTTAAAAATTTTAAATAGAATCCTTATAAATGAAAATATTAGGTGCTATCATCCGATAACCTTTACTATTTTATTGGTGAAAAAATAAAAAAGTCTCGTCTTCATCAGTCAAAAGCACCTTTTCACTGCTTTTCACCTCTAGATATAGGCGTAATAATTATATCGATATTATTCGAACGTTTGTTTTTTTTTTTTTTGTTTTAATCTTATTTACATTTTCATCAATACCCCCTAAAATACTAAGAAAAACTATTAAAATATATGTTATAATGATCTAACTTGATAATATTAAGGATAAATAGATAATTTTATAAATCATCCTCCTCTTTTAAAAATCTTTTTTTTTTTTTTCTCTTTCCCCCTTATACCACATTTATTCTCTCAAATCCTTCTACTTCTAAATAGAAATGACCTATTAGAATTTAAAAATAAGTGAATACATCCAGAGATATAAATATTCCTCTACTAATTTATATATAATTATCATATGTAACTAGTAGTCTAGTTATTATATATAATTAGTACTCCAATTAGATATAGGCATAATAAGTATATATATTTACACGTACATATATAAATGTAATTTTTATTTCCTTTCTAAATATAGGACTATTATTATTATATAGATCATAGTCCCGTACTAGATTACATTATATATATATATATATATATATTATAGTATGTGGTAAAAATGTGTAAATAACATACGTAAACATACAAATATACATGAATACATACATAAATCATAAAAGCTCCAACCATTGATCAAGCTTTGTCTTAATTTCCTATAATCAGAGTATGTTGTGTTTCGACATATATATCTTACAATTTTATATATATATATATATATATAAGGCTTTTATAGTTATCTGAGAGACGATGTACAGACAAAAAAGCACTACCATATAAATCCAGTTTTCATGTAAATTATAGATAACACCTTTTCATAAGTATAGACAGCTTATTTATGATGTTAAATTTATGATCATAGTGTTACGTGTGCTTAGCAATTGTCTGTTAATTGTGAAAATCTACTAATATACAAAATTGTAAATCTGACGTATGATAATATAACATAAACAGCAGAAGAACATACACGAAGTATTCATATGGTTTAAAAACAACTGGAAGTGATTTGTTATTGTTTAGCGTAATAGGAAATATAACCATTCTCATCATTTAATGCGATCTAAAACATTCTCACCTGAAAAATGTATAATCATATATATGGCACATATGTACATGATATAATATTATGTAATCGCATTAATACTCTAATAGTTTAATAGTATAGATATTGATTTCCAGTAACATAAATTATGTTTGAATCTCTTCTTTTCCATAATTATAAATATATATATATATATATTATATAATCATTGTTTGGTTTTCAGGAATCAAAAACGCTTTCAACAAGACTTGGGAAACAATAATTATGAGCGAGCAATTAGAAGTCTCGCTCATGAGTGTAGCAGAAAGGAGGGACAAGAAGCTCTATCAAATTAAAGGTAAAGAATTTATTTGGACTCCTCCTAAGAATCTTGAGTTAAATTAAACACAGATGGCTCAATCAATCTTGTAAATGGTTAAGCATCGGTAGAGGGGTTGTCGCAAATCATGAAGGAAAATAGATGTTTGGCTATGGAAGAAAGCTGGGAAAACTTGATATTGTTGCAACAGAATTATGGGTCATCCATTGGGGAATCGATTATTGAATTCCGAGAGAATTTTTGAAAGCTAAAAGTGCAACCCATGTAAGGATAGCTGCTGAATTACTTATTTCTAATACAAATGCTAAACTGAAATATGACAATGTCCTTAATCCATACAGAGGAAAAATCTTGCAACTATGCAGTTAGAAGATTAAGGCAGTACCAGCCAAGAGAATCCACCAAGGTGGCTGACTTGCTCAAGGGTCGCATGCAAATGGAATCGAATGTTTATCTGCTTTTCGCAAATCTTCCTGGAGAGGTTTTGTATTTCTTTGCAATATAACTCGCTGGGTTACGGTTGTAATCGTGAGACAAAGACATGGATCAGCTTTTGATGGTTAATAGTGGCAATTGCTGCTTAGCATATACATTTTTATGTTATTATCAATGGAATGAAATTCTTTTTTACGAAAAAACACCCATGAACTAATATTGGCATTAATCATATATTTTGTTATTTGATAAATCCAAAACATTTTGTGAAATTTCAAATGAATTTTTATGAATCTGGCTATGAAAAGAACATGAATATTTATAAATAAATGAAAGGTAATCAAAAGAGATGATAAATTGATTAGTTATTAAAGGAAAATTAATAGCATGAAACTTAAAAATATTCTAAACTTTAAGCAACTCATTTTTATTATTCTAAGAAACTAATGGGAGTAGATTAAGATTCTCTCAATTTTTTCTCTCTTGATTTTCTTCGGTTTACTAATAAATTATTGAAATTTCTAAGTTTTTTAAAGTACCCCATGATGTCTTCATAACATCATCTTGTTCTTTATAATTTCAATTATTAATTATATATGGTAATATGTTAAGAGGTAAATTGGGAAAAACTGAGAAAAAATAAATTAAGACCATCCTTTTTCCAGTGTGGTGTCTAGCTATCTTCGATCCATTTATTAGGTGACTTCTCGTATTTTATGAATAGAAGAAGGCCATCTCACTGACTTAAAGAAAAGAAAAAAAAAAAAAAAAAAAGCACGTTTGTTGATCATAAGCTAGCTAGAGTATATAAAAGAATTTATTTTGGAAATGCCGTAAAATGTGTGTGTATAAATTTGGAACATCAAAGTAATATATAATTGATAGGAGAATTCGATAGATAACAAGAAGAGAATCTTATTTAAAATAGGTCATAATAAGATGGAAGCAAACTTAAACATATCATAAACACTATAAATAAGAGCTTCTGTCTTGTTTTGAAAGAAGAAATGCTCGATAGAATTGAATAGAATAAAATGTGTATATATTAATATTTGTTAAAAATACCCTTAAATATTAGACACTGTAATTAGATTGAGAGCTAAATATTAATGATTAATTTGAGGAAGTGGAATTATATTCGCCTTCTCAAAGTCAGTCGCAGTTTTGCCTTTTAAATACACTTCTAAATATAAGAAATGGAATGAAATCTGTAATCATAAGTTTATTTTGATCTATTCTTATGTACTAAGTATAACATTAGGTCTTATTTTAGAAGTCATTCCAACGTAACCAAAAAAAACTATTACAAAGGGGAGAGTAAAAGCATATTAATGTCACGTTTGATACATGGGAATTATCTTTAATGGAATGTATTGAATTATAATGAAATGAAATGGAACTAGAATAATAAATTCATTACTATGTTTGAAAATGTCTATAAAATAGAATATATATATATATATATATATGATAGTATTTTATCAAAAAAGTGCATAATTATTGATGTTATAATAGATGGCAAAAAAAAATATATCAATGTAATAATTAATTTGAAGGCTAAATAAGTAATTTTAATTAATGGTAAATTATAAGAGTTAAATGGAATCGTAACTCTATCTCATTAAAAGCATAATCGAATTCAATTCTAAAGCTAAAATCACCAATTCTAGGAATTACCTTCTAAAAGTATCTATAAACATAGCAAATAGAATGAAAATAAGAATCACAATCCATTTCCCTATGCCAATAAAGCTGTAATCTAGACGTTGCACTAAAATTTTAATGAAAAGCGATAGGAATCAATACATTAGAAATCCCAAACTTAAAAACCGTTAGACAACCCCAGTTTCAATCATTAAGAAGAGAATCTGTAGAATTCGATCCACTATTCAGAACATTTTAAATTAAGAATGATAGAAAAAAAAGAACATGTAAACTTAACCTAAAGTCGGCTTTTTATAAGAATTCACGAAACTGGAAATTTAATTCATTAAAGCCTTGGAATTCCTAGAATAAGGCTTTCTAGGATCCTATACAGAAACCTAGACCATATTTAAGGTGACGTAGGCGAAAAAATGAGGGAAAAAAACAAAAGACAAGACCGAGTCAAAGGATATATTACCCTATCCACCCAAATCGCCCTTGGTGGCATTGAACCAGCCACCCAACCAAGCCCCAAGACAATTACCTCTGTTCGACCACCGCTCTTCTCCAATGGACCGACCTATATTTTACACTTTTTCGGAGATATGGTCTTGACATTAAACCGTAATTGACCGATCAAAATAAAGTTAATTGATACTTGAAATTAAAGTTTACTAAACATTTCAGTAATTGATGAAACTTTAGTTGTATTGAAGAAGCTTGCAACAAATAAATTTTCGCAAAGCGAGTGTAAGTTTTACCTTATTTGATTTGAGTGTCAATGTAGAGTTAGTAAATGATATTAATAATTATTTGGTGCTAAATAATTGTTTTTATGTTATTTCTTGTTTGGCTTTGAGGTCTACCGCATTTCTAATAGGTAAGTTATGGACTAGATGTTATAATTGATACACAATGTACCAAGATATATTTATGAATGTTATTAATAAAAGGTAAGTATTTTTGGTATATGTATACTTTTTTGCTCAAATATATCTTACAATAAGGTCCTATAGAGAAATTAGAGCATGTTTGAAATGTCCTTAGTCAAATAGATATTTAGAGAAAGTATAGATATTTAGACTAATACGTTGTATAACTAATATCATTCTTACTATATTGAATAAAAGATATCCAAGTTATAGTTGTCCAAAGCTAAATGAAGTACACTAGATACACCTGCTAAGAGGATATCACATGTTAACTCTCATTTATTCTTCCTCTACACAAATAAGTGTAAATAATCTCCAAACTTGAGGTATTCATATATCATTTATATAGAATATCAGACTTTAACGTCATTAAACCCATTATTAGTTGAGATTGTAAATTTTATGGCTACTGGATATGGCATGAAGTATCTAAAGGGTAGTGATTAAGGCTACAAATGAGCTAAGCCGAGTTAGGTTATAGAAAGCTCAAACTTAGCTCATGTCAAAGTTTTTTAGCTCTAGCTGTAAGCTTTCAAAATTGAGTTTAGGATAACCGAGCTCAGATTTAGGGCTTTTAGGGTAACTTATCCAATTGAGCCCAAACTTTACAACTAGAATGAAAAAGTTAGTCGAGATATTACAGTGAAGTTAGATTTTAGTAATAATGATCCGAAATCCCAATTTTGCCCTTAGAAATTGGAGTATTTACTAAAGCCCTAAAATGTTCAGAACTCCTAAAATTGAACTTAGAGATAAATTAATTGAGCTATAAAATAAGATAATGTAGTATAATTTACTATAAAAAAATACACGTAATTTTTTAGTATACCCGGTACAAATAATAATTATACTCGTAAATTAACTTTAAATTGAGTAATTATATATATATTGTGTTGAATTCATGAAATTAACCTTAGAATGTATCCTAAAAATAAAAGATATGCCAGAAACTTAATTATATGAGTGAAGTTATATATTTCACGTGTTATTTACATAAGATATAACTTAGTATATTAATTAAATAATTAATTCTAACATATAATATTTATATTTAAGTAATTATTTAATAAAAGAAAAAGAAAAATTAAATAAATAACATTGGAAGGAGGCGTGGCAGGAGGATGAAATTGAAATGCTGATTCAAAAGGTGAAGGTGTAATATTTGGACACCTCATGCATAAAAAAAAAAAAGGAAATTGGAAAAGGAAATATGAATTAAATAAAGGAAAAACCCTTAAACCGACTTTGAGGGATTATAAAAAGCCAAGATCATCAGATATGATAGTTTTAGCAATTTGGAATCAGAGAAAATCAGAAAGAAAAATTAGGAAAAATCGTAGAAAAAAAAAACAAATTTAGAAAAAAACAGAAAAATTAGTGAAAGTGTGGAATCCTAACCTATAGTAGATCTGCTGTGAAACCCAGCCAACCCTACACGGTCCACCCACCGCGCCAGCTGTCCGACAACCGCCCAGCCGCCGCCGGCCACCGAAGCACCCAAGAACACCAAGGTCAAATTTCTGTCCTGTTTTTCAATAATTTCTAAAAAATAGTAAATCCGCCCAGAAAATTATGAAAAAAATTACACTTAGGTTATTTTAGACATGCTTTCATGTGATATTTTTATTTTTGAAAAATTCGTAATATTTAATATACTTTATTAAGAAATCTGTAATTCATCCGAATATATAATAGTGAAATAAATATACTATATGATGTTGTTTCTAGCTGAAAATTTTTGTGTAGGATGTGTATGATATATGGGTAATTGCTACGTAGCCTAAATTTTTATTTGAATAATTTTAATATTTATTGAATTTTTAGACCTGAAATTGGTTCGAAAATAGGCTGAAATTATGAATTTAATAGGAAATTATGAAATTAATTGATGAAATGGACATGTACTGATCTATAATAAATAATAATGGTATTGAGTCAGATTAGAATTAATTGGATGCTAAAAGAATTATAATTGGATAATTTATCAAATTTAGGAGTAAAATCGTTAATACGAAAATATAGGCAATAGGTCGAAAACTTGAAACCGAATGATAATTGAATTCCCTATATTTTTAGAAGTCCATAGAAATTTTCGAGGAATTATTAGGTAATCCGAACTATTTACTACGAATTTATTAAGTAAAATAGCTTAAATTACAAGTCAGGGTGTATTTGTAATATTAATAAACTAAAATGAGTAAAATACTTAAATAAAACCTATATATAGGATTGCTGGTCGAATTAGGTTAAATAGAGATTTTATTACAATTATTAATATTTTCTAATCGGGATGTACTTTAGGTGTATTAAAATTGAATAATACTTATATTATTACAATATAAGGACAAATTGGATAAAATATAATTTAAAACTGTAAATTTCGCATAATACGGTCGTTTTTATATAATTATGTATAATTGTATTAAAAATTCAAACTACCCTTTTACATTTATCTCTAGGAACAGGACTCATAAGATGTGTCGTTAAGTCTATACGAACTCAATGACACTAGTTTTGTTGAAAACGGATAACCTTAAGCAAACTAGCTTATATCTATAACATATTCAAGAATATACACATTTCGGTAACTCTACCAGAATCAAAACGTGAATTAATAAATAAAAAGTACGTTTCGATACGATCAAAACGATATATAATACGTAATAGTAAATATGATGTACAATGTTAATAATTAATAATTTAATAACATGACTGTATATTATGGAAATAATATATATATATATGTTTTAGATTAAACCCTAATGTTTTCGTAATTATTACGAAAACTAAATTTAGACCTTTTGTGTAATTAGGACCTTCCAAAGACGGCTGACAATTCAAGTCAGAAATAACGAACGTCTGAACAAATAAGTTGGGATGGTAGCTTCGCCGCTGTTTGGGTACTATTTAAAAGTATCCGGAGACCCAAGAGTACTTCTGGTTGTGTTTGTAGTTAGATGATTATGCGCATGCTATGTGTGTGAATGATACTCTGTTATGACAGGAGTTCAACTCCTTGGTGTACTGTTCTGCATATTTGCATGGATTCTGTATTGTGTGAACTTATTGGTCACC
>JAMXBB010000010.1:88260837-88546205 GCA_024138015.1 Lumnitzera littorea
TAGGCATGGGTATATGTATTATTATGTCTAATATACAATATATGTATATAGGTATAAATAGTGATACATATAATATGTATTTTTTTACACATGTATTTTGTATATATGTATGCATCGGTATTATATATATATATGTATATTTAATATTTTATTATATAATATATGTAAGTATACATGTATAGTATATGTATATGTACTAGGTATTTCTTTTATATACATGTATATATATTTAGTATTGTATTTAACTATTTATGAACATATGCATGATTATGTATATATATATATATATGTTATAATTATTATTATTTTTACTATATGAGGTATATACATATATACGTATATAGTAAATATATGTATATATTCTTAGTATTTTCAAAGTATAAGAATTTTTATATATATGTATATGTATATTGTTGGACGTGAAGATGTATATGTATTATTATTAATAATATTTTGTATTTCAGTATATATACACATATATAGTAAAACCATATATATACATAAGTAGGTTAATTATTTGTTATTATAGATTCCGTACGGTGCATACATGCAATTAACCTTACATTAACCCACGGGATTACTAAGCGTTGAAGGCGTCAACTGCTTAACTGAGGATCAAGTCTAGAGACCTCTGTTTAGGAGTGAGTGAAAGCTGCGTAAACCTACTCACAATTATACATAAAACTAAATTTTGATTAAAACTGAGAATGGATATACCATTATATTTTTCAACATAAAATGCAGAGTTTTGTTGTTATGAAAGTTCTAGTATGATACCCGGATCTGACTGTACTAATGTATCTCCAATCCTAACTTCGGAGGAAGTTAAATCTAAGTTACATGTAGTACTGATCACCTACATATATTTGTATAGCATATTAATTGTTCATACATTCATTTAATTGAATTAAATTATTGTATAACTTGTTTGTTATACGGTTGAGAGAATGACTCAATAAGCTCTTATAGCTTACTCCCTAATAGTTTTACTTTTGCAAGTTGATAGAAAATTGAGCATGCGTCAAGGGCAAAGTGTGGAGTGTAAGTATTGAGATGATTTAGAAGCTAGAATTTGAGAGATTATTTAGTTCATTTGAAACTTCAAATGTAAATACTACATGTCTATTCAGATTTCATAACTTCAATAAATTTAAAATTTAAGTCTACTACTCGATCTTATCATTTAATAGTGGATATTGATTCTCTGTGATTTTGAGGAACTGTGAATTATCGAATATCTATATTTACTTATATTTTACAATATGTTAATAAATTAAAATTAGAAACTTTAGCAAATAATTATTTAGAATTTTGCAATTCTCTAACTTGTAAGACGGTTTTCGTATTATAGATACACATGTATTATAAAAATTTTAGACAATTCTATTAGATCCCTTCTAAAGTCATGACATGAAGCTCAAGAGTTTGCTTATAAACCTAAATGAGAGCTAACTCACAAGCTTAAATAAGAGCTTAAATTCACTCATTTAAATAAGTGAGCATTATTTTTAGCTTGAACTTAGTTCATTTATAAATTGAGCTCGAGTAGCTTAGGAATGGCTTCACTCATTTGCAACCCTAGCAATAATGAGTTAACATAAAATTCATCCCCCTCTTGAATTAGAGAAACAATATCCATAGTCACTTAGTTAGAATAAGAATAACTCATGAGTCAGTGGCCATAAAAGGTTCTACTGAGTCTAATTTATCTAAAAAATCAAGTAAATGATTAGTAGATGACATGAAATGCAATATTATCATGAAGTTATCATTTGATGAGGAGATTTAACTATGCAATAGTTGGCTTATAAAGGATTATTTTTTACAACATTACATTGGGTGGTCAAAAATCATTGCCCGACAATTCCCTTGATCTATATCTAAATTGACATTATCTTTGTGTATAGATACTTAAAGGGTCAAATACAATAGTACAACTAATAGGAACAAGTTTTATTAATTACAAATTTTAGTGGATAAATTATGTTATTATTTATTTCAAAATTAGAATTAATTAATTTATTAATAGTAAAATAATTTAAAGAACATTTAATTGTCAAGTGGATATTCATATAATCTAAATCTTATCTTCTAATAAAATATGGTTAGTAGTTTTAAATATTTTATTATTAAATTTTATCTTATTCTTATTCTATTTATATATGAGAGGAGAGGAGAGACAGTATGTGAGTTACATTCTTTTCTTTCATTCACCACTAAAAACAAAAGGGTTTCCTTTTGAAATAATCCAAGTTACCTAGTAATAAGGGGATTAAAATTTGTTTCTATGTGTGAATACTATTAGAGAGACAACACTTGATATTTTTATGGTGAACGAAACAGAGTTCTCTTACAAGAGGTTTCATAAGTATTAGATCTCACTTGAAATCCATCCTTAAAAAGAGAAAGTTTTACATTATAAGAAGAGATAATTTTCTTGTAACTAATTTTTCTTGTGGCATTATACATGTATACAAGGATCTTGTTATGGATGCATTTTATATAACTACAAATTCTAGCATTAGATGCCCATCCATTTTTACGGGACAAAAAAGTGGAATATAATAACTGGTAATTAGGTGCGAATACCTTCATCGCGATTGATATAGGTAGAGAAATTTATAATGAAACTTTGAAAGGTTGCACTTGTGGACATAAGTAGTGAACTAATATTTTTTATATTTCAACATTAGTTTTTGGATATCGTGGTGTTGGCAACGGGATGCGGTGAATTTTGTTACTCTATCTGAATCGTCTATATTGCACCCATATTAAATAACTAAAAAATTGCAAACGTCTGTTTTGTTGTATTTAGGTATAATTATGCTCGCCTTGTCTTTATGTTTGTAGCTAGGGGTTTTACTTACTAGACTTCACAACTCAACCACTTTTGGAATTTGTTTTAAAAAACTTAGAATGTTAAAATATGATGAGTAAAGAAGATAAAAGCTTGGTATTGAGACTTGTATGTGCTTCCTAGAGGGATAAGGAGACGCACTGAATTAGCATCGCTTCATATTCGGGACATGACAAACGATACCATATCAATATATATCTACTACAATAATATAAATAATAGTTTTATGAGTTCGGTAGCCATTCAAAAACAGGCTTATTATTGTATATTACACACTTCACATGTTTTATATATATATTATATAAATACCAATAAATTTTAATGTAAACATCATGTATAAATTATAAATAATAATTCTTATGAAAACTATTTATCTCGTAATTAGATGTATTATTATTTTATTAATATTTATATTGTAGGTGAACATAATACAATACATAGCTTGTATTACCATATAAAATCTTTTTTCCTGTATCTGGTGTATCTAAAAATGCGGTGGCTGCTTGGATATGGTTGTTCAGCCTTCGTGATTGTTCCCTGACAACATATATTACTGTGATCAACAATCAACCAAGTCATGCCGAAACCTTCACTATTCACTTCCATTATTTGAAAATTTCAGTTCACCATCTCAATAGCATCTCTGAACGAAGATCATTGCCGAGAGGAACCAGACAAAACAACCTGATATGGTAAAGACGAATTCCAATTAAATGTGCGATTTCTCCATCTCGTCCTTCCTCCCCTCCCTCGCTCTGTTCTCTCTCTCTCTCTCTCTCTCTCTCTTACATACACACATGCACACGTAACACACACTGACACACGGTCGGCCATGGGCCCCACTTACTTTTCTTTCTTCCCCCCTCGATTAGGAACAGAAAAACGGAGTAACACCTTTTTCTCATCAAATTTATACACAATCATGATCTGTGCGCATAAAAATCAAAATTTTAAATTAGTGATATATTGATTATATAATTGCAAGTTAATACAAAATCTACTTCCTACTAATTAACTTCCTCTTGTAATGTCATTTCTTATTTTCAGGAAAGACTTTAAAATCTATAATCTTAGAAAATACGAGGCATTCACTTTTACTATAATAGATAACAATTTTTTGTTAGATTTAATCTTACAAATCATATTTTAGTAAAACTTAGCAAAATTGTGGAGCTTGCAATAAATAAAATATGGCCCCATCAAAGAATGAAGAACGTTCGAAGTCACATTTGTCTATCTATATCTTTGCATCCTCGTTACTAAATATTGCAATAAAAACAATTGAAAGTACGTCTAGTGGAACCTTGTTCTATTTGAATTAACAAAACCAGACATAAAAGTATTTCAAAATATAATCAGGTAAATAAATTTTTATTTGGCTTTCCCATGGAAATAGTAGGATATAAAATTAATAGTCCATTTACATTAATATCGAGTTTTGTTGAAAAAATAGTGAATAATTCCCTTGCTTGATTTAAAATCCGATGTCCAATTTTATATCCCTACAACTTTGTCGAATTTAAACGTTAAAAAAGAAAAACATAACAAGCACAAATACATCCCACAACCTAACCGAAATGTTAGATGTGGATAAATCTCCTGAAATTTCAAAATAACATTACTTTTTCATAATTTAAATATATATATATATATATATATTTATAGGCTCAAATCATTTCTAATGCCGCAATACCATCGTTATTTATGTTCTTTTTAACCTATGGTGTTATAATTCTAGCAACATCTTTTGTGTTGCTTGCATATATTTAAAAGCTACAGCAAGTAAAGAAATACTTTGAGAGATAAGAGGGCTTTATCAATAGCTAACTAATAATTCAAGAATCTATTCGCAATTATCCCGAAAAACAATGCGGAATTTCGGACAGTATGCTTTGGCGTCATATATTTCGCCCTTTTCGACTTCACTGCTCCATACTTTTGTTTCTTGTCCTGCACAACAGTGTCTCCTTTGCACGTAAGCAATAATTGTCCGACCAGAAGAACTAGGAACCAACAACTTGAATGTGCTAAAAGGAATCTTGCATGACCATTTGTGACCAAAACTTCATAGAGATTTCAATGTACATTAAAATCGGCATCTTTCAAAATGTCCCGCAACCTCAATTCTGTTTTTTCAAAACTGGAAAAATAAAAAAAATAAAAAGAAAAAACAAAATATCAATAACGTAAGTAAAAGTTAAAGCGGATTGAAGCAGTAGGGCCAATTTTACATAACCTTTTTAATGCCATATATCTTCAATCATTCAATTGAGATTTTTGTTTCTTCAAAGAAATGATACAATAATAAATTTGAAAGAGTATTAATAATAAGTTAAAACCATTATAATCTAATAATATAAATATTGATTTTCTAATAGAGATGGATCAAATTTAAATATTTTCTTTAAAGTCAAAATAAGATATAGTTTACCAAAAAGAATATTAATCAAGTAAAATAAAGCAAGTCTTAATCAACCAGCATAAAATCGAATTGCTTATATATGGTCACTAGCCTATTTATGCATGTCTTTTGGAACTTTCTGTTTATACTACAGTACAAAACAGTACAAAGCTGCTAGGTGCAAATATATTATTATTTTCTAATAGGTTTAGTTAAAAAGTGCGTGTACCCTAAACTTTAATAGGTCTAGTTAATAAGTGCAATTAATTACCTGTTAAAACGATAAAGTTCATATATTTTAAGACTGATTAAGCATTTTATTTAAAAAAAGGTATGAAATTGTGAGCTTTTTATTGGTATATCAAAAAAATGCTTGCGGAGCATTTATTTTCCTTTTCTATAAGCAAATAATTGACTTTGCCATTAGAACCAAGACAAATCATGTCATTAGAAGCAGAGTGTGTTAAGGAAAGTCGATTGTCTAGACAATTTAATATAACTCGAAATATTCTGGTAATTGTATATTGATGCTTGTGATTCTCTAAGTCCGCAGCTCCTTAGCTTAGATTTGATCTTCTATGTATAATGTTCTTCAATCCTAGAGATCTACTCATGAGAATTCCCTTCACTCAGGTGATACTTTATGGACCTTATCTTCACTGGCAATTGTCCATAGTTGTTTCCAATCTCATATTCATGATACTATATCTCTATATGTATAATCTCCATATACCATGATGTACAGACAGAGATATGCCAATAATGAAGTAGCATGGATACAAATATAACGACATTGACTTGATGGAATACTGATATCTAACACAGATATCACTTCATTTGCGATGTTATTGCTAATGGTGAGACTTAGGTACTAATATCTATCACATCTTGAGACTTGAGTAGCGTTTAGTTGTAAGAATTGGACAGGAAAAAGAAAACTGGATAGGATAAGTATAAGTATAAAAAGGATTAAATAATACAAGCTTATTGTATTATGTTTAGTTTACACAGTATTGAGTATAAAATTTATATTAAAAAATTAATTATTTATATTATAAAATAAATAATTTTTTATAATATTTAATAAAAATAATAGTCATTAACTTAATATTATAACATAAAGCGGTATTTTTGAAGATGTAAAATATTTTTTGTTTTTGTCCAATGAATTTTATTTTTGTATTTGGTTCAAATAGAACAAAATTTAGACATTTTATCCAATCTATCAACCTAGTTTTTGTTTAGTTACTAAGCAAATTCACATACCAAACATGAAACAAAATTTTTTGTCCAATCTAATACCACGAAAATTGTGCAACCAAATGCTTCCTTAGAATACAACCAACTCGACCATAAACTCATATTGTAACTTAAGCATGTGAAGTTCAAAACATAATTGTAAATTCACAAATAAGATTTAAACCATGAAAATTCCATAATCTCTCAATAAGAAGTACACATGACTTAAACCATGAAAAAATTGTAAAGAGCTCACATTCAAGTTAAACAACTTAAGTCTTCAAAATAATAGAAAACCATCCCAACATCAAAGAAAAGTAAACATTTATGATCATTATCCAATTTCTTGGTCATCGACAATCAAATCAGCTATCATCCTACCCACTCCTAGAATATAAATCATATCCTTGGTAATCATAAGGATCTTGCTCGTATATATAACCAAAATTTGAAATATGAAAATCAAAAAATGTTGAGCAACAATGCTCAATACAATAGCCGCTACAAAAACATCATGCAAATATCATGCTAAAACTTTATATAAGCTTACAAACTAGAAATGCAATAATCACCAACATAATTATCTTATTTTAAGTATAACAGCTAGTACATTCAAACATCCTAAGATGGAGTAATGTGAACTTCACATTATAGACATATGTTGGGGAGAAAGGAAAAATTAATAATTGGGAGAAAACTAGATTCGTAGGCTTGACATCATATTCAATCTAAAACTTTAAAGTATTAAGTTAATGGATCTTCTCTACTTATATATAAGTCACTTAATTTATATCCTTCCAATATGGGATTTTTTTTCTTAATTTACTCACGCTTGTATCCTAACAATCTCCCCCTCAAGTTTGAGTCCCATCCACATTGAGATTACATCTTACTACCTCTCTAACGAAAACTACTCGCGATCATATTAAGAGCTCATCAATTGACTCCATCAAGCCCGCCTCATGAGCAACTTGCAACCCATTGCTCACCTTATATCATGAGCCTTTTACCTTAAGTCACCATTACATAACTCTTCTTTTCACATGGATGACTTATCCATGGGAGATATACCACTACATTCATTCCATCTCCTCTCAGCCGAACCATCAACTCTGATACCTCTTGTTACAAAAATGATAATAACAAATTGAAAAATAAAGGACAAAGAACACCAGGATTTATCATGGAAAATCCTAATGTGGGGAACAAACCATAGGATCACACACTGCAACATCTTTAACTATCAACAATAATAGGTTTACAAAGCATCTCTTTATTAGTTACACTAGTTGATAAACAATCTTCACCATAAATAGTGAATTTCAACAAAATTACTATATAAACCAAATTTGTGAAATTGTAAAAATATAAAATCAATCTAAACAACTAAGAAGGATTTATTAGGAATAGAGATAACAATCTTTTGGAGCTACCATAAATCCAATGGCTAAAATTTCATCACAATCAAGATTTGATAAGCTGTCCGATTATGGGTTTGAAATTACTTCATCGGACAAGTATTTAAATCTAAATTCGTAAGTTTCATAGACAAAATACTCATCACCAACTTTGACAAACATTTTCCATCCTAATGTGATTTTGATTTCCACTTTTAACTTTCCCTCACAGGTTCTTTCTTTGCAACCACACATTCGTCTTTTTCTTTTCATGCCATACTTCTCTACTTTTAATATAATATATATTTATTATTATTAATATTAATATATATATATCTATTAATGTTTCCCTTTCTTTTATTATTTATTAATAACTATAAGCCCACATATGAGTTGAACCGATAAACGCAACAACATCATAGTTATCTCATCTTGCTTTTATTATTAGTACCAGTCATTGATGCAAATGGTCCAAAGTAACCATCTATAAAGGCATTTGCTTCCACCATTGTAACTTAGCTACAGCTTCTTCCCAAAAGTCCAACATATATCATGATGATTAGCCAATCCATGGTCCACCTATCTATAAGTGGTAACTCAGCATCTAATTTAAACATCAAATCACCTTACTTCCCCTATATAATAGTGCAATTACTAGTTGATGGCCACCAGTTTTGGTATCTCAATACTCCCCTTATAGGTGCATTGCATTCACAAATCACACCCATCAAAAAGTAGTTATTGGTTCAAAAAGTTATAGGCATTTTAGTTCAGTTCTAATATACACGCAAAAATATAAGATAGTAGTAACTATGTACCTAGAGTTTACTTAAAACTTTCAAAATAATCTATAGGAATTCCTACCCTTAAAACCAAATGCATAATAAGTCGTTAATATTTAAAATAGGCTACTAAAGGTTCATGATATTCCTATGATGTAATAAGACAAATTAATCAACCTTCGTGGTTATCAAGTTAACTAATGAGCATTAATAAACAAAGTTAAAACGATTAGTCGAGTAGTAGGGGCGATCAATGCCACTCCGTCCTTTATGACATAATTAACCAAGGTAGGCATGCCATTAATCGTGTAATTCCCTAAGCTGACTACCCTTGTGAAAATCTCCATAGGTTAAACTTATAATGCACTTTTTCACTTTTATATTTTGCTAAATCAAATCAATCCTTTAAAAAAAAAAATCATTGTAAGCAAAGAAGAATTTAACTTGTCTATAATCACTACATGGATTTCTAGAAAAAAAATTAACAATCAAACTCTAATTAAATAACATTACTCATAGATTTCAGAAAATTTTTTTATAGTCAATTAAAACCTAATTCTTAGCCCAATCTCCAAATACATGATAAAACACTAATAGTACATTTGGTTGACTTCATAAGGTTAGAATAGAATGGTTATTCCTCATTTATCCAACTACTCATAAGTTTAATTGACGGAATGGCTATTTCATAAAATTACATTTGCTAAAATATAAAAAATTACAATTTTTTTATAAAACTAGCAAAATAGCTATTCTTTAACTTTTTGTAGCATATTTTCATATATATGTATCTCAAAATAATTATAAGGAATAACTATTAGTCTTCTATTCCATTCATCAAGAATTGCAATTTTATTCATACCTTATTCCATGCTATAAACCAAACGTCCCAAAAAAGAATAAACAAAACTAAAAGAAATCAAGATAAAAAGAGGGGAGGAAACAAAAATCACCTTATGTACACATTCTAGCAACAATTCCAGTATATTATACTTGTAAGAATTTTGTAAGCATACTCAATTTGAGAAACTCTTTAAATAGCCAAGCATGTACTTATATATATATATATATATACACACACACACACTAAATTCACAAAACCTCATAAACTTACAAATACTTATTAAGTCTTATAGAATTTCCCTTTCTATATCCATTGCACTTTGATACCTTGCAACAATCAAAACCTCTATACATTGCACTTTAATTCCTTAAATTTACTAGTGGAAACAATTTGAGAACAAGAAATTACCTTAGGAAGGAATTTTATGCACATAAATCCATAGGGAGAGAGGTTTAAAATTACCAAACTACACCGATTTTCAAACTTATTTTTTGCAATATTCCTACATTGACACTCTTGACAACTTAAAAAGTATGTTGACTAAGAGCTTGCATGTGGACAAGTCTAACTCTTGCTTAATCTTGGTAAGTGTAATGAGAGATTGACCTAAGCAAATGATAAGACCTTCGTAAAGATGAATCTTTTAGGGCATATTCATTTCAATTTAAATTCAAGTGAAGGTGAAACTCTTTTGATTATGGCTCAAAATCTTCTTAGTTTTGATTTTTCAAGAAATATATTGATCAATTTCGACTCTTTCTTTTATCTCTTTCTTTCTAAATTTGCAAGTAATTTTCAATACTTCTCCGGATTAATGGAACTCAGTATGAGTTCTATTTCAATAATTAACACTTATATTTAGCCAACTAAAATTTTTTTAAGTCAATTGAAACTCGTCAAAAGATGAAACTTCCCTAATCAACCGTTCTCTCTACACTTTCTCATTTTATGCCTACTCATGTCCATTTGTCCCATATTGATCTTGGGCTTATAACTAGTCATCTCAGAGTTTACACTATACATTAATCTCATGTGATCTAAAATATGAATCTTATGAGATATAAGTTTTTTTTTACCTCTTTTTATATTAATAAATCTATCGCTTCTCTATACTCATGGTTTTGTCTTTCATAAGGGATTTCCACATATTTTATTCGATCTTCTACTTGCTATTCTCCTTTTATATTTAAGTTATTGTTTGTTTTACCTTTCTTTGTGTTAAGCAAAATTAGTATAAGCAAATATGGTACCACAAACTTTACCAAGCTTAA
Source organism: Lumnitzera littorea (assembly GCA_024138015.1). Lineage (NCBI taxonomy): Eukaryota > Viridiplantae > Streptophyta > Magnoliopsida > Myrtales > Combretaceae > Lumnitzera > Lumnitzera littorea. Next base: position 88,271,629 of record JAMXBB010000010.1, read on the forward strand.
TTAGAGTTCAATTTACCATAAGGTAGCAAATTAGAAATTTCCTAAGAGATGCATTTAGAGGACCAAGGAGGAGGGTTAATTATGAGGAACTTTCTTTTTTCAAACTATGTTTTACAACAATCAACCATAAAATATGGCTACTGTAGCAAATTTCATGTGTCAAAAATCCATGTATTTATTAATTTTCTTTTATTTGATATGATAATGGCAAGTTTTATTGGCCATTAGTGTTGCCACTTATGTTAGTGGAAAGTTTTATTGGCCACTTGTGCCACATAACATGGTAGGAATCTTTGGTGGTAATGTAATTGTCTTCTAGGCAAAAAACTTCACCATATGTCTAAAAAAGTTTGCCACATGACTAAAAATCATAAAAAAAAAAAAAAAGATACATATATATATGTATATGTATCAGAATTAATATGTACACGTGTTTACATATCAAAATTTCTCTATGTAAAGAATTTACTATAAAACCTATAATTATAGTATAATCAATATTGAAAATGATTTTTTGTGAACTTTCATAGTTATAGTACTTACCATGCCTATACATATAATCATCATCTCAAGTACGAATGTCAATTTTATATTATGATATATGTAGCACATTACAGTTATTTAAATTATGTAATTATACACAAAAATACTTATGATTCAGAATAATAGTTATATGATATCACTACAAATTTTTAGAATAAATGATCAATAGTTACTTAGTCGTTTAAAAAAAAATTGACAAGAATAATTTAGCAATTATGGAAACATTAAAAATGATTAAAAGAAAATTGAGCGAAAGGAAGCTAATAACTTTTTGAGCCACAAGTTATACAAATAACTAATTAAAAATATTTTAAGGGAAAAAATCAAGCTCACTCAATGTTGACACAATAAATTAATCTAGACTCTAGAACTATGAATATATTGATAGCAGTAAAAGTAATTACAAATTCATGTGATAAGTGGATTCGTGCATGTTGTAGTTATATTTATAAAATAATGTATTCCTATAAATATTTAAAATACATTTTTTTTAAGTCAAATTAGCATGAACATTGAAGATGAAAACTTGAAAGTAAATAAGCAAATGAATAATAATAGTTAAAAGCATATCCTAAATTCATATATATACATATAATAATCTTTCTCACATAAATAAATGTTAGCATCTTGTTATTAGTAATATTAATAATAACAAAGTTAACCAACACTAAAGAAATTCTTAAGACAATGTAAGTACTCATACAATCCATTTTTAGAATGATATTAACCTATCGTTCCCTAATCTTAAATTGTAGATAGCATACAAAAAGGAGTGAAAAAAAAAAAAAAAGCAAAGAAGGGAGCCAGGCAATGTTTAGCATAGCCACTCTGAAGCACTCATAGGTGGCAACTTAACCATTCAAGCCATGTTCAACTTTTATGGGGTAAGGATCAGCTGGGAGTTAAAAAATATAATAATTACTAATTTCTTTCAACCTTTAGCTTATTTGAACATTTAAATTCTTGGACTAAGTTTGGGAGCTTAGACCTTAGAGGTCTTTTATTTCAACCTATTTTTAAGCTCCTATAGAGATTGTGCAACCTGGTACAAATGAAATTGTAGTTAAGGTCAAACAGTTTGGCCAGTGCAATGCTAAGGAAATTTGAGTTGTATTAGTGCTCAAATCAAACAAAGTGGTCGGATTGGACTAAGACAACTCAGCCTATATCTTATAGGAGTTTGACTTAGGCCTAAGGGAGTTTTCTTTTATGGTAAGGGTGCTTACTTAAAGTAGCCTATCAACATAATCCTAAGAAGAATCAAACCAAACCGAACCGAACCGAACCATAAGAGAAAAAAAGAAACAAAAAAACAAAGCTATGGTAATCATTATATTGATAGTGGAAATTTGATGATAGTGTCATTTCCCAAATAATATGAATTTCTTTTGATGATAATGTAACTGTTGATTATAGGGAATCAACTAAGTACAATATGGTGAATTGGGCTTTAATCCTTCAAGTGAACATGCTAACGGACCTTGGAATTGGTTGCGTTCCTTGCTCTAAGGTACCTACAAAAAGCACTCGGTGGTTTGGTCCACAAGAGCCCTTCGATACTAAAGTCAATAAGGATGGAAAGAGAAAGGAAAACAAAGAAGTATCCGAGCACTTTTAGCCTATAGAGAAAATGTGCTCAGGTGAGGGAATACTTAATTCTTGGTAAAGAGTAAGAGATTTAAGATTCTAAGAGTCCAAACTACTTAGGACACATATCAACTTAAGGTTCGTTTATACTCGTTGCTAGTAGAAGATATAAGCTAAATGACAGACAAGGTGGCTCTAGGTGTTGGTTGGCCATGACCACGCTAGCAATCACATCTATAATCTAGGGCTCTAACATCCTCAAAGGATGTTGGGTGTGCTGGCATACTAAAGATGTCATACTGCAATTAATGACATGAGAGATATAAGCACAAAAGACAAATGTCTTCGAAGGCAAAGGGGAGAGGGTCCAAACAACCCTCAAGCTATGGGCTAAAGTCATGGGAAGAGTACATAGGGGTAAAGATGTCCTTAAGTAGCAAGCATGGGCTTAGTGGTCAAGTGGGCCCTTGTAGCCTGAGCTCATTTGAGTTGACGATTGAGTCCTTAGGGATCTAATGCTCGGAGATTGGGCCTTAAAGGTGCTTATAAGTAGGCTTAGTGCTCAAGCATGGTAGAGCACTTAGATAAGGCCAGGCATTTGGTCGCTCGGTTGTCGATGGGCCTCTACTTACGTTAGGCCTTAAATCGACCCATAATAGCATATCAACAATTACCTTCTTCAATGTTTCTTCTAAACAAATTGTGAGTCGTGGTTTATTTTGTAAATTAAATTGAGTTAAACTATTTTTTTAGGTTCAAAATATTGATAATGAAACCGTAAGGTTATATTGAAATCAAAGAAAGAATCAAATCATAATATTAAGTTCAATTGCGAACATGCCTACCCCATGTTTTATAGCACTTAAAATAATTTTTAGTTTACATTTATTGAAATGTACCTACATTGAACTTTCATTACCATAATTTATAAATTATATATATAATTTGACCAAATTTTACATTATATGCAATTATTATATATAAATTCGCTATTACTAAACATTTATTAACTTCATTGATCTCTAATATGTTATTAATACTTATTATTATTAAATAAATTCGGTCCTTTTCATGTGAGATTACAAGTTATGTAGATATACTTTCTTATGTTAAAAAATATGATTTGATCTATATATTAAACAAAACAAAACCTAAACTTTATGACATAGGAAAAGTATGAATCCAAACTATACGATTTGGTTCAAAGTTATGAAAAAACTGAATTATACTTTTACGATTTGGTTTGATTTGGAGTAAAAACGAAACCAAATTAAATTGTGTCCACCCTTAATTTCCATCAAAATATTAAGTAGCTTAAGAAAATGACCGTTAAACAAAATTTATAATTAAATATAAGATAAAAATATAAAATAATTTAACATAGCATAGTTCAACAAAAAATAAAATAAAATAACATAGTCATGGTGTATTAATTGATATGATGTGTAATTAAATTGATAAATATAGTTTTTTTTTTTTACCATTACATATTAGAAATTATATATTACATATTAAATTGTTGACTATAGTTTAATATACACTTAATAAAGGAGTAGTAAAAAAAAAAAAACAATTGAAAAATGGAAAGAGATTAAGTGTACCCTAATGGATCTTTCACCAAAGGAAAAAAAGAAGACCAAGCACAGAATAGTGTCAACAAGAAATCCCTTTCACTAATGTAAGAAGAAGAAGAAGCATCAGAGGTTAGAGCTCTCTCTCTCTCTCTCTCTTTCTCTTGGATGTTGTTTGTGTGGTTGACTTTCTTAAATCTATAAGGTGTTTATAGGTCCTTCATAACGAGGTTTTGGGTAAAGATTTTAGGTGTATATATTTTAATAGCATATGGTTTTTTAAACTCACATTGTATTAGTTTAATTGCAACTACATGGTCCATAAGATTCCTTTATTTCAAGAGGTTTTAGGGTTTATTATAAAAAGGAGTTATTCTATTGTCTTAGAGAATGATTTTTATTGTAAACAAAAGAATGAGCTAAGCAATTTCAAGATTTAATCCTCAGATTAGTTTTGAAATTACCTCACAAGACATGATTTTTTCAACATTGATCAATTACTACAACTAAAGTTTCAAAATACATAGTATGTTTTTAATTTTGATTAATTGTTATAGAATGTCTAATCAAACTTAAAAAATAAAAGAAAATAAAAAATAATTGTCATACCTCATTTATCTTCGACTTTGGAAGATATGTTGGTGCTTCTTTCGAAAAGTGTTGAATAATTGGTGCTTTTGGAAGATATGTTTGTCCACTAATTAGGTCAATTATTTCTTTCACTCTGAAAGTAACTTTTTGAAATGTTAATGATCAAAGTAGCTTAGGATTGGCAATTTTCAGTTAATGACAAAGTTGGTTAACCGTCTTAACTTAATACTTGATTAGTGGAAAATCATTTACATCATATGTTGTCTACTAGACACATGTGCTGAAACTATTGATCTAATCACTTCATTAGTAGGTAATAGCATCCTTAATGCGAGCTTTTTAGGCCTCTCTTAGAGATGGTTTAATCGCTGATATTTGTTAAGCATAAGAATATGAATCAGTAAAGCAATCAACTCTTTTTGAATGCCTTCTTAAATCAATTTGGTGCTACTTCCTTTAAGGAAAACAAAGATAGAGATCAAGGTATTCTGCTCATCACATACTTGATTTAGATTAAAACCTCCTCATGTTATAATATTCAAACCATCAATTGCTCATAAGTTGTGCAGTATCCGTTTCTGTAATGTAATATTCTATGCCTTATTGATAGTGCCAATTTGTCAATTTAACGATGCCAGTTTGCCAATTACAATGTATTATTCTATGCAGTATCCATTTGTGCAGTGCTTATTTTGTTTATGTTGTCAATGACCTAGTAAGCATGTCATCCTCACACCTTATGAATGAGCCTGTTATATTTTTCTTTTATTAGTATGTCTTGCTTCTTCCATTAATTTTTCTACTTCTATCGTGAAATTGTTTTTCCTTTTCGTTTGGGAAACCTAATAGAGAATGCGATGCACATGCCGATAGGTCACCTTTACAATTATAAATAATCATTGAATTATATAGTCGTTGTTCATCTTATGTCTAGTAAGAAAATGATCCGATTCTATTAGGTATTAGATCTATATAGTAGTACTATATTTAAAATGTCCAATAGTGTGTTACCATGTCATAGATAAATAGATGAATAGTAGTATAAATAGTAGTAAGTAATAGTAAAAGAGTTGGCAATCATTTTTCATTTTCCTCTTAGTAAGTGAATTGGTGCTTTAAGCTACACCATGAGTATTTTTGCTCTGGGAATGGTCTATCTTTTATAAACTATGGCTAAATATTAGTGCTCATATGATGTCAAATATAGTTTGTCTATGGCTTTCTATAGATTAATCATTGTTCATATATGACATCTAGTTTGTATCTATGGGATAAGTGAAGATGTATGGATGTAATTCCTAAATGTAAATTGTAATCTTACAACAGGCATCTTATATTGGTTTTGGTGATCAAAATGTCAATAGGTAAGCTTAAGTGGGGTTTTGGCTTGTTGGCCTAAGTGTAAGCATTTAACATGTTATGTTTAAAATCTTATAGACGTGTGATGAAACACTTTGAAGTTAAACAATACATGAGTTCATGTTACAGGTTTAGCACTAAGTAAGCACCTTTTGAATTCACCTTTTGAAATCTTATAGATATGTGATGATACACCTAGAAGGTGAACAACATATGAGTCCATGTTCTAGGTTAAGCATTTGGTAAGCACCTTTTGAATTCATCTTTTGAAATGCTATAAACATGTATTAATTAAATTTGTTTACACATAGCTTAACATGTAAAATTTTCACCTACCTTCTATGTGTTCACTTTTTATGTAAAATACTATCATTTGCTTAGCAAGTATTGCTTTTAAAAATTGGTACCTCTCTTCAAATCAATCAATTAAAATGTTTTGTGCTTGGGGTTGGGAATTTTTTATGTGCTTGTATTGGTTGCAGTTACTTGGTAAGACATCATAATATATCATATTCACACTGTTATTATCAATTGTTAGTCAGAATGTAATATTCTTTCCCATTTATCATACTTTATTTTATGACTTCTTATGGATGTAATTTAGTAATTATGTGTATAAATAGGATATCAAAACAAACTTAGGCATATGATGCATGATAGGTATTCAAGAGAGAGTACATTGATGGTATAAAGGGTTTCTTAGAAGTTGCAAGATACTACAATCGAGAAGAAGATGGTTTTGTACGTAATTCATGTCAAGATTACCTTAATGCATACTGGTATCTCATTAACATAATTGAGATTCATTTATTCCAAAGGGGTATGGCTTAGTCCTACTCAACATGAAGATACCATGGCAAGATTCCTGTGCAAACAAATGTTTCAACTTCAAAGGTTCCCATGATCACGAACGAAAGTAATGAGGATGTTGATTTGACATTTGATGATGAAGCAGCTAATGAAATATGTGAGGCATAATTTCGCATAATCATTTCAAGTAAGTAATCTGAGACGTACATGAAAGTTGGCCGATTGTGGCAATATTCTATGTATGAGTCATAAGAGTTAGACAAAAACGCATTGTAAGTCCAAAATATAGGAATATAATAAAATAATTGTATTATAGTTTTAAAAAACAATTAATGTTACTAAATTATATGATTCGTAATTTACCCACCGTAAATAAGCGATTAGGGTAACGAAAATTAATCGAATTTTAGAGATAAATTATTTACATGATAAAACATAAAATAATATATATATAAGTAATACGTGTATTTCGAATATAATTATTATATATAATTATATACCCCTAAATGCCTAAAACACCCTAAAATAAGTATAATTAACTAAAAATTTATGAGAAAATAATTCAAAAATTTAGAAAAAATCATTAAACTACCAGATGTGCAACGAATTAGGTGTAGGACCTTCCCTGGACAACTGTTAAAGGAAGAATCCAAATCAAGGACACTTAGCTAAGCTTGGAATTAAGGTATTTAAGCTAAAATGAGGAGAGAGAAATCCATTTCTCACCTTACTAACTTTGGAAACATTACCAATCCTCTCTAAAACCTTAATCAAGCTTCGAAAAAGGGAGGAATAATGAAGGAAAATTCTAGTAAAAATTGAGGAGTGAAACTGCATACACTGAAAAGAATAGCAGAACACTAATCCAAAGACATGCTGGGAGTGAACCACCACCACCACCCTACAATGGTGGCAATGGCTAGAGGTGCCGACAAGGAAGGGGTGGTTGGTGATGGTCGGACGACTAAGTTCCAATGAGCTTCAATTTTTCACCCAATTTTCATTAAAACTATAAAAAATATTAATTTAGCTACAAAAATTATGAAAAAAATTATTTGGACATATTTTTATATATAATTTTATGGAAAAATATCAAATTGTGAAATTTTTAAGTGGATATAAGATCTCCTTAAGAAATCATGTAAAATTGAACAAATTTCAAAGTTATTTTAAATGACCCTATTGATATAGTTTGTAAACCAAAATTTTTTTAAAGAGTCCTTATATTTTATGTAAGTATTGCATGAAGAGTTTTTTTATAAAACAATTATGTATATTTTTGAGTTGTAAAGTTATATTATAAATGTTAGTGATGAAGTAAATACAATCTAACTATATTATATATTCCTTTAACAACCTAACTAGAATTCCTTCCACTGAGGTATTGTCCACTTTGGTATGGAATGTTGTACTGTTTTGTCTCCTAGTGTAGCAGCTTTCTAAGAGATCACCTATCCTAAGATTACTCCAGCCTACACCAAAAGGTATCTCGATAATTAGAGTTTATTCTCCTTGCATATATGGGGTATTACAATTTTTTATAATTTTTAGGCCTTTAAATTATATAAAAAACACAATTTTCTTCAAGATTTTATATATTAAGCTTGATGAAAACCTAAGTTATCAAGTTCTAAAGTTTATGTGGATCAAATTCTACTATGAAGAATAATCTAGAATTGTGTGGTTTGAGTTGGAGTTGAAATATGGATAAACTACTAGTTATGATATACATGCATTAAGTTGAAGATATGAGAATTTAGAAGGTTGGGTAATATGGTGATCATGGATATGACAAACCTATTGTATGGTCACGATTTACCATGCTTGTAAACTGTAATAAGGTACTGGAGCAAATCGCTCTATGCAAACTTGTAAATTGAATATGTTTAGAGAGTTCTTTAGATAATTGATCTAGTAAAAAAATAACTTAAAATTCTTAGGTTAAATACTCTATCAAAAGGTTAGTTGGTGCAAAGATCTTAATTATGACAATTTCAGAATCTCAGTAAGGACGTTAGTTAGTGAATGAGGCATAGTTGTAATGACTTCACAAACACGTTCAAAAAGTTAGTGGATGAAAGGATTTTAACTCTAAATATATTGGAGTCTTGTTTGGAAAGTTATATGGTGAAAGAAGTGTCGTTGCAACGATTTTGAAGATATACTCAAGGGGTTAGTTGAATTAGAAGATTTTAGATAAAATCACTTCAGAGACATGGTTTGTAAAAGAAGGGACTTAATCTCTAATTCAGAGAATTAATTAGAAAGTTGGATAGTAAGAGGGACTTAACTATACCCCCATGAAAGACTTGTTTAGGAAGTCTTTGGTAAAGGAAATGTAGCTGAAAGGGCTTCGAGGACTGGATTCGAAGATTGATTGGTGTAGAATACTTAGGAGAGATGAATTTAGAGGCTTGTTCAAAGAGTTGATTAAAGTAAATGTGAGCCCATAATTTTGCATAGTTATTCGAACGAGTAATTTAGGCTGTTAATGAAACCAACCCGAATAACCTAATAATTTATGAATAGATTCAAAACATTAGTTGAAGGCATCTTGTGGGTTTGGATTTCAAAAAATACAATAAAAATGATAATAATATAGCTAATTAGTCTAATTTAACTAAATACGTATTATTTATTATAAACACATATAATAGATTCCGTTAATTCATAAACTTTTAGAGATTAATTTTATATGTAATAAAACTATTGTGAGACATAAAATAACAAGTATAATATACCTATATATGTCTTGCATAATCATTACGTATATGCATGCACCCGTAATTAGCTAAAATACTCAAATGATAACATTTTAAGCTAAATTAAGCTAAAGAAAATCATAAGAATTAACAAAAAATTCAAAAACAAAATGGGTTAGTTGGAATCAAGTTAGCTAGTCGTGTGTGAATAAAAGCCAACTATTAGGAAATTAGGAAGTCAAATCGTGTAAATTGCTTAGGATATAAACTCTAAAGTGTAAAGAGAGAGAGAAATTAAATCATTTCATCATCAAACTCATTTTGGAAAATTGAAAAACACTCTACAACATTTCATTCACATAATTGAGGATTTGGGAAAAATTAGGGTGAGTGAAAGGAAGCAAAGAAAAAAATAAAGGAAAAATTACAAAATTGGTGTACGATTTGAGCATATTGGAGTTCAAATGCTTGAACATAAACTAGGAACAAACTAAGAGTGCCACCTGAAGGAAGGGCTAACGCCAATCTCTACCGACAATAGTGGTGGTGTTAGCGGTAGCTAGAGCTTCCAATTCCGGTGAAGTCCAATTTCAGGCCCAATTTCTTGAAATTACTAAAATTATAAAATTTACCTAAAAAATTTTGGAAAAATTTATTCCTACATATTTCCATATATATAATCCAAGAAAAATATTATTTTGTAAAAATTTAATAGCTACAATATACATGCTTAAAAAATCAACAAAACCAAGTAATTTTCGATATTGAAATAAATAGGTCTAACGACATACTTTAGCCTTCGAAATTTTTCTGTAAACTACTTTCTATGTATACTAAATTGCTATGATGAGATTTTTCACAAAACTATTTTCTATATTTTTTTATGAATTTTTTAACCCTAAATTATTATTAAAATGGTGTTTTTGTTAAAAATTATTGTATTTTTCTTAAAGACCTTATTTGGATTTTGAGTTTAGGTGATTAATAGAGTATTTATGATATACTGGAGCCGTTGGATTAGTTTTTGTAGGAATGAGTTATAAGAAATCAATAATGAGCCCTAAAAATATATAGTTTAGTGGTGTGTAAGCTTAAAGAAATGGTAGATGATGATGGGTTTCATGAAGAATTGGGATGTAATAAGATTGAAAAATATTATTGAAGTGTTACTTTGGTTGTTTTACTAGAGTTTGAGGCAAAAGTGGATGAATCAACAAAGTTGTATGTAGAATTGAATTTGGTAGAGGATAACTAAAAGGAAGTGAAGGCAAATGTTCTATTGGATATTGATTCAGAGGTTCAATCACAAGCAAAATTCAAAGAGAAGTATAAATAAGGGAGGCTTAAAGGCTAAGTCAGAAGGTGAACTTTTAAGAAACTCAAAGTTGATTAGGCTCAAAGGATAGCTTAGAGGATATCCTGCTAAAAGATTTGAAATTGAGAAGACTACATAGTCAATTCAACAATGACTTAGAGGGTACTTGAAGTGAAAATACATAAAAGTGAGCACCTAGAAGTTGTTCTAGAGGATAATTTGTAAGAAATCTTTAATACTCATCAAACTCAAATGTTAATTCAGAAGTTGGTTTCATTATGAACCTTCACTCCAATAAGGCTCAGGGGGGTGATTCAAATGATTCCCAACATAAAAGCTTTAGAGTCGATTTCATGTATAACTTAACTCATAGGACATCTTACGTATTTGTCAGGCTTAGAGGATGATTCAAAGGTTAGACTTATTAACACCTTAACCCTGATATGTCTTATGGATAACTCAAAAGCTTTTAGTTTAAGGACTTCAAAGGTAACTTAACTTAGAACTTAACTCGAAAGGTGTTTATTGAAAATCTTGGGGATTTACCAAGCTTAGAAATTGATGTAAAGGTTAAATCTATGGTGAACTTCAATGCGAAAGTAGTGTAGAGGATATCTTAGAAGCTTCTCCAGTAAATATTTTAAGGAGATCTTAACTCAAGGAATAACTCCAAAGGTAACATAAACTTAAAGCGCCATTCTAAACTTCCAATACTTAAGGCGTAGGCTCATAAACTAACAACTAATCAACTTAATTCTATTATAGACGAGTAAATTAGCAATATTTCACAATTTATATGCAGAATAAAATTCTACATCAAGATAAACAACAAAGGTTCGCCTATAAGGACAAGTGAACAACCAAGTTAGTGAGCAATTGAGTTCTAAGTAAGTAGGATCAATGTTTCACCACATTTTGAAACATTGTTTAAGAATACTTAGAGATCTTAGTATATGTCTTATTTGTGGTTGTAAATTAGTTATTTGTATGTATGTAATATGTGTGTGCATGAATATGGTTATGCTATTTTGAGTGCTGGATTTACATATTAATTGTTTCATGATAGTCAACTTAAGTTGAGGTTGGACACTTGTAATCAGCTTGTGATATCAGTTTAGATAGTCTTGTACTCGCTTTGGACTATTTGAAATTGCTTGATCACCCAAAAGCAATCTAATACAAACTCAACTTAGCTATTAACTGGACTTATATCACAACCCACTAGAGGAAATGATTAGGATTCTCGGGCCAAACATGCACCCTTTGATAAGGATAGTAAAAATGGTCATTTTCTCACCCTTAGTCAAACTAAGTGACTAGAGAGGAGGTCATGGTAAGGTTAGATACTGTAGTTCGAAGTGAAGTCTTGGGTGAAGCGTGTTTCTCCATTACATAAGCTCGGGTTTGGTTCCGATTCACCAATGCACGTCATCAAACTCCTTAAAATCTATATTAGAGCAGACGTAATTTCTCTAATCTCACAACAACTTGTCAAAGTCATACGATGACATTTACTTGAACATACATTACATCTAATTAACTTTGCTTGAAAACCTTAGTTGCTTGATGATAGATATGTACCATTGTCTTTGTCCTACTTACTAAGCAAGTTGTCGTTCATTCCCTTATAATTGTTTTACAAGTTTTTAGTAGACTTACCAATATTACACCAAGTTCCAAAAAACTAGAGAACGGGGTCAAAGAGTGGGATTTAAGACTAATAGATTATATTATTAATTATTTGTCAGATTTACTAAGTTGTAGGGAAATTAATAGGGTCTCTACTATGACCTTTTAATTTTCTACTATGGATACAGTTACTATGCTCTATAAACCTGTAACCTTTTGTAAATCCTTTATTACGCCCCGAAGCAGTAGAATCGTAACAGTCCCGCCATGCAAACTGTTATGTCCTAAAGTCACAACAGTCCCACCATGTAAACTATTCTATGATAGTAACTGGCTTCACAGTATCTATCATAGACATGATCTGCATAAGGCATCGACGACTCCTCGCTTTGAAGTAAACAGTCCAATAAAGAATTTAGCTAAAGTTACAATAATTATCAATAGCTTTAAGTCAACATATATATATATATAATTACATGTACATTACAATAGAATTCTTAGGTGATTTTACATCATATTATAATAGTTAACAGTCGGTTGGTTTACATATTAAATCTCAATCTTCCAGTCTTAAGCTCTTAATGATACTGTAGTTATACATTAACTACTAGGCGAATTGATCCTCACACCCTCAGGCTTCAAAAAGAACTAACCTCCGAATAGTTGTAGGACGGTTTATTAGTCAAAGAAATCAGAATTCAGGACCTACAAAAGAATCTATATGGGTATAAGCAACTACAGCTCAATAAGTTGAATTGGAGACTCATGAATGTATACAAACATAAACAAGATTATCAAGCAATTATTTTCATGCAATGCAACAAGCAAGTGTCATCATACAACATAGTCTGGTTCGTTGCGAAATCAGAGAAATTTCACCCACTCTAATTCGGGTTGAGGAGTTTTCATGTTATGAAACAGCTCACAACCAAACCCAGGTTTGTGCAATGGAGACACTGCTCCTCCTAAGACTATCCTTCAAACCAATGCCCTCATCCTTACCGCGACCCCCTCATCCTTACCGCGACCTCCTCTCCCGTCACTTAGTTCGGCTAAGGATGAGAAAAAGACCAATTTGCTATCTAACGCTATCTTTTTCGAAGGTATTGGCGTTTAATTAGAGAATCTTAATGATCTCCTAAAGGATTGCAATACATGACAATTTAAGGTATTAGAGTCGATTAGGATTAAGTTCAATTTAAGGTATTCAGATAATTTCACACCAATCTAGTCATAATAAACAATCAATCACAACACCAATTTCAACACGAATTCAGATACACAAGTACATGCAAAAACTACTTACAATCACAATCATACACAATCCTAAGTCTTCGAGTACCTTAAAATAGTACTCCAATACGATAAAGTAATAAACCCAATTTACTTAGAATTCTCGGTCGCCCAATCACTTAATTGCAGGTTGATTCGTCTCCAGGTTTCCTATAATACAAATACGTCTTTTTAGTACTTATATTTTGATGTACATATTCTAAGTTATAATTTAACTCACTTCTCTATGTATACCTATTATTCACTAATGATTCACTCTACCTTAGCTCAAGGTTTGGTTTCTGAATTAGATTCCAGTTTTGGTTCTAAATTATTTTTTACTACAAGGAATCCTAAATACACTCGAATCCTAATGTGAAATTAATCACATTAAGCTCGAGTATTCTTACATTACACTAAGTCTTAATTTAATGTTCTAACCTATTCGGTACACTCTAATCCTAATTGACATATCAGATTTACTCCCGATGTGAACAAATCTTACATTTTTTATCTAATTACCAAAAATTAATTTTTATATCAAATTTATTATGTACTGATTTTATTATTACCTTATCCAAATTAACCTATTATTTCCTATTTATTAAAATCCCAAATTCACATATTACTAAATTCCCCATAATTACTATGTAATCCCCATATTAATTACAATTAACACTCTAAATGTTAGGATTATGTTTCCATATTAGATATTAACATCTTTAAACATCTAATTACCTTCTAAATCAGTAATTAATCATTTAATCACTTAATTAAGGCAAAATTACCCATTTTCTTCATCGTTTTAAGGCGAAAAAATTACTTAAAATTTTTGAAAATTAATTTTTAAAAAATGGCTTCACAGCACTGTTCTATATCACTTAAGCATTCTACGAAAAAAAAAATTGAGCTCTAAACTACACTCCTAAACCTATTTATTTCTAATTCTAATCATACTCGGTTTTGTCTAATTTCTTAAGAACCTTATATTTACAGATATGATTAAACTTAATCACTATTTTTCCCTGAATCTACATACATAAAACCTCAAAATAATAAGTTTCATAATTTTCTGGGAAAAATAAATGATTTTATGAAATTTTACAAAATTGAAGAAGATGTGAAACTCACCTGGTTTGATGGCTTTTTGGCCTCCAACACTGGTTTAGGTGTGTTGACTAGTCCAGGCGGTGGGTTTAGAGTGGGGTGGTGGTGGTGGTGTGTGAGTTCGACCTCCTTGCTCCCTCTGTAAAAATTTGGGTCAAATTTCTAAAACCTTAATATTTTTCTCTCAATTTCAATGCTCTCAATTTTTCTCAATTCCTAACTGACCAAATAAGCTCTGTAAATTTTCTTGCTATTTATAGAGCCTTGTAGGAATTACTATGCATTAATTAGGACAAGACAATGCTCAAAACTCTCCCAATTGGCCTTTTGTATTGCTTGTTTTTTATTAGTTATTTTTTGTTTCTCACTTCCCTTGCTATTATGACTTGATCTGGTTCTTTCCCCCTTTCCTTGATTTTTTTTCTGATTTTTCCTTAATTTGTTATGATTTTCTTTAATTATTTAGTAGATTTTTAGCAATTTAGGTAATTTCGCGTATTTTTATTTACACATAAATACATATAGGGTACAAGTAAATATTCTTAATTATTATTTAGGTCAATCTATGATTTTTAATAAACATTTAATCTATCTTTAGTAATTTTATTAGTTATTAGATTGCACTTTTCGCCTTTTTAGTAATTAACAAGTAATATACTTAAAATTTCAAAATTTTATTATTCTTATTTTATTACTTATTTTCTTAAATTTAAATTTACGGGGTCATTTTTACTAATATTTCGAACTTTAGTTTATAATTTAGGTTTGATCAAATCTTTTAACTGATCGCCCTAAACTTTGTGTACTAAGTTTGATTCTATGGTCACTTAACTTATCTTTTAGGCTTACACAAACCATTATAGGATAGAAACTGGCCTTACAACTGCTATCTTAGACTTGATTTATACAAGGTATCTATGATTAACCAATTTTGAAGTAAACAGTTGGTAAATGAAATACGTTATTCAACTGTGCAATTATGAAAGATACATATTTACACTAAATAATCCGAGTATGTTTACAAAATTTAGTAGCTTAATCACAATCTACTCGAGTAATACGTAATTTAATACTAAAAATTTTAAAGATAAAATCCAAACTTGAAAGTGTAATTGCTCTTCAAGTTATTATTCTTATTCTCTTAAAATCCAACAGTTGTTAGCTTTAGGGTGATTATAAGCCACTTCCTTGTTAACACCTACAGTAACGTCTATATGGATGTAAACAATATCAGCTTGGTAAGTTGGGACGGAGACTTAAAACTATACAGTAAACACAAACATGGTTATCAACCAAATTATTAGGTGTAATGCATGTTCAAGCAAATGCCATCGCATGACGTTGTTTAACCCGTCATGAGATTAGAGAAATTACACTCGCTTTAATCCGAGTTGAAGAGTTTCTATTAATGTAACAGTTCACGATCAAACCCAAGCTTGTGTAATGGAGACACCTCTCTTCCTACGACTATCTTCAAACCGTTGACTTCACCCTTACCGCGACTTCCTTACTTGTCACTCAGTTCAACCAAGGATAAAAAAGGGACCAATTATGCTATCCAATGCTATCCAGTACTATCCCTTTCGAATGAGTTAATATTTGATTAGAGAACCTTAGGTTTCTTCTAATGAGTTGCTATACAGGTCCGATTTATGTTTACAAGTCATATATTTGATTAGGTCCAGTTCAGGGTGATCAATCATTTCATATAAATCACATAATACAAGCCAGAGCAATAAACCAAATCACATCATCAACTTGAAAATAAACATATGCACACAGTCAACTATTTAATAAGCGCAATCAAATACAATTTTAAGCCTCCAAGTACTATAAATTAATACTCTAAAATACAGCAGCATATTAATCCCAACTTACCTAGACTCATTACTTGGTTATTCGAGGTACGACTCGTTTCCATGTGTCCTATAATATAAATACACTCTTTAATATTTACATCTTAATGATATATATATATATATATATATGCTCTAGGTTATGATTTAACTCAATTCTTCCTATATATATATTAATTATTATTAATTCATTCTAGGTTAGTTTAGGGTTTGGTTTCCGAATTTGATTCTGATTTAGGTTCTAAAGCAGTTCCAATTATGGGTATTATATGTAAAGCCTAAAAATGCGATTCAAACCCAAATGTGAAATTAATCACATCAGGCTCAAGTATCATAATTATCACTTTTAGTTCTAAATTAATATTCTATTCTATCCAGTATACTTAAATCCTTATTAGTATATCGAATTTATTTCCGATGTGAGAAAATTTTATATTTTTTCTATAATTACCTAAATTTAAGTTTCATACCAAATTTAATATGTATTAATATTATTACTATATTATTCATCTTAACTTAATATTTTATATTTACCATAATTCCAATTTCACATATTATCAAAATTATCTATTTTACTACATAATACCCCTAAAAATCACATTTAACACCCTAAATATCATAATCATCATACCACCTTAGATATGAACATCTTAAAATCCCTAATTATATAATAAATTAGTAATTTTTTAATTAATCATTAATTAACCCTAAAAATCCTTAATTATATACATATTTTAATGGCCTAAAAATCACTTAAAAATTCCAAAAATTAATTTCTAAAAAAAGGGCTTCGTGGCATTATTCTATATCACCTAAGTAATCTACACAAAAATTTTGAATAAAAAACTACACTCTTAAGCCTATTTATTTCTAATTTATACTCGATTTTACATAATTTCTTAAACACCCTATATTTATAAATATAATTAAACCTAAACAATATTTTTTCCTAAATTTACATACCATAAAACATCAAAATAATAAAATCTATAATTTTCTGGATAAAATTAATAATTTTAATAAATTTCAAAAATTGGCCTAAATTTGTGACTTACTGAACTTTTGAACTTCCGGTCACCAGTAGTAGTCTAGGGTGTGTCGACCAGTCCAGTCGATAGGTGTGGGGTATGATGGTGGCGGCAGCGATGGTAGTAGTAGCGATTCGGTTTCAGTTGGTGGTAGGTCATGGGTTTGGCCCAATTGATGAATGTGAATATATTCTTACCCAAATTAAAGTAAACTATAATTTTTTGTAATTTTTTGGAAAAACCCTAATTCTCTCTTGTTTCGACCCTCTCTAATTTTCTCACTTTAGAAACTATCCAAATAAGCTTATGAAATTTTTTGGGTATTTATAGAGTTTTAGGGAATTTTTTGTGCATTAATTTAAGATGACAATTACCTTATCTCATCCTTTCCCACTTTCTATTTGTTAAATTTTGATTGGTTAATTTTGTTTCTCCAATTTCTAAGTTGCCATGACTACTTTTTGGACATTTTCTCATTTTTCCTGATTTTTATTTAATTATTCATGCATTTTCTTTAATTAATTAACATTATTTTAGCATATTTCGCATATTTTAAGAAATTTCATGTATTTCTACCTACATGTAAATACATATATGGTATAAATAAATACTCCCAAATATTATTTATTTTATTTTATGATTTTTAGTGTTCATATAATTTATTTCTATCAATTCATTAGTTACTAGAATTCATTCTAAGTGTTTCTAATAAATAATGGAAAATTTTCATAAAATTCAATATTATATTAATTAATCATTTTATTACTTATTTTCCTAAATTTGAACTCACAGAATTGCTTTATATTCTTAGCTTTATAGTAAAATTTAGCCTAGATCTAACAAGTTGCTTGATCGCTTTAAAGTCTATAAACCAAACCATGAGTAGCTGATCGCGAGGCTTATGCCCTTTAGTAATCGCTCTATTTTCTTAAATCAACTTACTTTTAGAATTTTTGTTGAAATTGAGATTTTATACTCTAAATGATATGTAAAGCTTAAATTTTCTCGGTTATTTGAGTTATAAGTTTATTTTTCAAATCTATTTTGAAAAGTTACATTACATGTTAATATTTATTAGACTTAGAATTAGATAACTTAAAGCGACAGAGTGGTAAGTGCATTGTGTAAGTTATACCTACGTTAGCGACTAAAGTGGCTAACTTTTAGCTTAGGTTGGTTTACACGACGAGATTGTTCCAACTCTTTGGTTTTGGGCGTGACAGAAAGGAGCACAATTAGAATAACTTCAGAAGACTTGGTCAAAAGGTTACTACTCTAAAAACACTCTTCTAAAGACTTCATCGGAAGGTTCTAAAACCAAAATTTGATATTAATCAAGCTTCTTGAACCTTGGTTAGCGACTTCAATAGCAAGTAGCAACTTATACAAAGCTCACACAACTTGTTAAAGATAAGTCATAAGCATACTTAAATTATTAAAATGAACTTATTTAACGTTATATTTAGTAAAACGAAAGTAATTATATTGAATATTTAGAGAACAATTCAAGTGGACAAAATCAACTATCAGGATCGTCAAGTGTCACATGTCCAAGTAAGAGGGATCAGTGTTTTACTACACTTTAAGTATTGTTTAAGAATACTTAGAGACCTAAGTATATATCATGTTTATGATTGTAAGTTAGTTGCCTATACGTATGCAACATATGTGTTTGAATATGGTTGCATTGCCTTGAGTACTAGACGTATGTATTGATTGCTTATTGATATTACTTGCTTGAAATTATTTGAAATTGTTTGAACACCTCCAAAAGCAATCTAACTCAACTCAATTTAACTTCTAACTGAACATGCATTGTAACCTCCTAAGGGAACAATTAGGATTCTCAAGCTAAACACGGACCCTTCGATGAAGATAGCTGAAATAGTTCTCTTTCAAGCCTTAGTAGAACTAAGTGACAGGAGAGGAGATCGAGCAAGGTTAGAGATTGTAGTTTAAATGAAGTCTCAAAGGGAGCATGCACTCCATTGTACAAGCTTCAGTTTAATTCCAATCCACGAAGTGCACAGTATCAAACTCCTTAACCCTGATTATAGAGGGTGTCATTTTTTTTATCTTATGGCGGATTAGATAACATCGTACGATAGAACTTACTTATACATGCCTATCATCTAACTAGAGTTGCTTGAAAACCTTAGTTGCTATGTGTTATTGTTTTCGTCCTACTTACTAAGTAGATTGTTGCTCGTTTTCCTATAGCTATTTTGCAGTTTTCTAGTAGATTTATCAAGCGACGCTCTAAGTCCTAAAAAATTAAGGAACGAGGTTAGAGAGTGAGATTTAAGACTAATTGACTAGACTCCTATTCTATTTATTGTCTTTACTAACTTTTAGGAGAACTAATAGGGTTTCTTCAATAAATCCTTTAGTTTTCAACCATTGTTGCCTGTACTATGTTTTATGAACCTATGGACTTTTATAAATCCCTACTATGTTGTTTTTCAAAAATTTTTTATAACACAAGATTTTCTTTTCAAGTTTTTATACCACAAAATCACTTTAAGAAGCTATTTCAAAAAGTTACACTATAAGTTGATATAAAATCGATCCTGAATTAGATGACTCAAAATTGTTGAGTGGTAAACGCTTGATGTAAGCTATACCTATGTTAGTGGCTAAAATAGCTAGCTTTTAGCTTAGGTTGGTTTACACAATAAGGCTGTTGCGACTTCCTAATTTGAAATGTGACAGTTGTTAAGTGTCTTAATACATTAGCTTTAGTAATAACACCTATCCAACACTTTGCCACACCTAAATCCTCTATAAACCTATTTGTTTAACCATTTTTTTATGAATTTTACGATTTTTCCTATTAATTTATACCTAATTATTCCCATTTTCAGGGTATGTTAGGAATTTTTGAGAATATCTTTATATATGATAATTATACCTGAAGTACACCTATTCTTTGTATATACTATTTTGTATCATTTTTATGATTTATAGTGTAAATAATTTATCTTTGTAGTTTAGTTAATTTTTTGTATCTAAATCATGCGGTTGTAATAGATAAATTACAATACAATACAATTTAGTAAAATTGACTATTTTTAGTCATAACATTATTATTTTGTTATGTTTCTATAATTCGAACCCATGAGGTATCTTTGTCTAACTCCTATGGTTTACTCGTAAAATATTGTCTTAATAGATTAACTTTTATGCATGCCCTAAATTACTTGCTCAAAATTCGATTAGTAAAACTATAAGACTCACAACTCTTTCAAAGGAGTGATCCAAAAGCATTCTCTATATCCCTCCATGTCTAACCTATTATCTCTTAGTGTAGTTGTTGTGGCTCTTATTCCAATTCAAACCCTAACAATTTTTCTACAAGAGCCTTCTCTTGCTTTGCAATCAATAATGAATGTTATTCTTCCAGTGCACTTCTCATTAAAATCTTGCAATCTCAATTGAAGTGTCATCCTTAAGACTTGGCCCAGAATTTGTATCTCCTTTTTTATTTACTTAGCAAGCATCATGAATTTGAAATGCTTATGATCTAAAAAAGAAAAATATCAAAACATGATCCTTTCATTATGCACTATGCTCTCACATGGTCTATTCTCTCATAAATGGCACTTTTTTTTTCAATTGAACTCTACCAAGATTACACATCATCTATTAATTTCCGCTCCATCACCCATCACTTATTTTTCTTCAAGGATATCAACATGATAAAAACACTTAAAACAACAAAAGTACAAGATCTCAAATTTATGTTTTTTTTTTTATTTTCTAACCAACTATGGAGGTGGAGATCAAGCCCCGTTGAGATATAAATGCCTTAGCAATCTCAACGTTTCGTTTGAAATTTCTTTTAACCTATAACCACCATCCCTCGAATTTATGCGCTCGCCTTTCATTTAAAATTAGGATTAGATCGAGCCACCATTCATACAATGCCTTTCGCACAAGCAACAATGTGCACATGACCCTTGCTACCGTTATGATCGCCATTTGCATTGAGTTCTAATGCTACAACATGGCTGCTCAACTCGTAAAGCACAAAATAAATGCTTGATTCGGTTAATCATCTCTCCTTTAGAGTTCTCAATGGCCTCCTTAAGATTTACGGCTCCACTTCCACGATGACCATTGCGAGAACCACTACCAACACCGTGAGACTAACATTATAAAAAAATAAACACACTCTAACACCATGGTGCAACATATTGCATGAGCACAGATGGATTACGACCCTAATCTATAAGAAAGGCACGAGGATAAACATCCCATCCCAATCCATGGATAAACGAGAAAAATTCGAAATATCAAAGTAATTTTATTTAATGATTTATTTTACAATAAGAGGAGCTTTTTATAGATTTAAACATATAACCTAAAAAATACATAAAATATTCTAACCTATCGACCAAAGAAATGAAGATAACAATAAATTCTAATAAACTTAATTAAACAGAAAATTCCTTAACTTATGAGATATATCCTAACTAAATATCATAATAAATAAGGAAAGCAAATAAAACGTAAAACATCCTTAAAAACAACATTGACTCATCGAGATATATACAAGCCTAGTAGTTGATTGCCCGAGCCTGGAATCTTCCGATCCATGCCTACGTCCGTTGAATCAAATATTAATATTATAAACCCCACTTCAATCCGTCTCTTCTTTATCTTGCCGATCTAAAGTTTTAACACCCACGCCACTATATTCCCTTTCAAATATAATTAGACCATTAAGATGGTCTAAAATGAAATGATATTTTGGAAGTATCGCCGATGACAATCTTGTCATTATTTAAATCACTTGCTAAAAATATATGGAATTATTTTGTACATAATACTAATAGGAAAAAAAAAAATTGCTACAATATACACATTGACTTAGATTAGCTTACAAAATAACCGGAGAGCTATAGCACTTGGTTGACTTTATTTTTAACTTGTGCTATCTTCGAGCTCAAAACTCTTAAGCCTCAAATTCTCCACATGGGTCTCACATTTTATTAAGGTTTGACATCAATAAAAAGCCTACTAAAACTTCTTTTGTCACCACTCTTTATTTAGTAGCATCAATCTATTATGTCATGCTTAATATGACGGAATGATTTGAAATAAAATATACTGGAATGAAACTAAATTAAGACTGAAATGCTTGTGCTTAGAAATGCCGATAAAATCAAGACACGTCACATATTAGTACCATTAAAGACTTTCTCTCATAGAATAGAATATATGAATACTTGTCCATAACACACTTAATTATTAAATGTAATAATTAGATTCAAGGTTGAAAGTGTAATTTGAATTAATAACAATTAATGAGCATGGAATCAAATTGCAATTATCAATAGTAAAATCAAATTCTCTCTTAAAATTGAAATAATCGATTCCAAAGAATCGTAATTCTACCTTCTAGAAGTATTTCCAAATCTGAAAAAGGAAATGGAACTCAGAATTATGATTATATTCTAGCTTCATTCCCACAAATTGAACATGACAATAGAGTTGTGGTTTTGAAATACAATTACTTATCCTTTGTATATGTTTGGACCAATTGTGAGACCTTATTCTTTTGCGTATGCAACATTCATGTCACACTAGGAATCGACCCAAGCTAATCTACAAAGCCATCCATAGAAAAAGCTTCTGTCCCATAGCTATCTTGAAGCCATTATTCGCTTAAAACACTTTACCATTAAATTAATGAATATGTTATGCGATAAGCTCTTTCACCATTTAGCTTCATTACTCTAGAAAAAGTACTTATCCCCACTAGGAATGCAACCTAAATAGGTTTGGAATAGGTTTTCTAAAACTTAAACATAACCCATTATCTTATAGGATATCTCAAAATCTATCCTAGAATACTATAGGGTTTTTACCCTGTTTTGGAACTTACTCCTATAAGATTTTTTAAAATTCATTAACCTAATTAGACCCCCATGTTTAAAATAATAATAATAATAACAAATTGGTATTCTTGATTTTTTAAAGCACACCTTCTATTTTGATGAATTATCCTGAAGCTACATAAAAGGTAAAAAGCAAATATTCTAAGCAATTGCATATTTAGCTATGTTAAGAGCTACATAAAATAGTCTTGGAGGATTTTTAGCGCTATAAATGATGTTTAGTTCTTTTTTTTTTTTTTTTGCAAGAAAGATACACTAAGCTCTTTCAATAAGTGTAATTATTCCAAGTAATTACATAATTTTAATTCATATTACACAAACAGGTATCTTTATTTATTTTAGTATATGATGTCTTATTTCTTATCAGGTTCAAGTTTCCTGTCGGGTTTTTTGTAAGTCCCAAAATCCTACTCGAAATCCTATAAGATCTTAAACCGTTTCTTAGAATCCATCCCAAAGCTCCATAAGGTTAGATCCTATTAGGCTTTTATTGAATTAAGCAGGTCTAGTATCCTATCATGACTCACTATTGACATCCCTAATCCCCATTATAACAATAGAGTTGTGGTTTTGAAACATAATTACTTATCCTTTGTATGTGTTTAGACCAATTGTGAGACCTTATTCTTTTGCGTATGCAACATTTGTGTCACACTAGGAATCGATCTAAGCTAATCTACAAAGCCATCCATAGAAAAAGCTTCTGTCCCATACCTATCTAGAAGCCATTTTCTGCTTAAAACACTTTACCATTAAATTAATGAATATGTTATGCTATAAGCTCTTTCACCATTTAGCTTCATTACTCTAGAAAAGGTACTTATCCCCACTAGGAATGTAACCTAAATGGGTTTAGAATAACGTGACCCATTATCTTATAGGGTATTTCAAAATCTAGCATAAAATTCTATAGGGTTTTTACCCTGTTTTGGAACCTACTCCTATAAGATTTTTTAAAATCCATTAACCTAATTGAACCCATGTTTAAAAGAATAATAATAATAACAAATTGGTGTTCTTGATTTTTTAAAGCACATTTTCTATTTTGATGAATTATCTTGAAGCTACATAAAAGGCAGAAAACAAATATTCTAAGTAATTGCATATTTAGCTATGTTAAGAGCTACATAAAATAGTCCTAGGATTTTTAGTGCTATAAATAATGTTTAGTTCTTTTTTTTTTTGGGTAAGAAATGTACACTAAGCTCTTTCAATAAATGTAATTATTCCAAGCAATTGCATAATTTTAATTCATATTACATAAATAGGTATCTTTATTTATTTTAGTATATAATGTCTTATTTTTTATCAAGTTCAAGTTTCCTGTTAGGTTTTTTGTGAGTCCCAAAAACCCACTCGAAATCTTATAGGATCTTGAACCTTTTCTTAGAATCCACCTAAAACTCCATAAGGCTAAACCCTGTTAGGCTTTTATCGAATTAAGCAGGTCTAGTATCCTATAATGACTCACTATTGACATCCCTAATCCCCATTATAACTTGAATTTCTTTGATTTCATTCATCGTCGACAATGTTTCCTATGGATGCAACTCAAATCCCAACCTTAACAAAAAATTCCTCTTGATTATACATATTAAAACTTTGTAGATTAAATGAATATAAACAAATAAACAAACAAACAAGATAAGATTTTACTTAGCCAACATATCACATTCTTATATGTAGAGAGAGCTTTCGAACAGTAAAAGAGAAATGCATCTAGAATCATTAAAACAAAAAGGCAAAATATAAATAAAAATTGTATGAATAAAATGTATGCAGTTGAAAAGGGGTTAGTTGTGTTGAAATACGAAAAATAAATAAAGGGCAAATAAGTATCTTAATACTAGATATTATTTGAATAATAAAATACTATAAAACACCCAAACATATTATTTATAGGCAATCTTAAGCTTAGGCCTCCTAGACCTAACCTGACCTTACCCTTTACTCATAATTAACCATAGGGCTTAGATCAAGATGAGACCAACCCATCTCAGCCAATCTAAGACAACAACAGGCTCGTAGACTTGCTCTAGATCGGCCCTTTGGTGTTCATTTGCCCATTGAGAAGCTACCTTGCTAGAAAAAGCTGACCTGTTAAACTCGACTGACCTGATCTTAGGTCGGCTTGGCAAAAGAGGCACCCTTAAGATTTTGCACTTGTCATAGTTCTTAACTTGGAAGGAAGCCTTTTCTGAGCTAAGAAAACCCCAATTCCATACCTAGGTTGATCCCCAATTTCCTTAAAGAAACACCCACCTAGTGAATATACTTTCCCATTTCCTATTAGAGAAGGCTACAAATTAGGAAAGTACCAACTTAAGAAGATGCAACAAAAGGAACATTGGCCTAAAATATCTTGGCCTTACCCTTTATAAATAAGGGATAAGCCCCTTAAGTATGATAATTGATTTATCAGACTATTACTTTTGCCAAAATTACATCAGATTTCTAACTTAGGTATTGGAGTACCTATTCTAGAGTCACCTCTAGCATGTTTTTTATAGGTTCCATTCATCGGGAGCTTAAAGACTTAACCTAAATGCATGAAGATAAAGCCCAGTCAACCCATTACATATTTTTGGCGAAGTTCCCAATCAACACGTATGATTTTTGCTTTAATAATATACTAATAGATAATGCTTCCGCATTGCGTATGCAAAAAATATAAAAAAATAAAATAAATTGAAAAATATAAAAGAATGCCGATAATATGTATTAATAAAATCAAAATTGCAATAAATTTTCTAAAGAAATTATAAATGTTGGTCAAATAAAAAAATAAGAAAATTTTCAAATAATAGTAATATTGGACAATTAAAATAATAAACATATAAAATAATAGCAGTATAAAAATAAATATGATAGAAAATGACAACTATATAATTGGACGTGATGGTTAAGAGTTTTGTGACAGGGGTATTAGTTGTAGGTAGTTGAAAAATGACGTTCCTTTTAATATAATTGATATATATATATATAATACAAAAGAGAAAAAAATGGTGAATGTGTATCTTATTATCAGATATTATTTGAATAACAAAAGAATTAAAGCTTCAAACATATATCATTAGCTTTAATAATATAGATATAGATAGATAAAAATAATAGGAGGTACAAATGAATGGTAAATACGTATTTTATTACTAGATGTTATTTGAATAATAAAAAAATACTAAAAATACTAAACACGTATCATTGACTTTAATATTTTAGATAAAGATAATAGGAAAAAGAAATAAAAGATAAATGTGTATCTTATTGTCTAATAGAATAATAAAAAGCACTAAAGACATAAACACATTATCATTCATTTTAATATATATATATATATATATATATATATGTAACAGGTATAAATGATAAGAACAGAGAAATAAATGGTGAATATGTATCTTACTCCCAAATATCATTTGAACAATAAAAGTTACTAAAGACACCAAATATGTGTTATTGACTTTAATAATATAAATAGATAATAGATTTGTCATTATTATTTATGAGGCCCTACATATTAGCACATAGGACATCAAGACTTAAATTAGGGTTTCTACAAAGAGTTACTTCAATCGAGCTTAAGAGTCATGATGGGGTTATTGAGATTAGTTAAATAATCTTATGAGTTTGGATATCAGAAATGAAATATTAAGTATTAATATAGTTGGAAAAGAAAAATCTAACTATAATAATATCACTTGTTGAGCATAGGAAAAATGTAAAACTAAGGTTCTGATAATCGATAACTCTTAAAGATAAATTATTTAGGATAAAATAGTATGAAATAATACTTAAAAGTATGTATAATCAATAAATATATATATATCTACTACGTAAAGATATATACATATAAAATAATAAAAATTTTAAATATATATATATATAGTGTACTTATATCTATTTAGATAACTAGTTAACAATTATTGGTAAGAGCTAAATTGCAAGGCAATTTGCATGCATTTACAATAACAGCCCTTAGAAGTAACAAGGGTTGGGATTAAATTGTAATGTTAGGAATTTGGACACCTCATCTAATAGTGCTATGTTCACATCATTTATATTACTAAAATTAGAATACTTTTAAGTAATCGTCATTTTCTAAAATTATTATTTAGTCCTCAATCTAATAATAAATAATAATAAACCAAACTTTTATATTAACTATAGATTTATTTAATAAGAATATATCTGTCTATGCAATAAAAATTAATTATTGTCGTAAACTTTTAATAGCCACTTTAACCCACTAATTCACTTCCCAAAAAATATGCTAAAATCACTACATGATTCACTCTTATATATTCCCACATTACCCATTTCTCTTAACACTTCACTATATTACCGGTTATGAAAATATATATTCACTTTTTCTTTAAAAATGATTTTAAATATAATTTTTAGCACTCATAAAATAGGTGTAAGCTCCGTTAGTAAGAACAAAATGCAACGAGGGTGACAATTAAAAAATTTTCATCAACTCCTCATGCACTATAGAAGCTACCTCTTACCTTTCAATCAGTTCTTTAGTTAGTTTAGAGTCGTAAGATAATAAGGAGTATTAGGAAAAAATAAAGAAAAATTAGGGCTTAAAGTTAAATGTAAGTGTTTTGAGGAAGAAACCACAACTTAATGACAAACCAACACTACCACCATTGTGGTTGATTGTTGGAAGGTGGTCCATTAGTGAGTGCTCTACTTTGCTTTGAATTTCATTTAATTCTTAAATATACCAAATTATGTTAGAAAATTCTAAAAAATGTATTTTTAGATTATTTTGTATGTGGTTTTCATAAAAATATTTTGATGAAATTAAGTAATTATATATATAGACCTTAAGAAATTGTTGAATTTCGATGAATTTCGATTCAATTATCAAAACTCTAAATCACATCATTTTGGCTTCAACAATTTTCAATGTATTGCCTATAATATTTAGTTTAATGTTATGTAGGAAGTTTCACCAAAACTACTTGTCTAAATTTTGTTAATTTTTAGCTCTTAAATAATGGTTGTATTGGAATTCATTGGAAATATTTTTATTTTTTAAGGAAGTGGCTTGGTTTTAATCTTGGTTAAATTGTAATGAATTTTGGTAATGTACATGTTGAGCTAAATTTTATAAAAAAAGAAAAAGAAAAAGAAAAAGTAGTTGATTTCATGAATGTGCAAGTTTTGGTGTGGAAACCATAATTTTTCAACTATGCAATTTTATTATTTTTACCTAAATAAGGAGTTAAATGAGTTCATCTTATAAAATGATAAATAAATAGAAGATGGAGAGTGTATGTTACTGATTCTAGCTAGAAGTAAGGGAAAATGTGGAAATTTAGTAGGACATGAGGTGTTTGAGGGAATTCAAATGGTACATCATAAATTTTGTTGAGTAATCATTCATATTAGGATTTATTTGAAGACTGAATTAGAGGGTGCTTAGACGAGAATCACAACAAAAGTAGCCTCATAAAGGAAATCAGAGGGTGCCTTATTAACAACCCTAAAGCTAACTTAACTTAAAAGTTGACATAGAAGGTGTTTAAGGAGGTAACTCATAGAGTACCTTTGGTGAGAAGTTTACTTAAGATAACCCTAAAACTTAAATACTTAGGAATAAATAACTTCCCAAATTAAGGTTATCGAACTCAATTGTGTAAAATATTAAGTAGATCACTAATATTTCGTAACTTGTATAAACATTAAAGATACCATTTATAAATATAGGAATGTTCATGAAAAGAACGCTTTATAGTTTCTAACTTGAGCAACTAGCAATCTAGACAAGTTGGAATCAATGTTTTACCACCTTCTGGAGTATTTTTCAAAGTTCTTAAAGACGTAAGTATACAGTTGCTTGTACTTATAAATAATTGTTTATGTGCATATGTTGTGTGTTTATGAACTTTGCTATGTTGTAGCAACGATTGATTTTCTTGCTCTAATCCATCTTGTAATTTTTGCTCTCTAATTAATTGTTTGTAATTAGTTGATCACCTAAAAGACGGACTAATCTAAACTTGATCTAACTATTAACTCGATACACATTACAATCCACTTAAGTACAATTATGATTCTCTAGCAAAAAACTAACCCCTCAAAAGAGATAGCATATATGGTCTCTTTTTCACTTTAGTTTTAGTTGAACAAAGTGATAGGAGAGCAAATCATAATAAGGTGAAGGTGCTAATTCAAAAGTAGGTAAGGGAAAGAGTATTGTCTTTATTGTATAAGCCTATGTTTAACTACGAGTCGTTGTATCATGTCGAACATTGGAAAGTCCTTAAACTTGAATTAGAGTAAGCTATCTAATCTCTTGATGAACTAGACAATATTGTACAATTGCATTTGATCGTGTACTGCATTTAATTAAATTGATTGACAATTTTACTTGTTTTTTGATGCACAAGGCTAATTTTGTTATATTTATGTACTTTTGAGTTTTGATGTTCTAATAAAGTTTATGGCTAGATTAGCTTAATAATATAGATGTAGAATTAAAATTTTAAAATATAGATTTAGATCGATATAGAATATATGTAATTTGTACTTCTCATAGCAGCGCTGTATTTTAGGAAGCGCTTCGATTTTTTTTTTTTAAGAGAAAAAAAAAAAACAGTTTTTCTATTCATGATACAATCACACAATAACTTGCCTCATTGATTTCAATGCCAATTCTGCCCTTCCCGCCAAGAGTCTTCAACCGGTACCTTTACATTCTAATCTTTGTTCAGTTCATCTTCTTATTTATGCTTATGCGTTGTGCCCTTCATCTTTCCGATTTCACCTGCACTTGGAGCGACCATCACTCCACCACTCTCGTGTGTAGAGTCTCTGGGAGAGCCTAGAACAAGAAAAACAGCCAAAACCAACCCTCGTCCGCTAGGGCTTTGTTTCAAAGATGAGCGTGTCGAACTATGTGGTGACAGCTCACAAGCCCGACAATGTTTCTCATTCTTGTGTCGGCAATTTCACTAGCCCTCACGATGTTGATCTCATCATTGCGTACTTCCACTCTCTCTCTCTTTCTCTCTCTTTTCTTATGCCGCGTTCTTCTCTTCTTGTGTTACTCATTGTGATTTTGTTTGTGCTATCAGGTTATATTAGGATATGACCATTTCTCTATCTTACCTTTCTTTTTTAGATTCAATAGATTTAGCACATATTAAATTGTTACCTTTTCAATAGTGTAATTAGGGTTTTAGGTTGCTTTGATTCTTGCATGGATGTATTTGCGTGGTAAATGATGTAATAATTTATGTAGAGTTTCTATTTTTTTGGGCCTGTATTTCACATCAATTTACAGTTGTAGGAGAAATTAAACTTGTTTGAGGAGTGATATATTCATGAGTAAATGAAAATCGGATGGGGCGATGAAATTTCAGTCAAAAGGTTTATCCTTTTTAAGTTAAGATTGGGGTTGGCAATCCGGTTTGTAACTAGAAATGTTGCTCGAACATGATGCGCCATGAGAAAAATGATTAAATGCGTGAGACTGATGAGTTTATGACTGGAGCAGGGGCACTTATGTGATAAGTTAGCTCAAGAAGTGTCATTTGGACCCAGAACTTATGCAGTCTATTTATCCAACATGCGAGTCATTCCTTCCTTCTTTCTTTCTTTCTTTTTCTTTTTCCCCTTCTGTGTCTTGAAACTGAAATGGCAAGATTTGCAAGAGTTGGATCGCATAGAACTGTCCTTTTTTTTTCCTCTTCTCCTTGTTAAGAGTTGAAAGAAAAAGAAAAAGGAAACATTTCAGATAAGTTAATTATCAAGGGTTTACAACATTAAGTTATTGGCATGAATTTAACATGAAGAAGATATGATGAAGCATTGACATCTATTTGATAGCTTGTTTTGGTCTTCCGATAAACCGGATCGGAGTTCATCCATCCTATATACCACAGATAAATTCTTGGTAACCATCCTTACATGTGCTAGTTTTGGTTCCCTCTTATTTTTGTTTCTTTTTCATGGATTTGGATCTTCATCTATAGTAAAAGCTCATATTCTGCTAATCTCTATGCAAATCAAGTGATCATTATTGGCATCTCCATTAGGTCTTTTTTCAGCGGAGAATTATCAATTCCTTCCCATGTTACTTTCTCCATTAAATCTTTTCCTTTTTTTTTTCCATCTTAGGAAATGTACCCACTTTGAAATTCATCTTCTTTTGCCTAAAGGTTTGCAGGTACCATCTTTTCTTCCTTTGTTATTACTCAAAGTTCATCCATATCTCAAGCCTAATACATATATATTTCTTATTTTAGCCATCAATTCTCAGCTACAAAGAGATTCAATTCTGGTTGCTTTGTATCAAAGAAATGATTTAGTTAATAGACGATGCCTTTGTGTTTCTTTATTGGTATATGTAGAAATATTATGGAATCCTATCTTTATGCTGTGGACTCTCTGTTGTGGCTCTTCTCTTTGAATTTCTTTTGCTTCTCATTGACAAAATGGTTCTTTTACTCCCCTAATAAGCTCTTGGAGTGTTGGAAAACATGAAGTGATGCATGGTTTTCTACTTTATATTTGCAAATATTGAAAAATCTACAATTGAAGTTTCAATATTGAATATTTCTGCTTTTTCTGTCACTATGCAGCCGATGCTGGATGTCCTGATTTGTAGGAGAATCACTACTCTTGAGCTTTTTCGGCTTCATGTAAGTTAACTCTCTTGGTCTTTTCTTTGTTGTCTCTTGAATTTGTTCTTGTTCTAATTTCGATTTTTTTATTTTTTTTAATAGGGTGAAGCACAGGATGTTTTATTTATAGCAACTGAAAGATGTAAGTGCTGTGTTATTCCGTGGGATGCCAAGACATCCAAACTTGTTACAAGGTGTGATTTATTATTTATTTGCCGACATCTTCAAGTTTTACCTAAGGAAAAATATATCTTTAATCATCAAAAAAGCAATTCAATGTAAATTAACAACTAACTTATCTAAAAGCTTACAGTTTATAGAACATTTTCCTTCATTTGTAAATTGAGACTTTGTATGAAGGCATCAAGTGATCCCATTAATAAAAATGGAGTTAAGTGACCATGTATGAATTCGAACTCATAACCCTTTGTCTCTGGTACAATTTTGGATTTTAGACCAACAACTGGCCAAGTTCATCGAACCAACTCCATTTTGTATCTTATTATTTGACAAAAGGATCTTTAAATTACATTAGGATAGCTTGCGAATTGGTGTCTGATAGAATATCTATATGGCGTGATAAGTGGAATACGTAGGCCTATTAGGCTTTTAAGGGATATTCTTTTAGCTTCCCACTTCATACTTAAATTTGATTAGGAATAGGCCGGCTTTCACTTGATTAGGACATCACTAATGAAAAGGCTAAGTAGGAGAAGTCAGTTTTGGCTGGGAACTAGTTTTATGGTTTAATTATTTGATTAGCTTTGGTGGTTTTGAGGCTAAGGAAGCCTAAAATGTGAGGGTTATATATATTATTTGATGCAAAGAAAAGCTTCTTTAGGAAAAAAGCTTTGAGACCATTTTGTAGCTCACTTCCTTGGAATTCTCAATTATTGCTAAGGAGACACTGGCATTCAATCTCTCAAGCTTCACGATGGATTAATATATAGAGGTGAACAACTTAAATCAAAAGTTCTTTCATACTTTTGAAAATGATCTTAGACCACAGATAGGCATGTAATTTGCATGGATGGTAAAACGATGCTGCTGTAGTGGTGTTTGGAAATTAGTAGTGGAGGGTTGCTGGGCATTAACTTGAAGTGTGAAGAGTGCTGACTCTATATAGAGTGTAATGGCAAAACGGGATCTATATAGCTGACTCTATATAGTAGGAATATTGAGTATTATTGTTGTTGTTATCAAGGAAGCCTGGAAGATGTAGTTAAGAGGATCCATGCTTAGCTGTACAATCATGCTGAGTTTATTTGGAATAGATACCCTCAACAGATTGTGAATGTACAAGTGTTTCCAATTGCTTTTGTTGTGTGGCTCTATAGTTTTAGGGGAGTGACAGCAATGGAAGTAAGGCTGAAAGATATCTTTGGATGCTACTTGGGGTGGAATTTTTGTGGGTCATGAAGTAGAAGGATTGATAATCAAATGACTTATATGGTGTCAGTCAAACTTGGTAATTTTTCTGAAGTATGGTTGATGTGAAATAGATCTGGAATATTTGAGTTTGGATTTATAAAATTTGGCTCTTCTTTAGTGTGATCAACTGGGAGGGATAATCTGCTGCTGCTGTTGCAAGGGATTGGCAGTGTGAACACATCCACTTGTGAAAAAATTTCAAAGGGAAGGGCAAAATAATATGTATAAATTTTTCTTGCTTGTCTTTTATGGATGCTGGAAATTACCTCCATTCTTGACCTTAAGTTGGATAGCAAGGTTTCTAGGCCCTCAATAGTCTCTAGCATTTCCTGCACTGGTGTAATTGGGAAGTTGTTGCAGTATGGTGGAGGATCATCATGCTTTGTTAGTTCATTTGCACCTTTTAATCTTTTTATGCAAATATATATACTAGAAAACGATATGCAATTTAAATTATAACTTTCTCTGGTGCAGGGCAATGGGCGATGCATTGGATATAGGTCATCTTGCGTTCAATGGTTGGGTATATACTGATGTAACTTCACCAATATGTGTAGTAATTTATTGGCCTCTTTTAAGCTATATATTATATTGTATCATGTTTTTGGTGTTCTCATTCTTACCTATTACAAAATTTTTGGCAGATTGGCACAATTGATCCCAATTGCAGGTTAATTGGTCTCCATCTATACAACAGAGTGTTTAAGGTTAGCATGGAAATGACACCAAATGTCTGTCAAGTGAAATGTGATTGCTCTTGTATTAACAACCCTGAATTCATGCATGTTAGGTTATTTCTTTTGACAATAAAGGACAGCTCAAGAAAGCATTCACCATCAGGTATTCCAACATTCTTTTTGTTGCTTAGGCAAACTGATGTGACTAGGACCCTAGGGTTGAATCCGATCACTAGCAATATCGCGTAGCAACTCATGTAGATAGGTCTTTTGTGTTTTTATATATGCAGGATAATGGAACATTAAGAAATAGGGATATGAATGATTATTTTAGATAATCGAACTAGGATTTTGATTTCTTCTCTCATCGACTCATGAAGAACAGAAAAAAATCAATAAAGATAACAATTAGATTGATCAATCAAATTGCAGATCAATCTAATTATTAAGAAGAAAATATACTCAATAATGTTTGCAAGATGCAATAAATCTCACTTCAGGAGATTAACAAAGTCACAATCTTCAAAGAAGAACACTTAATATCAAAAGTGATTGGTTTCTATCTATTACAATAATGAAAAGAGACTTAAATACTAACTAGCTAAACCTTAGGTCATAGGGTAAAATAGTAAATAAAATAAATACAATTAAATAAAGGAATTTGTAATTAACATCCTAAGTAATGGATACACCTTGAAGTACATGGTGTGTACTTGGTTCAATGAATGGCATGTAAATGTGGAAACTATAACCGTGTATTTGTGTTGACGAATCATACGATGTGCGCCTAAGTCCATGTTGATATACATGGTGTGTGTTGGCCATTGAGGAGCATGTACAGCGTGTACTTGCATGGCTTGACCACGCCTTCTTCACTTCATCTCATCTTCTCATAAGTTGGTCTCCCACATTCCGTCGTGAGTTTAATTTGGTTCATGACCCTTCGGTTACATCACAAATCAATGATTCCTTATCTGTATATCCCAGTAATTATCTTAGTTGTGTAGATATGTAGTATTTGAATCTATTTCATGTTGCACACTCTTGTTAAACTCTCTTCAGTCATATAATGAGTCTCATTTAATTTCACTTATTCACTTTCTGTTCTCATGCATGTAATGCCAACTATAGTTGTTGGAAATTCTTCCTTGAATTTCTCTTCAGGTATGCCCCTGGCTTCTATTGGTGATCATGTTTATTTTTATTGTAGTTCTGCCTCTTATGGCAGTCTTGAGAAACTCAAAACTTCTACAAGTTTATACACATTTCTTTTGTTGGGTTGAAAAAGAAGCTTGTATCTTCTAGTTCCCATAGAGAACAACTAGAAACCTGCTTGTGTTGTCAGTAAGAAAATTGCTCCTGCTACTAGTGCACAGAGGGATTCAGAAAGCTGTTGTACATCATATTCATTTGTCGCATCAAGAGGGAAACACATAAGACACAACAAGATATGAGAAATTTACAGCATTTGATTTATATGTAGGCGATTGAAGGTGGGTGTGATTAGTTTACTTTAATTTGGGTAAGAATATATTGACATAGTCGCAATTAGGCATTTTGTTTGGTAGGGGGTGGATAATGTGAATAAGCATCATATATCTGCAACTATAATTGATGAATGGATTTTTATTACCTAATGGCTCATAATTAAAGCCAATGCCTGTTTTGAAGTTTAAGACTATAACTATTTTAACTGTGTTATTCTTTGCTTCATGATTCTTTAAGTGCAATATAGATTTTTCCAAATAATTTAGCTTTTGTCATGGTAATTCTTTTTGTATGATCTATAGGTTAAAGGAGCACCAAATATTAGATATAAAGTTTTTTTCTGGATGTTCAAAACCTACAATTGTTGTCCTGTACCAGGTAATGTAACTTTTTACAATGAAAGCTGCTTTATGCATTTTGAGTTCATCATGAAACTTATCTTATTTTAGGTCCTTTCTGAATTTGTTTACATAGTACATTCTTATAGCTCATGCATGATAATGTTGTCTCAACGAGGATTTTTGATTGAGTATATTGAGGCGTGAGGCCTTCTTAATACATGATTTGTGTTAATTCTTTTCTATTAAGTTCGATAAACAAATCACCTCAATGTTTTTACCTTTTTGTTGAGTCTACTTTTGGAAGAGGGAGAGAACCCTACCTCTAGTAAGGTGGAGTCATGTCGAATGGAATGGGATTGAATTAATTTTCTTGTGTTTGGGATAAAGTTAGAAGAATGGGAGAAATGTATGTCATTTGTTTGCAAACGTTGCTTATATAATGGAATGAAATGAAGTTTAATTAAATTATATTGGAAATGGAATAATCTACTAGAAGCAAGCGAAATAAGAGATTTAACATGTAAATAGTATTAAACTACTTTTACTTGCTAAGAAGAGTCAAATTTGTTGATTACGACCAACTTAACTGAAGACATAGTATTACGTAAGGAAAATATTAGGTGATTAAAGGTGTTCCAACTTTCAAAGAGAATATATTTCATTGGAGTGATGTTGGAGAGATGTATATATCAATGTGTCTTTAACGGAGAGAAATGTTATGGACATAGTCAGAAGGAACAGCATTAAACCTGAAGGTATTTTCTGTTATAGTTTTGTACATTGTGTAGACGCTTTTAATAGCCGCCTGTCATGCATAAGCCAAGTTATGCTCATGTATTATTCAATTCAAACAAAAGTAAGTTGTCAAAGTCTTTAATGTGTTTGTGTTGGATTGGTGTTTATGTTATGTTGTACTTATTTGTTATGTTGTAATTATTTGATATTTTATTCGTAGGGTCAGTGTTGTAATTGATAAGATGTTGGTTTAGGTTGTTTGTTTGATTGTGCAAGTGTTTGAAGTGTCAGCGTTGTCTCTATAATTGTAAGCTCATGTCCAGGTCAAATTGCGGTTGCAAAAGGGGTATATATGTTCGTGTATGTGCAATTAGCGGGTTGTGTAGTAGAGAAAATAAGGATGCGGTTTAAGGTTGTAGCAGCCACTTTTTCTTAAATGCAGAAAAATGAATGAAAAAGACTAGCCTATTTTCTCCAAAAAAAAGTTTCAAAACTTTGTATTTTAAGAGATCATGGAATCTCTCTTGAATAGCCCATAAAAGAAATCATTGGGTCATTTCTATAATGAGCTTGAGAATGAATTATAAAAATCAATCCTATAACAACATCCTTGGATTATTGTTGTTATTATTATTATTGAAAAAAAATTATTTTTTATGATATTTATCTTCATAGCTTTGTATAATTTGTCCCATCTATCATCATAGAATAATGAGGATGCCTAGTGTCACGGTCCGAGGCTTTCGTTAGCATACAAATAGACCGTGCGGCGCTTACTATCCTACCTCTGTAGTAGTAAGTAAGCCTAATTCGCACGCAACGCTAACCAACCAGGCTTAAACCTGTAATCAACACAACCAAGAAAGAAAGCTAATAGATTATAAGGGACATAATCTCGAATGGAAAAAGGAATAGCACACTTTTAATAATTCCGACAGTATTATAAGGTTACAATGTGTGTGCATGGGGGTACAGTGTATGTAACAGGTGCCGCCGGTCGTGATCAACCAACGTGGTGAGTAAGAGCTTCAATCCAGAAAAGTACTCACACCCCCGTAAAGAGCTTTACGGACATTATTGGGCCTGGCAGGAGTAGATATTAAAACTGGTGAAATGGTACCACTTTCTAAAAGTAGAAATTTCTAATAATAGTAAGGCCTTATCTTACACAATAATAAAGTCCCTTCTCTTATGTTACAATATGTACAAAAGAATGACCCCTTGTCATAAAAAGTATCTTACAAAAAGGGATCCTGACACCTAGCATGTAAAAACTTATGAGGTTCCTTTAAAGGGTAAAGATTATGATGTTCCTTTGGAGATGAATGATTTTGTTGAGGGGTAGCTTTGCTTATACCTGTACCCTTGCCACTTTGTGGTGTACTTATAGTTGGAGAGGAATTGATTGTTTACTGCAATACAAATGCATTTGAGAAGATTCCAATTAGTCCGATAAGATTGTTGGTGAAAACCATCTTTTTTGCTTTAAATTGTGTACATTGTAATATTTGATGTTCTCTTGTTACTAGGAAAGTATGTTGCTTAAGTTTGTTTATCATTGGTTAACAGATCTGTCCTCTGAATATCTCTGTTGTTCTTGTAGTCCATTACTTTTAGTAAAGCCTAAGGAAGTATTGGTGCAGATGGTTCTAGCTATCTCTCATGTGATCTTGAGGGACATCTTCACTTGCTTGTTGTAGTCCAAGAAAGAGGAAAGTGAGTAACCGATGTGCTTAGACTTAAATGTTTTATCATATGAGAAAATCAAGTTTTTATCAATCACTTTTATTTTCTAGAGTGATTGATTTGGTTCTATTTGTTTGTAGGGTAACGGGTCTCAAGATTACTGAGCTGGGAGAAACATCAATTGCCTCCACAATTTCATATATTGACAATGCTTTTGTTTATGTTGGTTCAAGCTCTGGCGACTATCAGGTGACCATAAGAATGCCATTTACATTGTTCTCTTCATATATCAACATACATATTATGTCGTGCTGGAATGTTTTCATCATCATAAATGGTTGGAGATAGCGGTAGATTCCTTGTATTTGGTGTATAGAGCAATAGAACTATGAGTTGCAATTTAGAAAAGCATGATGGTATATTTGAAACAAAAGGCATTATGGTAAGTTATTCTCTTGTTTGCTACGAGAGAAAGCAGTTGATGTACAGTCTTGCTTAGCATATGGTCCTATAATTTATGGGTTCCCCCATCATGTGGTTATGTTAATATGAAGCCTTTTTCTTTTTTCCTAGTCAATTGAATTCATAATGAAGCTTTGTCCCAGCATGGAGGTGACATCTTAAGCCATCAGCATATATATGTCAAGTTGTTTGATCTTCTGCATAGTCGATTGAGCACAATTTAGAGTTCTAGTCCTTTGAAATGCTGGTTGATAGGATAATTTTTTGTGGATATAGCATTTCCATCAACTTAGCATGTTTCTACTACAATACATAATAGTATCAACTGATAGCTATTTATGTTACCAGTGTGAATAAATAGCTTAATTAGTTTTAAATTTGCTTTGAGAATTTTGGAATACTTCACATTTTTGCTCAATGTTTTCTGTGCAGCTTGTCAAGCTAAATCCACATCCAGATTCAAAAGGACCATATATTGAGGTTTTTGAGAGATTCATCAACTTAGGACCAATTACTAACTTCTGTATGGTAGATCTTTAGGAGCAAGGACAAGGTTAGGTTGTCACTTTCTCTAGAGCTTACAACGATGGTTCTCTCCATGTTGTTCATAATGGCACGGTAATCAATAAGCATGTATGATTTATTTATTGTAGTTTTCTTCTTTTTCATCCTATAACTAGTGTTAACTAAAGTATCTGGAAACCATCTTGGGCATCTGTAAAACTTCAAAGCATAAAAGGGATGTGGTCATTGAGATCTTCCATAACTGATTGTTATGATACCCTCTTGGTGGTTAGCTTTACGAGTGAGACAAGAATTTTAGCAATGAATCTTGACGATAAGTTGGAAGATATTGAAATAAAGGGTTTCTGTAATCAAGAGAAAACTTTCTTCTGCCATGATGCCATATAAGATCAATTGGCATAGGTAAACTTTTTTATCACCTTTAGATCGCGAAAGGAACATTCAATGTGGAACACAAATTTGCCATATCTTGAAGTTGATATCTTGAAACAATTACCACAACCAATATGTAACCATAAACTACATCCACATATAGCTGAGATAGATAGTAAATGAATCGTAATTACTAAAGCCATACTTAAGGTGTTACAATAGAGATCATACATCTCCATAGATCTCCACAACCATTTAATAGGAAAAGCTTCATTGAGAGTCGCTAGAGCTGATATACAAACTACCTTTATGGACATGCATTTTAATTATTTCCCCTCTGACCAGGTAATATGTAAAGTCATCATCTCCACTTGCCTAAAGGAAATCAAACCTAAAATAACTTATCACGGTTTGGTAATCACCTTAGTTACAAAAATAAAGTCAGATGAGGGTAATCTTCCCCTTTTGAAGGATAAGAATGCTTCCAATGGGCAAGCTTCTTTTCGAACTTTCTAATGACTAGCTATAAGAGTCTTCTTTAATTTGGCCCCTATAGGAAGGCCTAAATATACTATCTAGAGACTAACTTGGGAGAA
This sequence comes from Lumnitzera littorea, assembly GCA_024138015.1. Taxonomy (NCBI): domain Eukaryota; kingdom Viridiplantae; phylum Streptophyta; class Magnoliopsida; order Myrtales; family Combretaceae; genus Lumnitzera; species Lumnitzera littorea. The sequence goes on from JAMXBB010000010.1 coordinate 88,311,854, forward strand.
GATACTGCTTTTGCCAAATTAACATTAATAGTCCAATAACAATCTTAAAGGAAAGAAGAATACATCTTACATAAGCAATCGCTGTGTGTGATTCCTCCTTGTGATAAAATAGTTGGTGCTAACCTTAATTCTTGTAAAAATTAACAATAAATTATAGAGAGAAAGTAAAAAATTTCTCGAGTTTTTGATCCTATGCCCACCAATAATACATGTTAAAAGTCAATGTTAACGATGGATCATGGCTGGAATGAAAATGAGGGGAATTTGGATTACCATGTGTAAGACCCCTTAGGCTTCAAAAGAAGTTCATTGGACAACTATTAATCAGGACAACAATGGAAGTGGATTCAATACACCTCTTGATCCACGATCTCCATTTGATTCAAAAATCCATCCTCTTATGGAGATGGAAGATAAACTCTTAATAGACAATATAAGCTATCTTTTTTCATGTCAGTTGTGTGAGTGGCTTTTTGGTTAACTTTTCATTTCAAGACTTGAAATCAGCCGCTTCATTTTCTATTACAATCACATCGAAGATCTATATTCCCTCTGCAATGCATAATGATCTTTGACATTGTTGAAAGGCATAAAAATTGGTCAATTAGTGGTTATTGTCCTTTGCTTTTCCAGAGCTATATTTATTGCTATCCATTGTCATGAACCTGTGGCTTCCTATTTCTCCATTCTCTTTTCTATGTGAGGAAAGAATCATCTTGACACTTAATAGTACAATTTGTAAGGTGGAATCATCTAAATGGAATAAAATAAAATGGGAGGAGCGAAATAGAATTAGTTTTGCTATTCTAGTCATCGGAACAAAATGGAGGAATTGAAAGGAATGAATTTGTATTGATTGGTTGGAGGTTTGAATGGAATAAGATATAACTATGATTAAGTTTCTTTTATTTGTATCTATTCCTTTGGGTTTGTTAATATTAATTTATATTGTACTTTAAATTAGAAGGTTAATGTGCAGTGATTATTTTGTTTTGAATTGATGTAATAATATTCTTAATTATAATAAGGGGTAATAATAAGTTGTGAATTAAGGCATTTATTATTATTAGTGACTTTAGTATTTTAAAGATCACTTTTAATGTTATATTTCTTTATTATAATACTATTAATAAACTTCTTAGGTATAATATTATTTCAATTGAAAGACAATAAGAAATACAATCTTTTAAAAAACGATAGTGTCTTGAGGAACAGGCCTTCCTTGAAAAAAGGAACAACATTCTTATTGGAATCGAATCATTGGCTAAAGAGCTTATGTCCAGGCTTTAGATTGATCATTACATATTCTTTCTACCGCTACCTCTTATATATCGCACTTTACATGTTCTCTCAACCCCTAACTCTTATGTCGCACTTTCCACCGGTGTCTTACATCGCTCTTTGTTAGTTGACAATGATGCATTAAGTTCTTTGAATTCAAAAATTTCCAATATGTGTAGACATTAAGTTGAGTGGTTATACTTGATCTAAAAACCTTGTTTTGTAAGTAAATCAAACATGTATTTTTGAACGGATATCTTTTAAATACTAGAATTGGTTTTTGATGAATATTAAAGATTTCAGGTTATGGAATACAATAGGTGTACTTTTCATAAAACAGCTTGTTCTGCCTTGACCGTATGTATGTATGTATGTGTGTGTGTGTGTGTGTGTGTATACATGCATGCGTACATATATCTATCTATCTATCTATCTATATATATATATATATATATATATATATGCATGTCATGACGATAGTTGGATTGTTATCATTCTGCATCTGGGATCCTTGTGCTATTCCAACTTATATGAAAGTCCTGTGAGTAAATATGCACAAGAAATGGTTTTATGGGATGATTTGTTACCATTGCTTCTGGACCTTAGTTGATTTGATATGCTCTTCTTTATGAAATATACTGGTAGTTTACTTCAAGTTCTGTGAGACTTGTGAGTTCTTCCACAGGAGAGCTACAGAACGAATGGTATGGCCCATCAGGGTATTCTATCAAGGTTGCCACTGCAAATGCCTCTCTGGTTTGCTTTTCATTGAAAAATCCATCCCTAATGATGGGACTTTCAAGCTTGTTGTACACTAGAAAAACTTCAAATGTTTCTTGCTGCTGAGGCTTACATTTATAGTGTTTAACCCTAAAACAAACACACTTTAGAGAGCATATGCTGTTGTGAAGATATAGTTGTATTGATTCAGTGAACTGTTCTTACTTGTGAGGAATGATGATGGTTCTCATGGTGGTCTCTTTTTAGTGTTTGGGTTTCAGCTTTGGTCCTCATAGTACTTCTAATAGATTTTTTTTTTTTTTTTTTTTGGCGCATTTACAAAAGAAGTCTCTAGTACAAAATATTTAACAATCCCTCCTGCCCTCTCCCCCCATCCTCATAAAGAGCTTTTTGAAGTATTTAATCCCACTAAGCTTAAGTTGCTTTTTGCATGCCAAGCAGAAGAAAAAGAGTAGAAGATTTATGTGGTGTATTAAATTTCTATTGTAGTCACTTATTAAGCCAAGGAAGTTTTCTTTTGTGCCCATTTGGTTAGGTGCCCGGTGATCCTTTGCCTGGTTGTATAGTGGGATATGATAACTTCTGTTCAGCTTGTAGAGGGGATATAAACATTCTATCTTTAGTAAATGGGAAAAAAAATATATGAATTTTACCCAAAAGCAAAATGTTCTTGCGAGATTTGTTTTAGTTAGTGTCATATTCATTTATGTCTCAATGGATCAACAAATTGGAAAAGTTGAAAACAAGGTAAGCTTTTGGTTGTTCAACTGTGAGGTTAATTACTCTCTCATTTTATCCAAGCACATTGCTGTGTGTCTATTCTACCACTTTCCAGTTTTGGTAATAGCTACTGCTTATCTAATTGTCACGGTAACAGGTTCTTTTGGCGACTTATATTGGCTATCTTGTATATCTGGAAATAGGCTGTGGGGTTTTTACTGAAGTTAAACATTCACAATTCGAATATGAAAGTTGGCTGTAGTTGGCATGTGGACAGATACAAGTATCAGGGTGTCCTCTCTTCCAGACTTGAATCTCATCACCAAGGAACATGTGGGCAGGGAGATGGTACCTTGTTCAATTTTTCTTTGTTCCTTTGAAGGGGTATGTTTTTCCTCAATGAAACCGTAGCTTGTACCTTGTGTTTTATATCCACTTGCAAAGTAATGGTTTTTCTATTTGTCATTTCTTCACTTCTCTCAGATATCTTACTTCTTGTGTGCCCTTGGGGATGGTAATCTCTTGAACTTTTCATTGAACATGGATTCAGGGGAGTTGAAAGATAGGAAGGAGGTTTTCCTTGGAACCCAGCCTACCACACTTTGCACCTTTTCATTGACGAATGCAACACGTATTTGCTGCATCAGACAGGCCAATGGTTATTTATAGCAGTAACAAGAAGCTTCTGTACAGCAACGTAAATCTCAAAGATGTTAGTCATATCTGCCAATTCAATTCTGCTGCTTTTCCGAAAAGGTAATATTGTGAAAGATTTTTGAAGAGAAGGAATTCATGAGACTGATTTTTTTTTGTGGGATAACTTTTACCTTATGTGACATTGTGATTCTCTTGTGGATTGTTGAAATTTATTAGGAGGACATGGCTAAATTTTTCGTTGACTGACTAAGAATGTAAGTATTAAGCCACACATAATTATTACAAAGTGGCATTTTGCAAAAATGAGCATGGTGAAAGCTCTGGCCATAGCCATAACTTTCATTTATTTTTGTTTCAACTTAGCATGATAACCCTCATGGTTAGATGATGGTTAAGTAATATGACTAGATGGATCGGGGTTAGCTCAAGTAGATGCCCAATTTTGTAGTGGCGACTGGCTTAGTCAGAGTGAGCTTGATTGAAGCCAATGCCAAATGAAATGCCTATGAGACCTGGTGCTTCGAACTAAAGAAAAGAAAAGGATAAAAGATAAAATCCATTCCCACAGAAGCCTCATCATCCCTTAGCAACCCTACTTGCATGGAACAACCCCTACATCATTGAGTGGCTGGTGTTTGTGCATTAATTAGCGAGGTCTTACATGTCTCCTTTGTCTGAAAAAATTTAGTTGATCATGCAGTTCTCTTTGTCTTGTTCAATAATGATTGCAGCAGGGCTTTATTAATGGCTCTCATTTTTTCATCTACAGCCTTGCTATTGCTAAAGAAGGTGAGCTTATGATCAGGACCGCTGATGATATTCAAAAGCTTCACATTCGTGCCATACCCTTGGAGAATGTCCTTGTTGTATATGCCATCAAAAGCAGTCTCGGACATTTGCTATATGTAGCTTGAAACATAACCAATCGAGTGGAGCAGACTTTAGAAAGAGTTTTATCCATTTATTAGATGACTGAGGATTTCAATTCATGTCAACCTATGCACTTGGTTCATTTGAGCGAGGCAGCTCCGTACTCAGCTGCAATTTCAACAATGATAGTAATGTTTATTACCATGTGGGTGGGTACAACATGTGTCTTACCGGAAGAAAGTGAGCCAAGAAAGGCAGGTCAAGTCAACTTTCTACACGGGAAATTGTTTATAAGTCCGTCATTATGGAGACTAGGAAATCTAATCGTTGATGTTTACAAAATGTAGGGCTGGACGTTGGTTTTTGTCGTTGAAGATGGGAAACTGCAGCTGGTTTCTGAAAAGGTGACCAAGGGAGCCGTGCACTCTTTAAATTCCTTTAATGGAAAACTATTAGCTGCAATCAATAAAAAAATTCAGTTGTATACGTCAATGCTGCATGATGATGGTTCTCGTGAACTGCAATTTGAGTGTGGATGTGCCGACCACCATATACTCGCCTACAATGTACAAACTCGTGAAGACTTTATTGTGGTTGGTGATTTGATGAAGTCGATTTCGTTGCCAATATACAAGGTAAATATTATACCAACTGCAATTTGATTTGTAAGACAATATATATATATATATATATATATATATTTGAAACAGATTCTACAAATAGTTGCTGGGTTTTTTTTGTGTTTGTGTGTGTGTGTGCGTGCGTGTGTTGGTGGGGGGAGGCGTGGGGGAGGGGTGGGGGTGGTGTTGGGGAGGGGTTTGGGTTTGTATGTGTGTGTATACGTGTTGGGGCGCACTCCACACAACCCCACCATCCTCCGGGGCCCCTTTTTATTTTCTTTTTCTTTCATACTTTCAGCTCTTATGGTGACTGTATTCTTTGCTTTTTCTTTGCCAGCATGAGGAAGGTGCTATTGAGGAGCGTACTCGTGCTTACACAGATTTCTCCATTACTGTTGTTGAGGTTCTGGATGGTGATATTTATCTTGGTGCTGAACGTAGCTGTAACCTTGTTACGGTGAGAAATAACAGTGGAGGTGCTACTGATGAAGAACAGGGCCGTTTAGAGTTGGTTGGTCAATATCGCCTTGGAGAAATTGTGAATCAATTTCGGCTTGTCACGCGCTTGCCATATTCTGATGTCGGCTGAATTCCAACTGTCATTTTTGGCATGGATACTGGAACAGTTGGAGCCATTGCTTCAATTCCTCGCGACCAGTATGTGTTTCTGGAGAACCTGTAATCAACCTTAAGGAAAGAAATCAGGGGTGTTGGAGGGCTAAGCCATGAAGAATGGAGATCTTTCTATAGAGAAAGAAGAACTAGGGTAGAGGATTGTGATGATAATCAATTGCCGAATTAATCTCCCTTTTTAATGGATCTTAAATGGACTTCATAAATCTAGGTCTAATACAAGCCTTAGTTTTAGTATGGGCCAAATCGAGAAAAATGGAATCATATAAGTTAATTTAACTGAGTCTTATTTGAAGTCTATCATATCAAATTTTCCTTATCATCTCAAGTATATAGATTTAATTCTTTGAGATCAATCACTTTAACATAAAAAGTCAAATCTATTTAATTACAAGACTTTAAAGGTCAATTTTAACTTTAGCCATCTACATTATACCTCTTAATCAAACTTCTTCAATTTAACAAGTCTTATTTTAAGTCTATCATATCAAATTTTTTTTTATTATCTTTAGTATATGGGTTTAATTCTTTAAGATTTATCACCTTAGCATAAAAAGTCAAATCTATTTAATTAGAAGACTTTAAAGGCTAATTTTAATTTTAGCCCTCTACATTATCTTTTAATCAAAGTCCTTTGGACGAAGTCAAAAGGGTTTGTGCATTGAATTGCCCTTTCAAATGGCTTAAGTGTTACCTAGCCATTTGAAATACTTACAATGTTGCCAAGTTTACATCACTGAGAACTTTGTTTTCCTTAGCAATGCATATTGTAGGAGCCAGTATAATTCAATAATTTTCTTACTGTGCGAGTGTCACGTTGCCTAGGCAAAGTTGTTTGCCTCAAGACAAAGAATTAAGGAAGCTGTCTTCATTGTAGCTTGAGTTGGCCTTATCCTTTTGTTTACATTATACGAATTATTTCTCTTGTTGAGCTTCAATTTCAATGAGTGGGAATCATCGTCCATGATCCTGTAACTGTCCATATGTCTTCAAAGCTTTACAATTTAACTTCTAGAATATGATATAAGCTGTATAATCAAATCCCTCTTCAGTGGATTTGCCAAAAATTGTAAGTGTAGAGATTCGAATGTGAAGGTCGTGTGTGTTGCGTGTAATTGTGTTACACGTGACTAAAAGAATGACTTTAATAGCATGAATGGGATAATCAGGAGAATAGTGTAGAGAGGGAAAACATGTAATCTCAATAAGACTTTGATGCGTATGGTTATAGGTGAAAGAGCTTAATGACATCAACATAGTTATTTTAATCGAATTACAAGAAATCACTTAGGTAAATCCAATAGAGGTTTTCTAAGGTTAGAAATGGAGATCTTGTATAAAAGCGCCTCTTTTACGAGGTGAGCAAAAAAACCTTTCCCTTTTCCCTACCTTTTTCCATTGACCTAGCTAGATTAAGAATTGAGATTCTATTGTTACAATTGTCCAGCTATGTATGTCTATTTCTTTTATAGGTTTTATAGCTTATACCTATTGAGGTGATGTTGATCTATTTAATTTGGTTGGTGATGAGTCCTAGTGCCACCATTAATCTAATGCATACAATCCTAATTACATGGTTCAGCAAGCATTTCTCTCATTGTAGCAATTTGTATTGATCCACATGATTACACTTAAAGTGGATTTTCAGTCAGTTCTAGGAAATAAAATCACACTATTTATGGTTAGCTATAGCAACATCATAGCTTAGAAAACTTACTTCATTGTGCATATTAGAATCCATCTTTTATAAATTTTTTGTTTTCATTTTTTTTCATTTAAATTTCTTAAAGAATGGAGCACGATGAGCAAATCAATAGGAAAATGGTAAAATATATATTTTGATTCGATGTATAAACCATTGGAGAAGTAAAAAACTCTTAAATAAGGAAAATGCCATTTTGATATTTTCTTTCATTTTTAAGGTAATTATTCTCGTTGTGATAAAAATTTCACAAATTAGATGACATAAAGGCGTTACAAGTTCATTCACAATCTTCTTCACATCACACCTATTGCCAATCAAATTTTCTTGGTCTCTACTTATTAAAGGAAAAGAATGTCGTTATGCTTATAATTTGACCATGCAGAATTAGGAATATAAATAAATAAGGCTAAATTACAAGCCATTTAATGCTTTGGCTTGTCTTTCATTCGAGTGTATTTATGTTAGTCAAGGTATGTTTCTGCTTGAGGTATTCCAGTAAATATATTGAGCTAACCTTGAGCATCCATTATGCAGTTTAACGAGCTTCTATATCTTATTGACTTCAAGTTGACTTTAAATATAACAAAGAGAGAATCAAATTTGAGTTTTAATATAAATATCAGGGAATGATTTTTTTTTCTACATGATTGAGTTCAAACAAGCGTAATAAGTCGAACTCATTTTTTAAGTTTCTAATCAACATCAAATTTTATGAGTGTTATTTGATTTAATTTCGTTGACTTGTCACCCTCAGCCGAAGTAGAAAAAAACAAGAAGTGGTGTAAAAGTAGACGGAAGTTGTCAGTATAGTTGTTAAAGAAAAATATAGATATGTGTAAAAATAAATGCAGTTGAAGCAATTTTAAGGATAAAAATATCTTGAAGTGGGTGAAATGTGTCTAAAATTACAAAAATTTTCAATTTATATTATTAAAAGACCATCTCTAAGATACTTACAATTTCTTATGCCACAGTGCGCTAGTGTAATGGTTTGTACTTAATAATTGAAGAAAGTGAACTTAATTCTTGAAATCTATGGAGTTTAAATTGTCAAGAGAAGTGGGAATTTTCCAATCATACTCAGTGGAAAATCAGACAATTGAAAGTTATAAAAATTATAAAAAATTTTAGTCCTTAAATCGACCACGTCCCATATGAATAAGGCCAGAATAGAAGGGATATCAATTATGTAATTATTTTCTTGCTTCTTACATAGTAAAGGGAAGGAAAAATTATAAAAATATATTCTGTGCGCTTGCAATCAATTAGGTAATAATTTTTCTATTGATAAACTCATCTAAACAATCTTTAAATGTTTCATTGAAATCCCATAAGATACAAATATGACAAGCGAAAAAATTCCAAAAAAGGAGTCTTTAGAAAAAAAAAAAATTATGTATACAAGGTCGTAAAGGTACTTTTTGGAAAGTTGTCTTCAATGTGGATTATTTTTACACTAAAGGCATCTTTTAGTGTATTTTACTACAATTGAAGGTGTATCTAAAAAAAAGTTTTCAGTTATAGTGAAATTATAACTGAAGGCGTCTTTTAAAAAGGTGCCTTCATTATAATTACTTAGATGCATTTAGAAAATGTGCTCTTGTTGGAAAAACCTACATTACACAAAATAAGTAAATCAAAGAACCCCCTTGCTTACATAAAACAAATTAAAAACAAGAATTACCATGTAACTAAAACCCCGAAACTCCAAATTCAACCGACTTCCCCACCTCTGAAGACATAGCTCTAGTATGTGATGATATTCATTACTTCGCATCTAATTCACTTACTTGAAACCCTAAATCATTCACTATTACTATAATGCAAAAAGTGAAACGTAATGTATATGGTTCATTGAAACCATTATGAATAAATTAAACTAATATTAAGATGTATATAAACACAAATAATATGAAGTGTAATTCATAACAGATACAATGTTATTGTCTCCTAGACCTAGTGAACACTTGGGACACTCTAGATGCTACACTCTTATTGTATCTCCTCTCCTTAGGATGGGCAAAGCTTAGGACTCATGCATCTATAACAACTGCTAAGGTAAGTCTAAAAACTGTAGTGCATCAATAGTAGCTACCTAGAAAGAACTCTCTCCTTGAGAACTGACGGACCTCCTCCCCCTCTTAATTGGTGCTAGCAGTGTGAAAAGAGGTTCGTCTTGGATACCCAAAGCTGGGGTCTCGAACATACTCTCCCCAAGTATACCTTTAAATGACCCCTCTACAAGGCGTGGAGTAGTCTTGTCACCACCACAACAGCCCTATCCTTGTGCACATCTAACTCCTCTTGTCTGTGTCCGTCCACCTTACCTAAGGGGGTCTAAAGGGTCGAACTCCACCTAAGTGTCTTCATCCAGCTCCTCCACCTGAACTTGAGCCAAATGGGGAAGGTAGAGAGTAACTGGGAGATGGTTGCATAGCAACTGAATCCCATGCTTGATAGAGGATTGGGATGCTTAGCAATAGACCTTATCAAGAGAGATCTTAATTTGTTGGAACTTTTCAGCTTGTGAAAGATAAGAGGTTAAAGACATTACCTCCTCTGTATTGCATCTAGGTGGAATCCTCTACAATCCACCAAATTGGTTGACAACTCACTTATAAAATTGCCACTCAATAATTTAGAAGTATATGAATGACACTCGAGCTCACTAAATGTGTCAGCTACTATAGTAGAAATGAGGTAGTATCTCCAGAAGCTCATTCAGATATGGCTATCAAACTACTTGAAAGATGTATTTGTCATAATTACTGTAATGGCAATATAGTGAAAGAGTTAGTAATGAAATTGCATGAAAAATAAGTACTTAATCTAGACTCCATCTATCAAAAGCATTGTAGTAAGCTGTCACAACATGCGTTGGGTGCATCCTTGTATTGCGATTAGTCATCTACTTAGCAACCAATGGTCTTTCACTATTTACAATCATGCCATGCCTAAGGATGGGAGCTATGTGTAGGAACCTATTTCATGCCCATACCTAAAGTAGAATCACCGCACCTCCCATCTCACGTGCAGTCTCTAAGGAGAAGCCATATCGCTGCCTATATAGTCATGCTAGGTACACAAACCCCTAGCTGTACTAATCGGCTCTCTCGAAGTCATCCAGTAGAGATAGGAACATGGCATGCACCAAGTCGCTAGATTTATTGGCAAACATAAACCCCCTTCCCCTAACATCTGCAAGATGTAAGCTCCGGTGTGCTATCTAACCTGCTCATTGATGTATGTAAGTGCACTTATCAATTTATAATATAATAGATATGAGTCTGAATGTTAATCCCATAGGGACTAGTACGATTATTAGTACTTATTAGATCTTTACTATCTAATCGGCAAATTAAATTTTAAGAAACTTAAAAAAGTAAATCTAAATTACTGCCAAAACTAATTTAAAGATTAACTAAGATATAATTCAAGAATTAACAAGAAAATAATTTAATTAGAAATTAATTCAATATTCAATGTTGTGCTTAGATCTCGTTTCTCTTAGATCTAATATATAATTTTTTAAAAGATAATCTGATTTATTTCTTTAATCTTTTTTTACTGGGAGAATAATTTACTAAAATTAATCATTTTTTTAAGCTAATTAACCTTAACCCTAAAATCACCTATTAAAATCTCCTCTCAATAACATGACTTAAGATTGCATTATTGAATAACGAATTCTCTACTCTTTAATTTAAAATTTGTGAAAGAATCTTGCAAACTATCTTGAATCTTGCAATAATTCTCATTGACTATACTTAAATCTAATTTTATAAGAAATCTTTTAATTCTCTTATAAAATATCAAATTCTAGATTACTATTCATAGAAATAATAAACTAAATCATGAAGCAAACATAGTAGAATTAAGCAAAAGACTAAAAAATTAAATTAATCAAATACTAATCATATCACATGAATAGATCTAGGTTCCATAAAACCTAGATATCAAATATCTACTCAATACACATCCTAAAATAATAATCTAAAATCAAAGTATAGAAAAGAGTAGAAAAAAGCATCATGAAATAAAATTAAATCTTGAAATTTTCTCTTCTTCTCATTTTCTTGATTGTTCTTGGCTTCAAAAGCTTCCTAAAAATCGTGCCAAAAAGTTTTCCCAATAAACCTTAACAAGGCTTTATATATGAAGAGATAAAAAAAAATAGGTCGGTTGAAAAATACATGACCAGAGACACAACCGTGTCTTTTAATTGTGTCTTTAACTGTGCTTCACATTTGTCTTCTTCTTCTTCTTTTTTTATTGAAAATGATACGATCGACAATATGATCGTGTCTTTTAATGATGTCCAAAGGTGTAATAGTAGAAATCAACTCCAATTTTGCTTAGAAATGACACGGTCGTGTCAAAACATAGAAAACAAAATTTTACTCAATTAGGTTTTATTATTTAAAAATAAACTCAAATATCAAGAAAAATCACCAAAAATCACTAAATAAAATATGTATAATTAAAAACTCATCACTCATCGTCCGCCTACTTAGTTAGGGAAGCAAAGTGGTTGGCTAGCTAACCTATATGTAAGCGGCATCCTTACCCATAGGCAATGTCCTCCAGAACTACCCTGAGGTAGGTATTGCATACCTGTAGCTACGTTTTGTATGTGCTTCCTGTCACCAGCAATCTATTAACTCTAAGGCTTAATTGAATCTTTACATCCTAGAGTGTAATTGTCATCTTTCCATGGGCCATGTGAAAAGTATGAGTCTCTCTCCTCCACTTCTCCACCAATGTAGTGATTAAGTGGTGATCCAATTGAATGTATGGAAGACAATTGAGACTTATGAAGCCGACTTGATCAAGGTAAGGCAACATGCAGTCGTCTAGCAGGAATTTTAGACCTGTTAGTTTTGCTTGAGTGTCCTCTCTTGTTGTCATATATGTAAAGTCTCTATGCCTTGCTAAGGATACTAATAATTATGTTACAAGTAAGTGAAGTAATTTATGTTGAAAAGAAAAGTTAGCTCTCTTACATGTCCTACTTATATGCGTTTAAACCTGTACCTATCTTGTCTAGTGAGAATGGATCCATCAATTGGTTTAGGCTCCATATACCTTGCAAAAGCACAAAACAATATGGCTAATACAATGAAATTATGAAATAATTACGTATAGTTAGTTAATAAACAAATCAAACTATGTATAAGTTAGTACAACTAGTTCTAATTACCCTGTTGATTCCTTTGAGGACACATTCTTCTGTTGTATTGCTCCCTCCTACAGAACGTGCAAGTCATTTTGTTTGGTTAGTCCTTGACATCCATCTCTATATGGAAATGCTTTATCCTAGGCTTACCCTTCTTTCACTCTAACCACGGGTCCGATCTTATTTTCTAGAGGTATGGAATAACTGGCTAACTTAACTCATCATTGATTGGGAAGAAGTAGACTTTATACATTTGCACCCGATACGCGTACTTATACTAATCCTCAATATTGGACATCACGTCAAAGCGCTCAGAACCGGCAGTGGCAATAGCATGTGAATGGAGAATCATATATATCTATCACTTGTTGCATGTACACATGCACCTGTTGAAGTGTATTGTTTAAACATGCTTACTTCCCTTCAACCCATTCCTAATGCACTTGCTTCCAATCTCAACCTCATAAATTTTGCTATATTGACTGAAATGTACTACTCGATGAGAACTTGCTTGATTAACCCACTCGTCTAACATCTTTGTTACGTATTTGGTGTATGTTCGATTTGCACACACATACTTAAGTGCCTCCTTATGTCTCTTATCTTAGTGGAATAAGCAATTGTAGAAGATCTTCCTCATAAGAGACAGTATTGGAAGACCATGAGCGTACTTCAACACCAAATTATATGCTTCCACAAAGTTGGGCATTATATACCCGAACCAATAACCCTTATCATGTGCAAGTGTCTACTGCTACATCAATAGAGGACAAAACCAATCCAATGTGCCAGGCTTGATACTGTGAACCTTCTTGAAGCATTTTTCAAACTTTTGGGGCCGAGCTCTTCGAAGGTCGCCTACTTCTTGCACGACTGGCTCTTGTAGACCTTGTTAAAATTACTTGCAATACGTCGTATGCATTATAGCCACATAGCAAAAGAAGGTTTCCAATCGTTCTTGTTTTTATCCAATGTTGAGTGGATCCCTGCTCCTCTGTCAAATATCACATAGATGGTTTCAGGGCCTGCCTTATCCCCACAAACATGCTGCCTCAAGTTCCTAAGAAATTAGCCCCATACATCGGCTGTCTCATCATTGACTAGTGCAAAAGCAAGAGGGACTATAAGGTTCGCTTTGTCCATATTAGTGGCAACCATAACGGTACTTCCATGCCTCTATGCATGGGCTAAATGACCACCATTCCTACTTCAGCTTTGTTGCCCCTGGTCGACTCAACTAGTTCTACATTTATTCTACCTTGGTGTTAGGGTTAGTCATTTGGATTACACTAAGCAGTCAAGGCAAATTATCGTATGACCTATCCTAGTTTCTATAAACTACTTCAATTGCTTTCATTTTTCTAACCCATACCCTTTTATTGTTGACTTAATACCCAAATTGCTTCTTAATAATATTACGAAGTTAAGAAATCTTCATGTCAGGATTTTTCCTAATGACAGTCAAGAACTCCCTATCCATTGTGTTGCTGTCCAACTGTGAGTGATCTTGAATTATTATAGGATTGACACATGTGTAGGGCTCTACCAATCTTATAATCACAAACATACCCTCTAGTTTCTTCTTATATGTACGTAGCCTACACTGGCAGCCATCTTCATGCTTGGTATAAAAGATGCAATACTTACTTAGCTTTGATTTTGAAGACCTGAAGTCGGTGTAATGTTTCGTGTGATAGTGCTTAATAGCTCTTATGAGTTTCTCTTTTGTGTTGAATCTCATACCTATACAAAGATCTTCACTAGTCTATAAGTTGCTGAACTCTTCATTCACATCCCATTCAAAGTTCAAGTAACCACCTTCCCCACCCCTATTGTAAAAGGGAATCTTATCCCTTACCCCTGTTTCTGCCACATCAAACTCTAAAGTCTGCATTAGGGTTGGTGTTGGAATCATTAAACTTGAACCCAAAGCATATGAGTATACACCAAGCATCTCCGGCTAGAAGTTTTGGGTTAGTAGACACCCCAAGCATAATAGGAGGTGCAAGAGGTATCTCATTCCCATCACCATCGGCATACTCATCTTTGTCATCCTCCTCATATTCCTCAAGCTCATAATCATCATTATCATCGTCATCTTTAAGTAAGCTTCCCATTCACTGAATTATGCGATCATGTGAAACTCCTTTTTGCAAAACCAATCCTACAACCTCATTCGTTGCATTATCATTATCTTACATGGGCGTCGATGTGAGGAATGGCTTATATTCATATTCCATTTGTTCCTTCTCCTCAATTGGTGCCACTCTTTCATGGCATGTATGTTTCTTATACAAGGAGGCCTCCTTTTGCTCCTCTAATCTTAACATATAACTAGTGGATATGGGTCTACCCAAATGCCTCTACCATCTCAAAAAGATTCTCGACATCAAAGTTGTCCTTGATGGTAATAAGCAAATAATTCATGACACCTAAGAAAGTATTGGGATGTCTATACAAAATCTCAACCCTGACACTTGGATTTACTCCAACACCTCGACAAACCCTTTGAAAGAGATCAGGGAAATTTGCATTGGTTTTCAACTTCACCAGGTTACAGTCATATTCTGACCTCAAACTTTCTCTTATAATGTTTCTATGGGCGAAAATCATAAATTTCACCTTGCCCACTATTTTCAGCCTATTCATAAGGTAATTATCGTTTTAATTAGCACATAATTGATGTCGCCTCGTTTAATGGGATCACAAGCTTTATCATATTTCCTAAACTACACAACTTCTAATGGAAATTTCACCAAACACTTGGAGTACACATTTCAAAACAATAAAATTAAAAATCCATAACGTGAAATCTATATGCCAATATACAAATCATTTACATATATTACTATAATACAATATAGAATACCTACCAACATGCAAACATAACACCCTAGATCAGTGAAGAAAACACATATCTAAACCTAGGGTTCTAAACTGGAAAATATAAAAAACAAGCGTAAAAAATGCATGAAATTCATGAAATTAATGTAGCTTAAGTGTTTTAGATGTTTACCTTTGGTTATTGAAGTAGATTTCGCAAGAAAAAAGAGTTGGAGTGAATGGTTTTGGAGCGGTGTTCATTTTTGCCAAGAGAGAAGTGAGGAAGAGAAAGTTTTTTCAAGTGAGCAAATGGATCTATTTGTAGAATCTATCAATATATGGACATTGAAGATACCTTTCTAAAAGGCGCATTCAATTATGATATAGTTACAACTAAAGGTGTATTTTTAAAAAGCATTTTCAGTTGTAATAAAATATATTGAAGGTATATTTTAGAAAGGTGCTTTCAGTATAAAAATAACCCAAATTGAATGTGCTTTTTTGAAAGGTGTCTTCATGGCCCTATAGATGTAATTTTTTTTTCAAAAACGCCCTTTTTTTCAACCTTTTTCCAAGGAATGCATCTAAGTATGATCCTAAGAATACCGCAACATCATGCACATAAATTGAAATAGCTAGAGCAAAGAACCTCAAGTCACTCTCTTTCGCATGTTTTGGGGTTTTCTAGCTTGGGTTTTAGAAATTAAGAGATGAATTTAGAGTGTCCGGGACTTTGATCGATGGTTCCATGAAAGCTTAGGTTTCATGTATTTCTTTTTCTTTCGTCACATGCGTGCCATGTGCATTTAGCAGGAACTTAATGATTGCATTGCATGTGGGAAAAAGATATAGGTCGCATGTTAATTAAAAGAAAGAATATAAGTTAATTGATTGTAAAAGTATCATTGCTTTTGCATTTTCCATAAAAAAAAAAAAAAAAAGAATTCTATGGTGTCTAAAACCGAATTTTGAAAGCAAAACTATAATATCAAAGGAGATAGACAATCGATGTCTTTAGCATCTTTCCAGAGCATAATGCTGGAGAGAGTTCGAAAATACGAGTATGTTTTTTTTTTTTTCTTTTAAGATAAGTGCACAACTGAACTGAGAGAAACAAAGAATAAATATATTAACCTCCTTCCTACACTTCAAACAAATGGTAAAATAAATAATTATCATGTTGAAATTTCCACATTTAAGGGAGAGAAGAAAAAATTCAACACACGGAATATATATTAGATACCCTATGTTAGGTGTTACCTATGAATTATAAGAGGTTATGATACTAATTTATATAATCGTGGTGATGAATTCTTTATCTATATATGATTGTAATTCTTTAATCAAGTAGTTGAAATGAGTTTATTTGTATTTGTTTACTTATTTTATTCACTACTTTTTGTCTTGAGACATTAAATAGTATTAGAGTCGACCTCATGCCAATAAGTAGACTATTCAAGTCCAGCTCTAGTTTAGAGAAGAAATTCAAGAAGAGCGGAAAGTATCACTAGGGTGTGACTCTCAGCATGCTTTCAAGATAACATATAAGTAAATAGTGACCCAAATTATAAACTGAGAAAGGGGTTTCAAGATGACTTATAGGTAAAAGTGGCTCGAATCGTACATCAAGGGAAAGACATATGCTTAATTGTAAGATTTCACAGCAAAAATGTTGCTTGTTTAGACAGAGAGGGGGGAAGGAAGATTGTAATACCCCATAGTTAAGCATTCATATAAATTATGAGATATTATAATATTAGTTTATATAATTATGGTGATGAAAATCTTATCAACACATGATTGTAACTTTTGTGTCAAGTTACTGAAATGGACTCATTTGTATTTGTTGACTTAGTTTATTTATCACTTTTGACCCGAGATATTACAATATATCCTATCTATACTATTGACTCATTTTTTTTTAACCTTTTGTTCTTATTTTTTATTTGATCTTTTGAAGGTTGCAAATCAATGAGCTAGTCATTGTAATAAAAGTAAAATCTATATTTTGATTTGAATGTATAAATTATTGGAAAAGTGAAAAACACTTAAATATGGAAAATGCCATTTTAATGTTTTCTTTTATTTTTGAGGTAATTATTCTAAAAAAAATGATTCATTAGGCATTACATGTAATGCGTAATATACATATAGCATGTAAATATCGATAGGACACTAACATAAATAATAATGGAAAAGGATAGTTTTCAATCAATTACCTCTCATGATTTATATATTTCATATTTATTAATATTTTATTGATATTTACATATCATATGTATACAACATATAACATATATTACCCACCGAGTCATTTCTCTTATTCTCATTGTGATAAAAATTTTACAATATGGTGATAAAACGGCAGTATAAATTCATTCACATCCTTTTACATATCACACCTATCACAAGTTTAATTTCTTAATTTCTACTTACTAAAACAAAAGGATAGTCGCGAGGCTTATATTTGACCATGCAGAATTACGACTATAAATAAATAAAGCTAAATCACAAGCTGAGCTACTTGAAGCTAAACTTGACTTATTTGAGTATATTTATCTAGTCGAGGTATGTTTATGCGCGAGGTATTCCAGTAATATATTGAGCCATCCTTAAATATCAATTATGCAGTTTAACGAGCTTCTATGTCTCATTGACTTCAAAATGAGTTTAAATTAATGAAAATATAGCTAAATTTGAGTTATAATGTAAATATCATGTTAGATTATTTTATTCCGTGGATTAACATTAATCAATTATTTAGAATATATCATTTTGAATTATTAATAAATCAATTATGGAATTATTATTTAATTATAGAACTTAACTGGATACTGTAATTAGACTTTTAATGTGAATAGCATGTAATAGGTAAAACTACTCACTTTGTTACCTAACAATAGATCCCTATTCTTATGTGATAAAGATATAAAAACGGCTTTTCTATTAAACAGTTTTAATCTTATTTAATTTCTTATTACGAAGAGAGTAATCTTCTCTCACACTCTTTTTAATTCTATAAAAAAAAATGTTATTATAAGAAGGATCTTTCTTTAATTTTAAGTACATAAATCTTACTTTAAATTTATAACTATATCATACTATAAATCTTGTATGCGCATATAAATTGTTTTCGATTTCTCTATACATACTTAAAAGATATTCCAACATATAAAGGAATGATATTGAGTTTACAAGTTAAAGCGGGACTCATGTTTGAAGTTTTGAATCAACATCAGGTTATCGTTGTTCAACATAATTTTGTTAACTTGCATCGCTATGCCGAAGCAGAAAGATTCAAGGAGCAACAGTGTAAAAGTAACAATGTAAATTTGCCAAAGAAATATATAAAAAAAAATATATATATATATATATATATGAAGTGAATGAATGTAATTGAAGCAATTCTTAGGATAAAAATATCTTGACGTGAGTGGGATGTGTCTAAAATTAGAAAAAAATTTAAAGTTATATTGTAAAAAGACAATCGATAAGATACTTATAATTCTTTTAATTTATATTCTCTTTGCATTATCAATTGGCAACTACTTTCTAAAACTTTTGGGCTAAGAAACTGTCGATTAGGATGCTGAGTCTCGTTTATGGCTGACGTGCATGAATTTCGAACAACGGAAATGGAGGAGTGAAACCTGGCATTAAACTATACATGCACGAGTCCCCAGGCCTGTTAGGGACTTGAAGACGGCCTGTCAAATTTGTGGATTGTGCATTAATTATTTTTTCAAAGGGTATCTTCCAGTCACAGAACCTGTAAAGGGCCCCGTAACTTGGCCGATCAATCTGGGGACGGGCATGAAACCTGTGGAGCATACAGATTTTACATATTTTTTATTAAAAGATCGACCGATTAAGGACCTACGCTTGCACGGGCTCCCATGGGCCAAGGCCACACCTAAAAAGGCCAAGGGTTAACCGATCTCTGTGCATCTATATTTAGGGATCAACCCGTTCTGGACCATCTGAAATAACAAAATCGAGCTTGTTTGCTCATGAAACGAAGAATACAAAAAAAAAAAAAAGAATTTGGTAATATTTGGCATTGTACTTGTTATATGTGCATTCCGTCCACTAGGACTTAGTACGCCTACTCCATATGAGAAGACCCTCGGGAGACTTCACATGACACCCAATAGGCCCTGCCTGCCCCACAAGAGTTCACCGCAAGAACAAGGATCTCCCTCCACTTGTTCCAATCTAGACGAGCCTTGTACTGTCTGAAGGACCTGAACTAGCTAGGGAAGGTTTTTCTTCCATTTGTCTCAGAGTGAACAGTGCAAACCAAGGAGGATCACTGTCCACTTGTCTAGCTCTTGAAAGCTTCATCATGTCTATAAAGCCACATAGGCAACTCCATAGAGAAGGATCGGACCACCTTCCACCCAAAATCCCACGTTAATTTTGACACACTCTCTTAAAATCTAAACTTTTTAATATTGATCTTGGAGATTCTCTATTGCTATTGAGGTTATACCTATAAACTTAAGTGTAAGAGTGAATGAAGTGAAGTCACCTCAACCATTCTTTTAACTTATGTGTTTTTTTTTAGAAGCTCAATATTAAGTTATAAGCTAAATGCATGAACTCAAGAGAATCTTTAAATTATTGACTGTATTTAAACAATAATACATCATAAAATTAGCAATTCATAATCCAAATAGGTTCATCAGCATTTATTTTATATATAATTGATTTCGTAGATGTCTATATTAGATTATTCGATTATACCATATTACCATTATTATTACTAATATGTTTTTACAACAATAAATTCCTAATACTATACTCTTTATGCATCTATTTGCAAGATCGTGTGTTTTCTCCCTACCTTATAGTGATTTCTGTTTGTCTTTTTATGTTGGTGTGATTCTCGTGCTTTGATTTTTCTTTGGTTCTTCCTATCATACTTTTAGATTAGTCGTACTGATTTAAGCAAGGTTGTGTTAAGAATACTACTCCTTCACATGTTTGCCACTAATTTAGAGTCAATGTCTTTATGTATCTTATCATAATATCAGTATGTAAAAGCATGCAAAGACACCCTATGCTAATTTCCACTTAATCATTTTTGTACAATTAAGCTAGTACCATTTCAATCTCATGTACTGTAGTCGTTGCATTCTTCCATCAAAATGAATTAGTGAAACCATAAATAATGCCCTTAGAATTAAATAAGTTGGAGAAGTATGGATGTGGAAGCTACTAAAATTCCGAATTTCGCATCTTATTTATACCATATAAGTACAATAACCAAGTTCAACAGAGTTTGAAATACAAATTACAGTGACATTATGATATAATAACCATCCAAGGTTATTATTTAATGATAGATTAAGTGTTAATATTTTATACAATGTTTCAAATTACTTCATATATCGTTCTCAAGCTTTGACGTGTTCAAAAATTTCACATTTAACATTAAAGTTGGATGAATTTAGATCAACTTTAATTGAGTATAATAATAGAGAAATAACGTCATTTGCTATGTATTTTAGTAAGGTTAAATGAGAAGATTTTAAGAATATATTAGTGTGTTAAAGCTCATGTACTCTAATCGATTAATTTAGAGCTAAGGTCATTTTTACACCAATTTTTATTTCCACCTACTTAGTGTAACCGATGGTATTAGATGTCTCAACTTGTTTGATTGCCAAGCAAACTGAGATAATGTAAGTGCATTTAAAGTATCAACTATTTGTCTGTAAGTGTTTTTATTATGTGTTGATGTTGATGTTGATTTTGGGTGGATTAGATAGTGAAGTTATTTAATGTAGATATGACTAGATTAGGGATTTGGATATGTATGGAGATAGTATATTGGATTTATGTTAGACTAAAGTAACATGATTATGTTTTTTATCATGTTTTATTTTATTGCATAATGGCTAGATTAAATGATAAAATGTTTATATACTTAAGCTTAAATTTATACTTAGAATATAATGGTTCACAAATGGGCCTCAATTAAGCCAGCAAACAAAGGATGTATAGTTCTTAAGAGGTTGTTTCTTTATACAATTAATTTGTCATAAGATTATTTTTCATTAGCTAATGATGTTGATTCAAATGGAAACTCCATGTCAAAATGATAATGACATTCTTATAGCTTCTAGAGATCGATTAGTAAACTTAGATCCGATGCTTCTATATGTACATATATATATGTATATTGTGTGCGTATATATATGTCCAAATCGTTGTTTATCATACATTGCATTTGAACAATTTGTTTCTTACAAGGCAATCTATCATTTAATTGAAATGTTGGACTATAAATCATCTTACTTCTTCTTTGTGATTAATAGCTAAAACTGTGGAACGCTAAAACAAATGTTGTCGAATTCATTAAAGGGCATCGTGATGTTGTATCTTGTATATATTAAAATCCTAAAAGATCCTTATAAGTTTTTTGAGACCTTATTATATATCTTTAGAAGTTTATCTTTTGCAATAGCAAAAGAATCAAATAAATTTTGGATTTGTTAATAAATGTTAGTAAAACTCTACTAATGATAGTTTAGAGGAATTTAGGGGTATTTAAGCATAGGATTATGACTTTCTTATCCTCTCAGGTTCATATATTTCACGCATCCAGTGTATTTAAGTGCAAGATTATGACTTCTTATCATCAAGGTTTGTATATTTCAAGCATTAAGTGCATATTTGCTATTTATTATGTGGGTTTTGGCCAAAATCACTAGAACTTGATCTCAATTACGAGCAATAAAATTATTCCTATCTTGTAAGTTTTTTGAACTATTATTATATCTTAAGAAGATTTTCTTTTGCAATAGCACTTATCTCTTTTTTTCGTTTTTCTTTTTTTGAATTTTAAAAGTAGATTATCTTTTCTCTAGTTTTAAAGATAGTTCTTTTAAAATATGGGACTCTGAGATACAAATCTCGTAAGAGTAAGAGTAAAGATAACTTCTTTATAGTTGTTATACAAGAACAAAAATAAAAATAAGATGATAAATATAACACTTTAAGTAAACGATAGATTGGTTGGCTAGAGAGAGAAAAAAGAAAAGCAAATGATAGATGGCCTCTACAAGAAACTTACTCAAGAAAGCAATGTATCACAAACATAATAGAAGAATTTAGATGTCATGTATATAATTAAATAAGTACAAGCACTAAACACCATTGAAAACTATGTTCATGTCATCTTAGTCCACCGCAAATCCAATTATCCAATATATTATTTTGATGGGATTTCCAAAGCCTTAATTTAGCCATATCTATGTAGCAATCAAACAATTTCAAAGTCATAGTCCATCCAAGGTTAAGATAAGCATTTATGGGATAACAAATACTACAAATGCACTACAATTGTAAAATTATTTAATTGCTATATGGATATGTCCTAATTAGGATTTTAGGAATTGCATTAAAATAATATATTAGATTTACATTAGATAGTATAAGGCAAGCATTGTAGCATAATTAAGTAAAAATGGATGTATAAGTACTAATATTAACTATTTCTTTATTATTTAACCGATAAATTCAAATTCAAAGAATCAAGAATTAATCTAAACTACAACTAATTACTAATGAAAACTCAAATTAAAGAAAATAATCAAGAAAGCAATCAAATTAAAAATTGACTTTTAACAATGCGATTATGTATCTAAATCTTGTTTCTCCTAAAATTAACATGTGACTTCTTTGAAAAATAACTTGATTCCATCTCTAGTTTCATTGAAGGGGAGAATTCTCTAATAAAGTCAATAACTTTCCTAAGTCTGTTAACTCTAATATTCGAATTACCTATTAGAATATCTTTTCAATAGTATAATTAAATTTCGCATTAAAAATCATTGAATTCTCTTAAAAATAATAATCAAGATCTAGAAAACTATGCAATTTATCTTGAAGGTTACAATAATTCTCATTAATTATGCCTAGATCTAATCATACAAGCAATATTTTTATCTTCTTGCACAATATTAGATATTAGATTAACACACTATAAATATTAATCTAATGCAATTAAGTTCTAATCATGACAAAAGAATAATCTTGAATTAAAACAATAAAAAACATTAAAGTAAAAGCCATGAAATTGATGAAATCTCCTAATTCTTGAAGCTCGTAATGCGTTGTTCTCTTATACTTTTCTACTCTATAAGTCTCTCTAAAATTCATGTGAAAAAGTGTAATAAAAAACCTGTAGAAAGCCTTTTATATTAAATTGGGAAAATCCTCTTTTTGTAATGCAATACAGTTAATGACACGATCATATGACTTATATGTCCTTAAATCTTCACCGAATCTTCATTTGACATGGTTAGGGACATGGTCTTGCCACTTAAGTCGGGTCACTTTCTATGCTTTATTCTCTTTTACCTTAAAATGCTCTTTTACTTTGACATTATGATGTGTGGAATTAAAATGCAAGAAGATTAAAGGAAATTGGTTCACATTCAACCATTGAAGGAAGATTCGGATAAAAGTTTGGGATAATGGTTTTTTTTTTTGTATTTTTTTAATATATACTATGATGTATTATATATAACTCTCCCAAGTTTGTTAGGATATTTGTACACAATGTAATAAGATCCTGACACCTATACTATACTATAACCATAAGAATATTCTTCGATGTTACTAGAGTAGTAATATGTATTGGATTAGCTATTATTCATAAGACTAAGTTGTAATATTAAATATAGCCTATGGTAAACCATTTCCCATAATGTAGAATGTAGTCTATTCATCTAATGTGATACCTAAACTCTTGATTTGACTCGAACCATCTTATCCATGTCCTTTAGTAACCCGATCAAGATATTTGTTCAGACATGACACAACTACTTCTGGAGACTTCAATTGCTTCATCGAATGCTATATCTTGTCCTTTCCCTTTTGAATCAGGCTTTCATGATTCACAAACCCTAGCACTTCTTCACCCTTCAAAAACCTAATATCATCATCTCCCCTTTTAGAAAACCTTGTCCACAAGGTTGAGTGGGGAAATTGCAATTAGAGATCGGACATAAACTTCCATGTTGCTTGTAATGGTGCCTTACCCTTCTAGTGAACCAATCCTATCACATCAACTCTTCTTCCCCTTTTTACAAATCTCCTTTCCAGTATCGTAAGTAGCTCTAACTCTTCCTTTATTGTATTTGTAGGTAGTAAAGAGGCAAATGCAAACTCATATCCATGGAATAACTTCAACTAAGAGACGTAAAAGGTTGGATGCACACCAGTGCCATCAGATAAGTATAGCTAATAAGCAACCTTCCCTATCTTGTCACTAATTTAGAATGGTACATAGTATTATGGTAGGAGTTTGTATCTGCGAGTCTGTTTGAAAGTGTTTTGGTGTTAGGGTTGTAGTTTGAGGAGTACCCAATTGCTAATGTGGAATTCTTTGTCACTTCTCCTCTAGTTAGCCTGTTGAGTCATCCAATTCTAGGCTCTTTTAAGATAAAACTCAAGCATCCTTAGGGTTTTCTCTCTGTTAGTCAGTATGGGGTCTATTATAGCATTAGCAACGTCCCCAGGTATATACGACATATGAATTAGGGGCGGGTAATGGCATAAGATCTAGAATGGGGTACTATGTATACTAGTATGAAAGTTAGTGTTATATCAATATTCAGCAAGTGCTAAATATTAACTCCATTGATGTTGTTCTTCCTTTGTAACATACCTTAAATAGGTTTCCAAACACTTGTTGACAACTTTAGATTGCCCATTTGTTTGAGGATGGTCAGTAATAGACATGTTAAGTTCAACTCCCTATAAACGAAAAAACTCTTTCCAAAAATTACTAAGGAACACAGTGTCTCGGTCACTAGTGATACTTTCAAGCATGCCATGTAACTTATAAACATTGTCTATATAGGCTTAAGCTACTTACACAGTAGTATATGGATGCATGAGAGCTATAAAGTGGCCATATTTACTGTACCGATCAATAAAAACCATGATTACCTCTTTCCCTCTCAACTTTGGTAACCATTCTATGAAATTCACAACAATTTCCTTCCAATGTCCATCAGGAATTGGCAAAGGCTGTAGAAGCCCTAGGGTTGCCACATTCTCAAATTTTTATTGTTGGCAAACCCTACAATTTCGAACAAACAATAGTACAACCTTCTCTAATTTATGCTAATAGAGGACTAACCTTATCCTCTTATAAGTAGCTTGAACACCTAAGTGACCCCTTAAGGTAACTTTATGATACAACTGAAGTAGCTGTTCTCGCAGTTGCGATGAGAGTCCAATGACCACGGTTCCTTTCCTTCTTAGTATTTCATCAACTAAAGTGAACTTTTTTCAAATTTTGGCCATTCTGTAATTGAGTCAAGGCACCATTATAGGTGTATTCAAGGTCCAATTGTGCTTGATGTCATCAAGCAATTCACATGTTGCTGCAATAGTAGTGATTTGTAGCAAATGAGAACCTTGCACCCTAGATAATGCATCTGCAACAATATTACTTTGCCTACTCTTGAATTGCATTTCATAATCTAAATTAAGCAGTTTAGTGAGCCACTTGTGTTGACTAGGAGTAATTAGCTTCTGCTTAAGTATATACTTAAGATTATGATGATCGATTTTAGTAATGAAATGTCTACCAAGGAGGTAATGCCTCTACTTCTCAACAGCATGCACCAAAGCCAGCTACTCTTTTTCATAAACAAACAACCCTTGTTGCTTAAGTGATAAAACCTTGCTTAGATAGCCTATAGGATGCTTGTCTTACATTAAAACAACCCCCAATCCATCACCACAAGCATCAATTTCAATTATGAAGGGTTTAGTAAAGTCCAGATGCTTAAGAGCCAGTGAACTAACTAAGGTAGCCTTTACCTTCTCAAAAGCCATAGGAGCTTCACCACTTTACCCAAACTACCCTTTCTTTAACAAATTAGTCAAAGGTTAAGCAATGGAACCATAGTCTTATATGAAACACCTATAGTATCCCTTTAAGGCTAGAAACCCACGTAATTGCTTCAAATTTTGAGGCACAAGCCATTGCACAATGGCTTCCATCTTCTTGAGGTCGATTGCAACCCCTTCCCATATGATAATATGCTCAAGGTACTCAATTTGCATCACCTTAAAAGTACACTTACTTTTCTTTAAGAACAACTTCTCTCTTTAATACTTCAAAAACAACACGTAAGTACTTGATATGGTCTTCCATATAATTGTTTTACATAAGTATGTAGTAAAAAAATACCAAGATGAACCTTCTCAATAATGGCTTAAACACATGGTTCATAAGCCCTTGAAAGGTGAATGGGGCATTAGTTAACTCGAAGGGCATGACTAGGAATTCATAGTGCCCTTCGTGTGTCTAGAAAGTTATCTTGAAAATATCATTGGGGTGCATTCTATGTCACGTCCCGAACAAGAAGAGTCATAACAGTCTCGCCGTGTAAACTAATCTAAGATAGAAGTTGACCTCACAGCTGCTATCGTAGACGCAGTTTACACAAGGCGCACAACTCAACCAGCTTGAAACGTCTGTTCTGACATCTGTTAATATCCAAACCAGTGGTAGAGCTTTTACAAAATACTTGTTCTATACAATCTGCTGTTTAGTACCACAACAGTAATTATATAAACATTTCACGTCCAAGGGTAAAGTTTACAATCAGGGTTTATTAAAAACCATAAGTTTTACGATCTATATACAATAAGTTAGAAAACTAGTGGGCTCCCAGGGAATTCCCATTTAGTTTTCCTCAAAACTTAAAGACAAAACCAAAAGCTCAGGTTCAGTTAAATTCCTCGATCTTCACTTTCCCACACAGCAGCACACTAACCTGAGAACGGTGTTACCTGAACATCTTGCCTTCACTCAGCACCTGCAAAAGAGTTTGTAGGGATGTGAGCACAACTAGCTCAGTAAGTGGGGCAGAGTCAGAAGAGTACTATACAATCACAAATAAGGTTAATAATTATGATAAAATGCAATGCAATCACTCAAATGAAAACATCGCACAGTGTTAACCGGTCCACTGTGAGGTTAGAGAAATTTCATCCGCTCCAACTCGGATTGAGGAGTTTCATCGCGACTCAAGTCGGACCAAACCCGAGCTTGTGCAATGGAGAACACCCCCCTCCCTTGACCGCCTTCAAACCACGGCCCCCAACCTTGCCACGATCTCCTCGCCTGTCACTTAGTTCGACTAAGGATGGGGAAAGGACCATTTCAGCTATCCTCATCGAAGGAAGTCAGTGTTTGACCTAACACTCTTAATCGTTTCCCCTAACGGGTGATTATGCATGTCCAATTACAATTTAGTCGAATAACTGTTAGTGTTAATCAGGGGTGACCAACAAGTTCACGCAATACAGAATCCATGCAAATATGCAAAACAGCACACCAAGGAGTTAAACTCCTTTCATAACCGAGTATCATTTACACACACAACATGCACATTAATCATCTAATTACAAATACAACCAGAAGTACTCTTGGGTCCCCGGATACTTTAAATAGTACCCAAACAGCGGTGAAGCTACAATTCCCAACTTACTTGTTTAGATGTTTGCTATTGCTGACTTGAATTGTCAACCGTCTTTGAAAGGTCCTAATTACACAAAAGGTCCAAATTTAGTTTTCGTAATAATTACGAAAACATTAAGGTTTAATCTAAAATGGTTATATATATATATATTATTTCCATAATATGCAGTCATGTTATTACTATATATCGAATTAAATTATTAATTATTGATATCGTACATCATATATACTATTACGTATTATATATCGTTTTGATTGTATCGAAACGTACTTTTTATTTATTAATTCACGTTTTGATTCTGGTAAGGTTACCGAAAGGTGTATATTCATGAATATGTTATAGTTATAGGCTAGATTGCTTAAGGTTATCTGATTTCAACAAAACTAGTGTCATTAAGTTCGTATAGACTTAACGATATGTTTTACGAGTCCTGTTTCTAGAGATGGATTTTAACGGGTAGTTTGAATTTTTTAATACAATTATACATAATTATATAAAAACGATCGTATTATGCGAAATTTACAGATTTAAATTATATTCTATCTAATTTATCCTTATATTGTAACAATATAAGTATTATTCAATTCAAATATACCTAAAATGCATCCCGATCAGAAAATATTAATAATTATAATAAAAATCTCCATTTAACCCAATTCGATCAGCAATCCTATATATAGGTTTTATTTAACTATTTAATTCATTTTAGTCTATTAATATTACAAATACACCCTGACTTGTAATTTAAGCTATTTTACTTAATAAATTCGTAATAAATAGTTCGGATTACCCAATAATTCCTCGAAAATTTATATGGGCTTCTAAAAATATAGGGAATTCAATTATCACTTGGTTTCAAGTTTTCGACCTATTGCCTATATTTTCATATTGACGATTTTACCCCTAAATTTGATAAATTATCTAATTATAATTCTTTTAGCATCCAATTAATTTCAATCTAACTCAATACTATTATTATTTATTATAGATCAGTACATGTCCATTTCATCAATTAATTTCATAATTTCCTATTAAATTCATAATTTCAGCCTATTTTCGAGCTAATTTCAGGCCTAAAAATTCAATAAATATTAAAATTATTCAAATAAAAATTTGGGCTTCATATCAATTACCTATATATCATACACATCCTACACAAAAATTTTCAGCTAGAAACAACATCATATAGTACATTTATTTTATAAATATATATTTGGATGAATTACAGATTTCTTAATAAAGTATATTAAATATTACGAATTTTTCAAAAATAAAAAGATCACATGAAAGCATGTATAAAATAACTTAAGTGTAATTTTTTTCATAATTTTCTGGGTATATTTACTATTTTTTAGAAATTATTGAAAAATAGGGTAGAAATTTGACCTTGGTGTTCTTGGGTACTCCGGTGGCCGGCGGCGGCTGGGTGGTTATTGGACGGCCGGCGCGGTGGGTGGACCGTGTGGGGTTTGCTAGGTTTCACAGCAGATCTACTCTAAGTTAAGATTCTACACTTTCACTAATTTTTCTGTTTTTTCTAAATTTGTTTTTTTTTTCCACGATTTTTTCTAATTTTTTTTTCTAATTATTTCTAATTCCAAACTACTAAAACTCTCATATCTGATGATGTTGGCTTTTTATAGTGCCTCAAAGTCGGTTAAAGGATTTTCTTTTAATTAATTCATATTTTCTTTTTCAAATTTCTTTTTTTTTTTATGCATGAGGTGTCCTAAAGTGATAATCTCACTTTTGATTCAGCACTTCACTTTTTCTTTTCTCCTGCCACGCCTCCTTCCAGCAATCTCCAATGTTATTTAATTAATTTTTTTCTTTTTTTTTATTAAATAATTACTTAAATATAGATATTATATGTTAGAATTAGTTATTTAATTAGTATATAAGTTTATACCCTATGTAAATAACATGTGAAATATATAACTTTACTCATATAATTAAGTTTCTAGCATATCTTTTATTTTTAAGATATATTCTAAGGTTAATTTCATGAATTCAACACAATAAATATATAATTACACAATTTTAGGTTAATTTACAAGTATAATTATTATTTATACCGGGTATACTAAAAAAATTACGTATATTTTTTTATAGTAAATTATACTATATTATCTCATTTTATAGCTCAATTAACTTATCTCTAAGTTTTCGTTGCAATCTAAGTTCAATTTTAGGAGTTCCGAACATTTTAGGGCTTTAGTAAATATTTCAATTTCTAAGGGCAAAATTAGGATTTCGGGTCTTTATTACTAAAATCTAACTTCACTGTAATATCTCGACTAACTTTTTCATTCTAGTCACAAAGTTTGGGCTCGATTGGATAAGTTACCCTAAAAGCCCTAAATTTGAGCTCGATTGTCCTAAACTCAATTTCGGGAGCTTACATTCTAATTTGATGATAACCTGACCTCAAGCTGAGTTTACTAAAGTAGCTTACCCCATTCAATTCATCAAAGAGATCTTCATCAATAGGAATTGGAAAACGATCCTTAATAGTATTCTTGTTCAACTCTCTATAGTCTATATGCATACACCGAGTATGATCTTTCTTTTTAACTAGCACTATCGAGGATGCGAAAGAGTTGTGGCTAAGCCTAATTACCCCACTCTCCAACAATTCCTTAACCATATTCTCCAAATTAGTTTTTTGCATGATGGAGTGCCTATAAGGGCACAAATTCACTAGATCAGTGTTTTCCTTCAAGTGAATTCTATTAACAAACCCTCTACTTGGTGGTAAAGCATTAGGAGTTTTAAACAATTCATGGTACTCCTCTAACAAGTCAATCAATGTAGGACTAAACCTTATTCCTTTAATTTCCTCTTCCTTAATTAGAGAACATGTTACTAACTAGTATTGAACACACAATGTAGAATCTGACTTGTGTAGTAATTAGGATATTTTGTTACCTTCAATAGAGGTCACAAAGTCTTCATTTCCTTCCAAGGTACATTGCCTCCCCCTTTAATTGAATCACATCTATAACCTTCCAAAGTCCTACGTAATAGT
Organism: Lumnitzera littorea; assembly: GCA_024138015.1. Taxonomy (NCBI): domain Eukaryota; kingdom Viridiplantae; phylum Streptophyta; class Magnoliopsida; order Myrtales; family Combretaceae; genus Lumnitzera; species Lumnitzera littorea. The sequence goes on from JAMXBB010000010.1 coordinate 88,342,626, forward strand.
ACCCAAGCCAATCGACTAAGGAATCCTTAATATAAGTTCACACCTTGTAAGAGTTAGCAAAAATACTTCTACCTCAAAGTTGATTCCCTACATTACCCATATGAAATTGGGTATCTTAATGTCATAGGGTAGTACTGTACCATCAACCAAAGTGACATTTAGCGAGGAAATTCTTTGATGTTCACAATTCATTCCTTTAATTAGCCTACTATACACAAAATTCAATGAACAACCACTATCTATAAGAATACTAATTCGTCTATTCTTCACATAACCTACTAACCTCATAGGATTGTCATCCTTTAATCCCTACAACATTGAACACAAAGTCAATTTAGATAGGTTAACCTCAAGTCTTTCCTCATTCATTGGTTTAGTATCAACTTCAACAACTTCTTCTCCCTCATCTTTAACCAACAACAGGTTTAGCCTCTTTCCCTTACATTTGTAGCCAAGCCCAAAGGCCTCATCAAACTAAAAACATTGTTTCTTATGTCACTTTTCTTCTAATTCCTCTAACATCATCAATTTGATAAGTCTAGTGTTGGGAAGTGGTGGTAATGCTTTAGATGGTATTAGGTTTGGTGCTGAAAGTAGTGGTTAAGAGAGTTTATAAGGCGATGAAGTGTTTAATGTATACTCGGGTGCACGGTTTGGTTTAGTAAGGGTCAGGTATTGTGTGTAAGCTTGAGTTTGGGTTATGTAAGGGTTTCATGGGGGGTTAAAGAGTGTTTAGGTGGCTTCAAGGTTGGCTTCCTATAATTTTGTTAAGGTTAACTGTGATGCCAAGAATTTAAACTCTTCTAGATACTCAACAAGTGGGCCTCACTATTAAATTTCTTCAAGTCAACCTCCAAATCTTCAAATGCTTGTTTACTGAACCTATAACCAAGTGCCTTCACCAACTCATGCCAGATAATCTCCCCCTCCCCTTACCTATTACTGAAATAAGAGTAGTACCATTAAGAGGCTTTATCCTCAAAATGCAGTGCTACCAATTTGACCTTAAATGCTTTAGAGGTGTAATCAATTTGGAAAAACCATTCAGCTCTAAAGAGCCACAATTTGTAATCATCCCCTTTGAAAGATGGGAATTCCACTTGAGTAGATCGAGAGAGCACATGGTAATCTTGGTTATTAGCTGTAGTCATCACTAATTTAAGTGGTATTCCATCACTTGTAGTGGTGTCCTTAGTAAAATTTTTCTTTAACCTATTACTTAACACTTTAAGGGAGTCAGTCCTAACTTTAGTGAGCTATTGCTGTATCGCTAGTATGGTGGCGCTTTGCTTGTCCAATTGTTCTTGTTGCTTACTTAAGGTTTCAGTAAAGAGCTTAACCCATCCATTCTCTTTTTACTACTGTTTTTCTTTATGTTCTTTAAACAAACTTCTTATAAATTCTTCCATTTTGTATTGCTCTCTAGTTTCAGGTATGCTACCCACTAAAGTAGCTCTTATACCACTTGATGCATAGAATTAAAATGCAAGAAGATAAAATGAAATTAGGTTACATTCAACCCTAGAAGGAAGACTAGGATACAAGTCTAGGAGAATGCTTTTTTTTTTTTTGTATTTTTTCTATATATTTTAATACATACTGTAATGTATTATATATAGCTCTCTCGAGTTTGTTAGGATATATGTACACAATGCAATAAGAGCTTAACACATGTACTACACTATAATTGTAATAATATTCCAAGAAGCTACTAGAGTAGTAATATGTATTGGACTAGCTATTATTCATGAGACTGGGCTGTAATATTAAATATATCCCACGGTAAACCATTTCCCTTAGTATAGAATGTGGCCTATTCGTCCAATGCAATACCCAAACTCTTAATTCGACTCGAACCATCCGATCCATGTCCTTTAGTAACCTAATCAAGATAATTGTCTAAACATGACACAATTGCTTTTGGAGACTTTAGTTGCCTCATCGAGTCTTCTATCTTGTCATTTCCCTTTTGAATTAGGGTTTCATGATTCACAACCCTAGCACTTCTTCACCCTTCGATTCATATCACTTCCAAACTTTATAACTTCTTCATTTAAGCTCTAAATTGAATGAAATTTGATTGTATTTCTCTATTTTCGTTCCAAGAATGTTCCAAAACCTAGAATTCAAAATTTTACTCGATTAAATATCATATTCTTCAAAATAAGCCAAAATTTCAAGGAAATACTATAAAAATCACTATACTAAATATATGTAATTAAAAACTCATCAAACTTCCCCATACTTAAGAATTTACTTATCCTCAAGCAAATAAATTAAAGAAAAATTAGGATAAGAGATACCTATTAAATTTATTACTGTTGAAGAGACTAGCTAAAATTACACTTAACATGGAAACAATTCAAGAAAATTAACTTACAAATTCATTTAAAAGTTCCTTAACAAGTTCCTTGTTTTTCTTTTATGTAATCTCTTTACAATGCTCAAAGGATACAAACTACCAGAATTCACAAGCTAATCTATATAAATTAAAGTTAACCGGATCATTTAATCAAGGATTTCTAAACTCAAAATCATATTTAACATATCCCTAGTCAAGAAAAGGTCACAAAAATTTTACTCACTTAGCTAAAATGTATGCAACTCTCTCTTCAATCTCTCTAAGCACCATAATCTAGAATGAATTCATGTTACATCCATTCATCTTCTAATCATCCCCCTAGTATGCGATTTCATTGGAAGGCTTTAATTCAATTTAATTATTTAATATGAACAATTACTTCAATTGGAGTCCATTGGGAGTAGAATTCAAACCCTGCTTTTCTAATGAACTAGGGTGAATTCATACCAACTTATCATCACATTGGCAGCAGCAAAAAACCTTACTCTTCTGAGGGATCAAGAACAATCCTTACTAACATGACTACTTTAATTACTTCTTCTTCTTCTTATTTTTCTTCTTTTTTCCATTTCTTTAGCCTCTAACTAAATTGTAATTTTTGGGAGAATTTTCAAAAGACAAATTTCATTTGTCTGTTTACTAAAGATTATAGAGCTTAAAAACTTCCAAAAGAAAAGTATATATCAAAGTAAATTTAAAAATAATCATGGCTAGCTTTGAACTAGTGATGTTGCTATAATCCTTAATCTTAAAATCCTAAGCTAAATAACTCATAACTTTACTCCACATGGATTTCACCAATCAACTCTAGCAAAGTGCAAATCAATCATTAATGATTAAGCATTAATTCATATTCAACACAATTTATCTGGAAGTTGTTAGTTTCTCAAATTATTACAAGTGAACCAAATATTGGGTTAAATGCGAAAATAATTGGTCTCCTAAATAGTAATAATTTTCATACCCCATTCCCCATACTTAAAATCGTACATTATCATCAATATACAAAACCAATCAACTCAATAAGAAGTATATCACAAACAAACATCCTCAAGGAAAAAGAGATACAAATGGGGAAAAGAACTAATACTTCCCTAAAATCTATTTACATGTATGAAAAAGAAGTTTAGAGTCATCATCATCATCTACAAGCTAATATTTGCAGAACCTGTGCAACTATAGTTAATTAAAGACCAAACACAAGAAAATTAAAGAAAACCAAATAGAAGGAAGTAAAATTTAAAAAAAAAAAATACAAAAACAAAGGAAACCAGGAAATAGTCCAAAAAAACTAACAAAAGTCCAAAAATAGAAAAGTAAAAAAAGTTCCATATAATGGAAAACCACCAACTATCTGCAACTCTACCAACTTCACTCATCATCATATGAGGCATCCCACATCACCTCATCCTCATCCTCATCATCTACATCTTCGGCATCGTCTTCTTCACTTTCTTCATTAACTTCCTCACTGCTACTCTGTTCATTCTCGTCCTCTTCACCCCCTTCTTCTTCCTCTTCTTCCTCATTTTCTTCTTCATCTTCATTTGTTTCTTCTTCCTCGTCCTTACTATAAGAAGGTATGGGCAAAATCACATCAAGCATCTTAAGCTTATATTTCTTATCCACATTACTAGCAAATCTCAACAACTTATTATGTTTGATGGTAGGGTAAGTTAGCACTAAACTAGGAAGACCCCGTCTAAGTCAAAGAAGATGTCACCAACAAGGCTTATAAATCAGAGACACTGGATAGGCAGCTTATTCCAAGAACATGGAACATTGACAAGTTGAGACCTCATTTTTTATAAAGACTTACAAGGAACCAAACTCACTTTGTAAATATTCTGTGAATGTAATAAAATATGAATCTCACGCTTATTTGTCCCTCCCCTCTAAGAGACTACACTTTAGCATTGTTCGATAGCTATCAAGTGTCATCCCTCAAAGTGGTAGAATCATAACAGTTCTACTATGCAAATTATTTTAGGATAGAAGCTAATCTTAGAGTTGCTATCTTAGACTTAATTTACATAAGGAATCTACAATTAACTCACTTTGAAGTAAACGATTCATTAATTAAACATGTTAATTACCTACAAAATATGAGAAATACATACTAAGATTTAAATAACTTAAGTAATACATAAATTGATATTAAAAGATTTAAAGATAAGGCCCAACTTTAAGAGTGTAATCTAATCCTTAGTTTTATATCTCCAATCCTTAAGATCTAGCAATTGTTAGCTTCAAGATGATTATAAAGTCACTTCCTAATTAGCACTTGCAACAACATCTATAAGAATGTAAGCAACTAACCGCTTAGTAAATTGGGATAGAGACTTAAAACTACACATCAAGCACAAACAAGGTTATCAACTAGTTATTTTAATGCAATGTAACAAACAAATTTCATTGCATGACATTATCTGGTCTATCATGAAATTAGAGAAATTACATTAACTCTAATCCGAGTTAAGAAGTTTAATGCATGTTTCAATAACTCACAACCAAATCTAGGCTTATATACTAAAGATACCGCTCCCCTCATGACTCCTTTTGAACCATTGCTTTTATCCTTGTCGCAACCTCCTCTCCCGTCACTTTGTTCAACAACCCACATCTAAAGCAACTACAAGAGGGAGATATCGATGACAAGTTTCTCAAAGAAGGTTTATTTCTTGTTCATGCAACCAAGGACCATGATACTCTATGGTTTACTAATATAGCAAATTACTTGGTAGGAAAGATTATACCACAAGACTTAGACTATCACAAAAGGAGGAAGTTCTTCTCAGATTTAAAATATTATTTCTAGGAAGATCCTTTTCTTTTTAGAATGTGTGCTAACAAGATCATCTAATGTTGCGTTTTACATCAAGATGGACAAAGTATATTGTTCCATTGGCATAACGAGCCAACAGGAGGCTATTACAATGCCAATAGGACTGCCTAGAAGGTGTTAGAGGCTAGTTTTTACTGGCTAAACATATTTCAGAATGCTTATAAGTATGTGATGGCTTGTGATAGATGCCAAAGGATAGGGAACGTCTCTAAAAGGGATGAAATGTTACAAAATTATATCTTGAAATGTGAAGTCTTTGAATTTTGGAGAATAAACTTTATAAGGTCATTCCCTAGTTCTTTAGAGAACAAGTACATTTTGGTAGTAGTAGATAACATGTCAAAGTGGGTCAAAGCTCAAGCCTTGCCAACAAATGATATCGGAGTGGTGGTGAAATTCTTGAAGAAGTTATTCACTAAATTCAGAGCATCTCAAGCATTGATAAGTGATAAGGGAACCCACTTTTTCAATACTCAAATTGAGCAAGTTCTTAAGAAATATAGAGTACATCATAGGATGGCCACTCCTTATCACCCACAGCCATAAACCAGTGGCCAAGTAGAGGTATCTAATAGAGATTTGAAGAGAATGTTAGAAATAACCATAGCTCACAACATAAAGGATTGGGTTGCTTTGTGGGCATACATAACTGCTTACAAGATTCCCTTAGGTACTATACCTTACAGATTGGTTTATGGAAAGGTTTGCCATTTACCAGTAGAAATCAAGCACAAGGTTTACTGGGTTATCAAAACAACCAATTTTCATCTTAGAATAGCTAATAGATGACAAAATCTCCAAATCAATGAAGTGGTTTAATGACAAGAGTATGGTCTACGTACATAAGAGAGCTCAAATAGCATTCAAGGTTGGACGATATAAGGATGAGATTAACTTTGATGTGGTGCTCATGAATGCAACAAATTTACTTCTTGGACTACCTTGGGAGTACAACCAGAGAGTGATTCATGATGGCTTCCTTAACACTTACACAATCCAAAAGGAAGGGAAGAGCTACTGTTTGACCCTCATAAGCGTTGACGAGATCTAAAATAGCCTAGCCCTCATGGTAAAGAGAAAAGGGAAGAGGAGTTTGTACAGCATCCAAGCCCATGCTCACAATCTAAAGTCGAAGATGACTTCTTTTCAGCTCTGTGGTGATTATAGGAATTGCTCTACGATGATCCTTAAGCTAGGGCCAACCTGTTGTTGCTAAGGCCAAACTGATGCCCAAAGGGAGGAAAGGAAACCATTTAACATCAAGTCCGTCGTCTGCCGAGAAGATAAGAGACCAAACGACTAAGGCCTCAAGGTTAAAGAACAGCTCGACACAGTACGAAAAGGTTAATACCAAGTAATTTACGAGTGTAGCAATTGTAGGCCAACCTCACTAGGAACTCAGCCAAGCATAATAAGACATCAAGACATCTTACCCCAACTTAGACATTTAATTGCTAACCAGCCCTTACAAGGGTCCGATCCCACAGACAGCTCAGATGACTACATGCCGACCCTTTCTATTAAACGCATAGTTTTGTATGCTTTGTAAATATTTTCCTTATTTCAATTGTAGGCCATTCTTAACCTTATATATTATTTACATTTTTACCCCTAGGGTTTTAGAATTTACTATAAATAGCAACTTTTGTAATTACCAAAGCAGATTAGAAGAAAATATATAGTGAAATTACATTTTGAACATTCCTTTTGAGTAAGGATATTCTTAAGCTCTTCAAGCTTGCATTTCGAATTATTGAGTGTTGTTTTTACACTTTAATCTTCTTTGCATTCTTATCATTCTTGATCTTAAGATTGTGGTGAACCCTTCATTTGAGCACATTAGCAAGTCGCATCTAACCCTTATTTAAAACTCCGAGCCTTGGATTGGTTTTCATAAGTAGTATCGAAACACATTTCAAGCTCAACTCCTGATTGTATTTGTGTCTTGGTGTGTGATATCCATCCACATTTGCATTCAAAACCCCATTCGTAGTTCGAGTTCATTGCATATTCGTGGATTCACATCAATCACGGCTGTAATCAATTAACAAAGTCGATCCGCCTGTCCATCATGATTGTGATCACCTCACTTGGAGATTTCACGTCTTTAATCACAGCCATGATAAAAAGGGTTACACTTGAATTTCTTTGCACAGTGCTAGTCACGGAGGTTATCACACCCATGACTAGTGAAGGTTGTAGGTCGTGATAGTCTAATAATTTTGGTTACAGTACTAATCGCGGGAGTCATCACACTCGTGATTAAGCTTGAAAGAGGCATCACGGCCTATGTCACAACCGTAATCGTGTCCCTGACACCCTCTATATAAGAAATTTCCCTTTCTTTCTCTTCATTCCTCACACATTTTAAAACTTTACCCCATGATAACACTTACACGCCAATTTCCAATGAAACTTCGCTCCCATTTTATCAACATCAACTATTTTACAAACCATTTCTAACACTTACACGATCATTTTCATCTCTACTACACTCTTCTAAGGTATGATCTTTCCCTTTTTCTTTAATTTTTCAACATCTACATAGATTTGATTTGTGTAATTTTAGGGTTTATATATGTGTGTTCATTATTATTTGTAAATGCATTGTGATCGTACTCGTAGTTATGTTTGTATAGTAATTAGACTTCGATTTACATGACTTTGTGCTTAAATTTGGAACGCCTAGCTAAAACCCTAATTTCCATTAATAATTACCGAATTGGGAATTTCTACAAATTAAGCCTAATTTGATGATTTAGCCTCGTCATTAATAATTAATTGTGATGTTAGTTGGTTTTCTATATGTTGAAGTGTTGTATGACAATTGGGAATTAGATTGTGTTTATGTGTTGATGTTGTGAATTATAATGTTGTATAGTCAAGGGGAGATAATAATTCTTAGTACAAGTTTGGGTTACAAGTTGAGTTCATAAGAAATTCACTTATGTAATTCGAGCTTAAAGATAGGCCAAATTTGATTATGTTTAGTTTGTAGATACTTTATATTTGGAAAATGGAGGAAGATGGAATGGCTATGCTTTGGTTTGAATTGCTATTAGATTGTACATGATCTTTGCTTTTTTTTGGAACTAATGCTTGCATTTTGCAAATGGCACCTAAGATATCATCAACAACTTCTTAGAATAAAAGGCCTAAGGCTAATCATTCTCCTTCTCTCCCTCCTAAAAGATCCGATGCAGCAAGTTCAAGTAGGGCAGTTGCTTTACTAGTTGGTATGACTACAGAACAAAAGGAAAGATTTAAGGAGTTTGCTACTAAAAAGATGATAAAAATGCACTATGTTATAGATTGGGACGTGTTGGGAGAGCATGGGTTGAAGATAGCCATGAAGAGGCTATTGGGAAATAGGTTATGATTGAAGTTATTCGCGGTTTAGGAAAAAACCTACAAGCAAACAACATTGGCCTTTCTCTCATCGTTCAAAATCAAATATGAGTACATAAGCTCGAAAATGGAAAATAAGATGGAGTTTTTTGCCTTTAAAAGAATTCACACCTTTGATATGATGACTTTTGCATGTGCTATGGGATTATATACTTGAGCTAAGTTAGAGAATGATGAGTTTAAAAATTTACCAATAAGTCTTTCCTGATGAACTTCTATGAATGAATTTTGGAGAGAAATATCTACTGAGAGTAGTTTCCGGGTGAGCAAGTCAAAAGCGTCAACCTTGAAGAAAACTAGTGCTCAGGTCTTTCATTACAACTTTATTAGGACAATCCATGGGAAGCACGAAAGTCCTGGAGCGGTAGGGAAAGATGACTTATTAGCCTTGTATAGTTTACTTAAGGGACACTTAGTGAATGTAGGAATCCTCACTGCATTTTGAATTCATCAGTAAACATTTGATAAGAGCAAGGTTATTTTTGTTGGAGGTTTGATTACGAAAATTCTCAAGAAGTTAACATTGTGGCCTACTAGTGATAAGCCAAGAGACTCTTACACTGAACCAGAATCGTTTCTAAGAAACCCTTTCAATCAGTTAGGTATTGCAAGAGTCTCTTATCCCAAATTGGACATTGAGGACATTAGTGCTCTAGACTTTGTGCCAGCCACATCTAGTTTCTTAGTTAGAAATTTGAAGTGCTTGGAAACTGAAGTAGCTAAGATCAAAGAAACTCAAAAGGGGATTGTTGAATTCTTGAAAAACATTGCCATAGCGGTGGGCACAGCTATTCCCACTTGTTTTTCTTGTCCTCAAACCCAAGAGGATATGAGTCCTAGTCAATCTTCGATTCCCGCACTAGCAAGTGCTCAACAAGAAGGAGGTGATGAGTCAAAAGAAGAAGACTCTAGTGATGAGGAGGAAAGGTTTAAAGAAAAGAAAGTGATGATTCAGAAGAGATACAAGGAGCTTAGCAAGAAATAATAGGATAAGGAGTTGGGAATGAGAGTGAAGATGAGTCATTTGGAGAGGACAATGATAGCTTAGATGCGTAGACCAAAATCGATGATGACTGACTACTTTCTTTTCTTTTGTTTTATTTTGTTTATTTTTAGACTTTTTAACTAGTTGAGAGCTTAACCTTAATAATGTATTCTTAATGGAGACTCTCATTTCATGTGTTTGTTATGTTTTGTTTTTGTTTTGTCTTAATGGTCAGGTCTGTTTTGTTGTTTAATTTTTCAAGGTGTTGGAGGATGTACTGTTTGATGGTTTAGGACCCACGTATTGATCAAACTTCAAATAGGGGAGTCTTGTTCTCATTGTTATTGTCTTTCATTTTGTTTTTGTTTTTGTTTTTCTTTTTATATGCCTGTTTTGTGTTTGCTTTCCTCTAACATTAAGGACAATGTCTTTCTCTAAGTGTGGGGAAGGTTTAACCACGCTTATTAGAAGTCTCCCGCTTAAGCTTGTTTATTTCAAGTTATGAATTGACTAAAAAGATTTTGTATTTGACAAAATAGTAGTCAATTTTGTGAGTTAATTTTGTGCTTTACTCACCTCTTGTGAAAATAGTGTATGTGGTCAAAATTGTGGGATAAAATTTAAGTAAAACAAACTTACTTGTTATTTAATGAATGAATTTAGAGGTTAAAAGTAAATCGGAGTCTTTAGTGCAAGGTTAAATGGTCGTGTTTCTAAACTTACTAAGTAATATATCTACTTGTCAATTACTTTTAGAGCTCATTTAATCTTGAATGAAAAAGGCAAATGAAGTAATTCACTTATTGATGCTTCTTGAGAATTTCTTCAAAATAGAGTAAATTGAAGTGTTTAAGGGCTGAGTTAGTAAAGGCAAGCTTTAGTCCCTTAGAAGAGCAAAGTTTGATTTTACTGCTAAATTTTATCCTTATAACCAAGTTAGTAAGGGCAGGTTTTAGTCGGTCTCTTAGAAAAGCGAAGTCTGACCCCATTACTAATCTTTGGTGTTTATTCTTTTGTTAAAAAATAAAAGAAAAAGAAAAAAGAAGAAGATGATGATGAAGAAAAGAAAAGAAAAATTGAAAATGCAACATGTAAGGTAGTTTTTTTTTTTTTAAGAGAGATTCAATAAAAGAAGTAGAAATACAAGAGAAAAGTGGATACAAAATACTTTTTTTCTAGATTATTGCGCTTAAGAAGTAATTGAAAGGTTTTTATATAATTACAAAAGTAGATAAAGTATAACTAATTTTCTTTTATTCTATCTAACTTTGTACCTTTGAAAGCCATCATTAAATAATAAGGGTAAAGTGTGTTTTCTTTTATTAGTCTTAGAATATTAGTTTGTGTATTCCACGAACATAATGTGATGGGTACAAAGTTAATCCATTAGGAATGCTTTATTGAATATGCAATTAAAAAATAAAATAAAAAAGTTGCTAAGTTCATTGATTGTTTTTTAATATTTGCTTAAGGATAAGCAAAGCTTAAGTATGGGAAAATTTGATAAGAATAAATTACTCTATACTTTTGAGACATATTTAAGCATAAATTGTTCATAATTGTATTCGTTTCTAAAGTTTTTGGTACTTAATTGTGTAATATATCAATTTCAAATAATTCAAGAATAAGGGGATAAAGTTTACACAAAAACAATGCAATTTAAAGTAATCACAGCCTTGAAGAGAAGAAAACTTTGAAGGAAAATCAAGACGCATTCCATCATGGGCATGACAATGAAACATTTAAATGTCCAACACTGATCAGACCCTCCATCATGACGTAATTAAGGAAGTTATTGTGATCCCCCTGTTAGTCACAATTGTGATTGGTTATTTGGAGGGTAATCATTCCCTTTATCACGTGCGTAATAAGATGAAATGTTTGCCACGAGGAGTTCATATCCATCATCTCGGCCGCGATCGGAGTAGATTTCTATTTTTTGAGAATATTGTACCCCATGTCACAAACATGATGGGAGTAGACATAATTGTTTTTTCTTTAACTTTTTCACACGAATCAGTACGTGGAATAGGTCTTAACACCGAAGGATGTCTTGAAGTGGTATATTTGAAGCCATTTGACGAGAAGAATATAAATATACTGCAACTTTTAGACAAAAGGGGGAATTACATCAAATCATCATAATCAACATCATCAAGAACATCACACCATAACACATCACATCACTAACCCACAACACATCTATTCATTTATCTTTGTACCCATTATGTTTCCATTTTCAGTATAGTTTCTAAGTGACGTACCATACTTTTCCTGTAATCACTCAAGAGAAGCGACGGGAATTCATTGTTAATGTATTTGTGAGACTTCTACAGTGGAATAAAAAGGGTTTTTTACTTTTTACTTATTCCATATTTTATTTCTATTTAATTATGATTGCTGTTAGTTTATATTATTATTTTATCATGCATAAGTAGTACATTAAGAGTTGTGACATCCACTTAGTATGATCAAGTGCATAGAATAGTAGTTTCCTGATGTTGTTATTCCTAATGAATTGAACTCAATTAATCTAAGTACGGTGTAGTGTACAACTTTGACTTAAGCTAGATTCCAATTCAATATATCGAAAGATAATTCTATTGAATAGATATAATTCATTAGAACAATGTACTCTTGATAATAGAGATATTATTAGGAAAGTTGCTACATCTTTAGGGGAATAAACAAAGCAAGATGACATTAATGCAATCCGAGTTAGTTGTTAATTCAAAAGAGATTCTAATAGATACAATTAGGATTAGAATTAAGTAATTCTGAGAAAAATACTTACATAACTATAATTTCCCACAGATAACAAGAATTAGGACAAAAAGTATATTGGTAGTATCATGCTAGGTAGTGAAGCAAGCTTGACTGTTAAGTGTGTTGTAACTATTCTTGTAGCAGTTGTGTTAGATGGCATTAGTTTGCGGATTAGTATAGTTTTGTTAGTAATTTAGAGTTTTAATAATTAATCACTTGATAACTTGGATTGTTAGATAATAGGAAGGTTAATTAGTACTAATGTTTGTAGCTATTCCTAGTAAAAACGACCTTATACTCATTTGTGTTATAAAATGATAAGTACGCTTACTTGTTGAACAGAGTTAAGGATAGAATATAGGTTTATAAATTGTAAAAGTTGGAAGCTCTATTTAGAGGCAATCAGCCCCCACCCAAGATTGCATGCAAACCAATCGTCAGGCACCACATGGCTCCATAAGTCAACTCCACTCCAAATAAATAAGATATGGAGGCATAAGTGCAAGGAGTTAGAATCTCTTTCTCGACATCTACTAAGCACCCTTAATCCTTACCTAATTCTCTAATTCTCTCCTCACTAATTTGAACGTTAGAGTGCCCTCATTGGCTACACCACAAGGGGCATTTTGTAGGTCCACCACCACCCATGGGTACCGAACCATCAAGAGTGCACATGAGAACCACTTAGTGATATACACTATCACCAAAATCTAATTGCAATTTGGTGTGTCAGTGGTATAAAATAATGTTAAGTCAAATATCTAGGTTGACCCTTTATCATTCTTCTTATATATTTTATAAAATAATTAGAAAATATTGGATAATATCCACCATTAATATGCATAATATAATTCTCGAGGCCAACATCTTACTCTTTATAAGCATGCTTATGCATCTTTCTGCTAAACTCTATAATTATACAAAATTGATAAATTAAAAAATTTAGTTAAATTTGCTTGGAAATGTATTTTATAGGTTATTGAGATAAGAGGTTGGTTCATGTTTTAATGTCCTATAGTTTACATATAAAAGCTAGTATAAAAAAGCTACTATTAGTTTCTTTAATGGCAAAATTTGAGCGTTTTCAATAAAATGATATTTCTTTATTATTATGTATCTAAAAACATGTAGATTTTCTCATTGAATGTGTAAGGACCAAACGTCTTTTTTTTCTCGTCATTTTTCATATCATTCATAATTTTTTTTTTTGCATCTTTTTTATGCTCCTCATATACTATGAGTGAAACTAAAGTTGTTAACAATTATTGTGAAATACTTGAGGAAGGTAAAGATTATAGAAAAAAGATGCAAATAATGATGAACCTCTTCAAAAGAAAAAAAGGAAGAGGACATCAAATATTTGGTTAGAATTTAAAGAAATATGACTTCCAAATGGCTTTTTAAAGGCTGAATGTGCTTATTGTAACACATGGTTGTCCATGAAAAATGGTGTTAAAACTCATATTAATTATCACTTAAATTGTTGTACTAGCAGAAAGATGAATTTAAGAGGCTAACAAAACCTTACATTTCAACACACCAAAGAAGAAGATACTATTGCTTTAGTAATATTCAAATATGATCAAGCAAAAAGGAGAAAATCAATTGCAACATTTGTTTTAGTGCATAAGCACCCATTTAATATATTGAAGCAAGAGGGATCTAATATGATGATGAAAACTACATAACCTTTTTTAACAAGGATTCCTTGACCAATGGTTAATAATGATTGTCATACACTTTACAAAAGAGATAAGAAGATGTTGAAGGCAACATTAAAAAAAGTGAACAAAATTAGCTTGTTTGTCGAGATGTGGAAGTTAAGACATACTATATCTTACATGGTTCTAACTGGGCACTTTATGGATGAAAAGCTAGAGTTAGCAAAAGTAGGTGCTTAACTTTATTCATTTACTTCCTCTACAATCTAGTTATGACATTGCCATTGCCATTTTTTAGTGTTTGACTAATTGGGGCATTGAAGATAAGGTATACTATATGCTACACTTAAGACACCAGCTCAAACTTTTGAAAGGAACAACAAATTGTTCTTGGAAGAAAGTTATTACATGTTTGTTGCTATGCACATAATTTAAACATTTGTGTTTAAGATGGTTTGCAAGAGATCAAATATATCATTGAAAATGTTTATAAAAGTGTTAATTATGTTAATAGGTTAAAGGCTAGATTAAAAAATTTTGCTCAAATTGTAAAGCAATTATGCATGAATGAGCGAAATCTCATTATTGATTGTCCAACTCACTGAAACTTCGCTTATGATATGTTAGTGGTTACAATAAAGTTAAAGGATACATTTCCAAGATTCTAAGAGGTTAAAGTAGGTTATCATAGTTTACTTAGTGAAGATGATTAGAAAAAATAGCAAAAAATTGTAAACTTTTGCATGTATTCAATTCAACTAATAAGGTCATCTTGGGAAGTGATTATATAACTTGCAATTTGTATATTAAAGAGATCTTTCTAGACAAACAAGTGTTGATGGCTAAAGAAAATGATAAAAATGACTATATTCGAGCAATAGTTAGAAAGATGAAAGAAAAATTAGACAAATATTAGAGTAATTGCAATTCGTTGATGGCTATAGTTTCTATTTTAGATCCAAGGTCTAAAACGAGATTTGTAGAGTTTTGCTTTCCTTTGATTTACTCGAAGGATGATGCAAAGCATAATATTAAGAACATTTCAAACTTTGAAGGAAATTTTTTATTTATACTCAAAAAATTTTGGAGAGCATACTCAAATAAGTATTGGAGAACATAGATCTCCACCTAGTATGTGATGATGAGAATGATGGTGCTAAAAATTCAAGCATGTAAATGTATCGTCAATTTGTAATGTCTATTTAAACCAGTAAACCAATAAGAATTGTTTGGATATTTATTTAGAAGAGAATGTTAGCATTGTTAATATGAATCCTTACTTTGATGTGTTAAGTTGGTGGAAATCAAATCAGTTAAAATATAATATTTTGTTAAAAATGGCATGGGATATTCTTATTATTCTTATCTCAACAATGTCACAGAGGCTACTTTTAGGATGGGGGTTCGTATTATTGATCCTTATTGTGCTTTATTGTCTCCTAGGACTGTTTAAGTCTTAGTTTGTGGAGGAGATTGGATGCTGTATAACATCAAGAAAAAAAAAAGCAAGTTTTAAAAAATATAATTTTTTTTTCTTGGTTAATTTAAGTTAGTTTAATTGTTAATTATATATATATTCTTTAATTAAACTTTCACATATTACTTATAGGAGGATGAAGATACAACAATAGAAATCAATTTAGAGGAATATCTCAAGAAAGATATGAGTTACTCATTTGAAATAATATTTTGAAAACAAAATGTATTTGTTTGAAATCATTAATATGCAACAACATGATATTAATGGATACAGAATTATGTAGCATTGTTTTATATTATGAATGTACATTTTTATATAGGTTTTATAATGTATATTCTCAGTGTCAAATGCTTGGAACTTGGTTAGGAAGAGGTCTAACAAATCTTATAGTTGCTCTCTTTTTTGGAACAAATTTCTACCTATTAAAATCTCCTTTTTCATGTGGAGGGCAGTTAGATCTTTTATACCAACTAATGATAAACAATGTGCATGGGGAAGATCAATGGCTTTCCAATGTGTGAATTGTCTAAAAGAATGTGAGTCTGCTAGTCATGTACTTTTAACTTGTAGTTTTGTAAAGGATGTTTGGAATGGTCTTGGCATGTTTTTTGGAATTTTACCTTTTCTTAATATTTCACACATCGATGTAATGTTAAAATTTTGGAAAAATAAGAGTGGTAATGTTTCAAATCATATCAGGACATTTGTTCCTTCTATTACACTGTGGCATATTTGGGGTGAAAGGAATAATCGTAAACATAGAAATTGAAGCAAAAATGCAAATGTGCTTGTAAATGACATTATTAATGATTTAATTATGTTTGGTAAGGCTTGTCCTCTATCATTGAAACAATTAAGGATGATGAAGTAATTTTCAAGAGCATCACTAATTCTAGAAATAAAGTAACTCGTAAATTTACTTTCTAGGGTGCCCCCTCAATTAATTATGTTAAGCTGAATGTTGATGGGAGTTACTCCAATGGTAAGGGGGGGGGGGAAGAGACTCTAAAGGCAAGTTTTTATGGGGATTTGGATTTAAAACGTACTCCAAGTCCATTGATATTATTGAGTTTAAGGCGCTAATGAAAGGTCTCGAGCTGTGCAGGAAGTTCAATGTAATAAATATATGTATTGAGACAGATTCACTTACTGTATCAAGATGGTTGTCCTCAGAAGTAACACGATGGGATGTTTAGAATGATATCTCATGGGCAAGAAAGATGATCAAAGAGACCAAAGCACTGGTATCACACATATTGAGAGAAAAGAATGCTGCTACGGATTGGTTAGCTAAGGAAGCTCAGGAGATACAAGAGGACTTCACCTTTCTTCGTTTTGCTTGCTTGCCTCCCGAGTTGAAAAGCATCTTGAAACAAGATTGTGATGGTTTGTATCTATCAAGAAACTATTAATTTTGAGTTTAGTTTTTTTATTATTTGTCTTTGTAAGGGGAGTAGTACTCCTTTGTTTAATTCTGCTGATGTTGAATTGTAAGGGATGTAGTACATCCTTATTTATGTTTTCAGGCAGGTCAAGTTTTGTAATCAAGAGGTCAAGTATAAGCCCTCCCTCTTCTTTGTAAAAATTATTTTATGATTAATAAAATCGGGGCTGGTAACCCCCCCACACCCCCCCGGTAAAACGGGTTTTGCCAAAAAAAAATTCGCATCATTAGATTATTTATTAATGCACAAATAGTATTTTGGTTTCATAACTTTTGTACTATTAATGTGATTATGTGAAATTTTTTTATTTTGCTTGATAATTATGTGGCATAATAAATGTTTATTCAAGGGTATGACAACTTCTTCAGAGCAAATGGTTTTTATGGTTCTAGTGATTTCATCTTAGTGAAGGGATGGTAGAAGATGTACTTTGAAGACACTAGCAGTGAAAGCCGTAACACAAAATGGATGGAGTATACTTTAAAGATAACGTTAGAGTGCTTGTCACCCATGTTTTGGGCCAATGATTTCTTATTGCTTTTATATTAAGGAGTAATAGAGTTTGAAACATATTATGCTTGAATATTGAATGCCCTTTACTATTATCTTAAGAACTTATGCTTCAAAATATAAGTTATTGAATAAATTTCATTAGAAAAAAAGTGAAAAGGTAAATTTTTATAAAATCTGAATTAGTTTAGAGTTTTAATTTGAGTTTAAGCTCATTTATCTAAATAAGCTTAGGCTTATTTAGGTTTATTAATCTAAACAAACTTGAACTTAGGTTTATTTAGCTTGAGCTTCAAATTCCTTAACGAGCTTAACCTGGAGTTTAGAATTTTCAAGCTCAGTAAAAACTTAGCTTGGCTTAAGCTTAATAGTTTTAAAACAAGCCAAACTTAAGCCTTTAAAAGCTTAACTTGGCTCATTTGCAAACCTAATCTCAGGCTAACATTCAGTTATATAGTCAAATCTATCTCAAATCTTCTATTTAAGTCATTATTGATTCATTATATTTATAGTTATCAATTTGCATGTAAAAACAATATAAACATACACCTTGAATAAGTAAAGGGCTAAAATATGATTGTAGAGATTAGGCTAAGCCCAATAGTCAATGGAGTTGATTACTTGTAAATGGTGATAGGGTTTAGGATATCGTGCCTAAATCATGAGAAGACTCTGCAAAATTCAATTTTTTAATCCTGGAATATGGACCAAAAAGACTAGTTGGACTACTCATTTCTTGGTAAGCTCATTTACTTGACAACACTAGGGTATCAAGCTTAAACACTTAGAGCCTATGAAACGGTTAGCTTATCTTATCTGTTGACCATCGAGACCCTCTTATGGTGATCAACCATAGCTAAAATCTAGAAATACTATGAAAATTTTCTTCATTTCACACAACTTAGTGATCGGAGCAACTTGCACTGAAATTTTTATGAAGAAGGAAGTTGGCACTCTAAAGTTTCTTTACCTTTAAGTGCATCCAGCCCTTCAAACTAGTTGTTTCTCCTCTTTGAGACCTCTCTAAGTCATGCCATCTTACTGTTATCATTCTCACATCACTCCTCAAAGTTTATGTGAAGCATGTAAGTCATGATTTACATCCCAAGCATAAAAAAACATTCATTAGATCCCCATAAGGTATTGGAAGCACAAGTCAACAAAAGGATCAAAATTGACTAAATTAAGTAATCAATCAAAGTTTAACGTATTGAAATAGAGAAATGTCATATGTATCTTATATGTTAATACTTTAACAATTTATTTTTTGAACATTATGTTTTTACTTACCAATCATGTATGCTACATATTAGGTTCTTAAATTGCTAACCAAAACCTTATAAGGTATTATAGTTAATCATGAAGCTTGTCATATTACTTTATCGAGAAGACCCTATTAGATTCTTATCATACTTGATTAAGTTGAGTATGCTAGTAGTCATTTCACTTATGTTTACATGAAGATAATTTAAACATATGATCAAACGGAAGTTCATGGTAGTGGGATAATCACGCACAACGAACATGTCAATCCATCTTAGAGGAGTGTTGATCTAGTAGCACATAGAGTTATATCGTAAAGAGAGGTGTAAGAGGAAAAACAGGTAAACTCGATGTCTTGTATGCATGAGTGTGAGAGTACATTAAATTATGTGTTCTTAAGTATTCTTGATGACTTGTAGTGTTTAATATTTTGCGAAAGCATTCCAAAAGAGTAATGACATTTGTTACAAAGCTTGTTAATGCTTCAAATGTTGTAAATAAGGAAGAGGGATCATCAGATATATAGATTTTAACCCTTAATATCAACTATTAGATGAATCTAAGTTGGACTGGCCAAATAAGCCATTAATAAGAATCGTTAGATCAATTTTTTATGATCAACAATCCAAATTGAAGCCTCCATAACCATAGGCTTTAGGCTTAGACTTGGTCTTAGGCTTAGATCTAACTCCTTTTTAGCTTTATAAGACTTAGCCTATTTCTTTATAATGTAAGTTAATCATCTTAATTAACCTTTTAAAGACCTATTAATGCTAGTTGCTAAATGACGCTTAAATGAACTCAAAAGGACCTTTTTCAAGTCTACTTTTCGCACATGAGATAACCAAGCATAACTAAAAGTGAAAAACCAATCCAACAATCTCTATTCTAAGCCTACCAAGATAGATCTCCTTAAAAAATTCCTAATAAGACCTAATTTCCTAGGTCATTGACCTATTGAGCTATCCATGGTATTTAATTGAGCTAAAAGTCCAATTATTAAATAACCCTCTACATTAAGCAATTCAAATTTTAAACCACAACAAAATGAAACTAATGGACGTAAATTTGTTTAGGAACATTTTGATAGTAAATAAGATGGTATCAGGTATAGGTTATTTGGTGCCTAATCCACTAATACAAATACTCTATGACACGATAGTGAATTTGACTAAGTGAGCAAAACTTAACACAATTATTACATTAGTCAAATTTGTTTAGACCCATTTATAAATATGTCATAACTTCGGTTTTGTATCTAAACTCCTCTAGTTCGATAAACATGCTTAGGTACTAATAAGAAGCAACCCCCTGGACTAATCACAAGAAGTTGAGCTCAAGGACTTCAAAGGCTCGCATGAAAAAATACTAACTCTAAGCCATAGCTGAGATAAGGACTCCTATCCCAATCCGACCTCTAGCTAAACTATCTGTCAAATCTTCACGTATGTCTAACATGCTCTTACCTTGCTGCGAAATCTTGACCCAGGAGATAACCTAGGAAAGGCTAGCCAAGCTGAACTCTCCAACTGACCACTGGTGCCTGACTCTAATTCAACTTACTTCCTAACCAAACCGATTGGCTCCCGACATGATCCAGATCAGGTCGTGATAAAGATCGAAGAAATAGCAGCAAATCTCGAAAAACCCAGAAAGGTGGTCGAATGGATTTGACGGACAGGAAGTGAGATAGTTGGTTTCAATAGTAAATGTGAATAGATATTATGCACCAAGACACAAATACAATCAGGTTTTTGAGCTCGAAATAGGGCTCGTTACAACTTACAAACACTAAATGTTGCTTTGGATTCAAATGAAAGTTAGATGCAACTTACTAACAAGTTCAAGTGAAGAGGTTCACCACAATCTCAACGTCAAGGTCAATAAGAACGCAGGAGAGATTAAAGAGCTTAATCTATACTCAATAATCCAACAAATGCTAACTCAAGAGTAGCCTTGCTAAAAAAGGAAAAGATTCTAATTGCAGTAATATACTTTTCTATCTAATTTTGTATATTGACGTCTATGTATATCTATCTCTAATGTTTATAGATGTTGCTATTTATAGCAAGTCCTAAATCCTAGTGGCAAAACTATAAATAATGTACAAGGCCTTAAATCCTAAAGAATTAGGCATAAATAAAATAAAGGAAAACATGTATAAGAATACAAAACTATGTATTTTACAAAAGAAGTCAACATACAGTTACTCGGCATGTCCTGGAAGGAGTAGTATCTGAACTGCACAAGGTCAATAGTTGGATGTACAGGTTTGGGATGGAGTCCCTGAAGTCTTGTAGTGTTTGGCCGAGACACAAAAAAGGTTGGCCCATAATTGCCGAGTTCTAGAATTAGTTGACACGAGTCTCTTACTGCTGTGCCAAGTGGTTCTTTGGTCTCGAGTACTTAGTCTTGCGGTATCCCGACACTTCGGTTGATGACAGACTTTATGTTGAGCGTTTATCTTCTTCCCTCTCGTCCTTCTAGCTTCTGTTTGGCCTCAGCAAGCATTGATAAGCCTTAGCTTTAGAAAGGTCTACCTCGACTTGGATATAATCGGAGGCTGATTCCCATCAAGTCAACCCCTGACTGTAACGCATTCCTGCTTTTGCCTACGTTGTATCATATCCTTGATGTCCAGCCACCAAGCAACACATGTCTTTTAACACAATGTTCTAGAATAATTCTTTCTTTTCCGTACTAAATATTCTTTGTCTCTTTTACCCCTTTTAGTATGTCTTATGTAACTTAGTGTAGAATACCCTTTTGCCTTTTCATACATGTAAAGCAACCCTAGTGAATGGGTATAAAAACCCCATTTTCTTGCATATGATTATCATTCAACTTTCAATACAGAATTATTCACCTTGAGTAACCTTAATGTTCCCATTATTATTCAACTCTTATCTATTCCCTTTAGCAAAGAGCAATGACGAATGACCCTTCAATTAAGACTAATATGTCATATCCAGCGAATTGTTAGCCGAGTAAAATCGAATGGTGTATCATATCCATTTGGTGCTACCTGGACTTTACTAGCTACCCGGACTTTGCTAGCCTTTTCTTTGTTTCTTTCTAGCTCGCTTCGTTGTAGTATCTCTCCGTGTGTTCGACCCCAGAGATGCATTAGCTTTACTGGTATCAAAGCACAGTTCCACGAAGGAGCATTTGAAGTTGTAGTGAAGTTTTAGCTCGCCTTACTGTTAGTAGCTGCTGTGTTTCTTCTGTAGCTACTGCAGTATGCTTATGTGTTCGTAAGTATGGTTTCATTGATACTTTGTTCTTACTATGTTTTTTATTGTGAAAATAGAGCAAGTTTGTCTCTATTTTGTTTGAGTAACTTTGGGTACTACGGTTGTTAATAATTTGTTAATCTATTCAAAAAGTATTATACTAGGTCAGAATCAAGTATTCAAGGTGTCATTGGTGATTAGAGAAATGATGCTCAACCTGATATTGGTCATAATGGTAGTAACACCCTAAGGTCCGTTGATAACAAACTTAACAGACTCACAAACCTTGTTGAGAGTCTAGTCACCGCAATGCAAGTTAATAGGCAATAACCCCAAGGTATATAGGAACAAAACCCCCAAGATGGCGCCCCTGAGAGATACTATGGCTAAGCCAATCGAACCAATCATCCAGTTCAATCTCCTAAAGCTAGAGGATCTGCTAGATGAAGACTAGAGTTAAAGGAGATTGCGAAGGATGACGAGGAGCTGGATGTTGAAGGGTTTGGTGAAGAAGAAGAAGTTGATTATTATCGAGCATAAGGACAAGAATGCCGAGTCCCTCAAAGGCTAAACAATGTCAAGGTGCAAATCCCATCCTTTGGTGGAAGTAGAGATACAAATGAAGTGGGAAAAGAAGGTCAAGAAAGTATTTGAATGTTATGGGTATGAGGATGTAGTTAAAGTCCAACTTGCTGCATTGGAGTTTACTGTATGCCACCATATGGTGGAAGAATCTGAATGTAGCCAGGGCAAGAGATGAAAGAGGAGGTGTTAGAACTTAGGATGAAATGAAAAGGTTATTAAGAGGCAGATTTGTACCCGAGACTTATCTACAAGATACATTTGCAAAGTTACAGAAGCTACACCAAGGAATCCGATCTGTTAATGACTATG
This sequence comes from Lumnitzera littorea, assembly GCA_024138015.1. Classification (NCBI taxonomy): domain Eukaryota; kingdom Viridiplantae; phylum Streptophyta; class Magnoliopsida; order Myrtales; family Combretaceae; genus Lumnitzera; species Lumnitzera littorea. The sequence continues at coordinate 88,365,478 of JAMXBB010000010.1, forward strand.
TGAGGGAGTTCTAGATGTTAATGATCGGAGCCGATGAGAAAGAGCCAGAGGCCCATATAGTATCGAGGTTTATTTGTAGGCTTAAGCATGAGATTTGCAATACCGTAGAAGTACAAAGGTTTTATAATTTGGAAGAAACCATCAAAATAGCGCAAAGGGTCAAAAAGCAAAGGAGAAATGTTCCAAGCTAACTCGAGCTAACATTCTCCCGAGCCCTAGTACCATGCCGACTTATTCAAGCCTAGCTTAAGAGACCATACCGAGCTGAGGAAAAGAATAGCAAGTCAACATGACCGGACGATAGCTAAGTAGGTCGACATGACCGAGCAGGGCAACCAAGCCGAGCCAAGGTTAGGCCACCCTCGAAAATGTATGAGAAAGGATAAACCTCTAGACAGAAGTTTAGCGAGGTGAAATGCTTCAAATGCTTAGGCTTCAGACATATGGCTGCTGAGCATTTGAACCGACATGTCATGGTGCTCCGAGGAAATGTAGTGGATAACATCGATAAGAGTGAGCCTGAGGAGGAGAAGAATGTTCGAGAGGTGGAAGCCAAGGAGGAGGAGGAGGAGGCCTGTGTCTATACCATCCAAGGAGAAGTAATAACCCTAGTCTTGAGATGAGTCCTGAGTTTCTTGCCGAACCCTGAGGAGGACTAAAGGGAGAATTTATTCCATACTAAGCGTACTGTCAAAAGCCAATTATGCACAATCATAATGGATGGAGGAAGTTGTACTAATATGGTTGCGCAATCATTTGTACAAAGGATGGATCTACTGACCTTAAGGCATCCCCAACCTTATAAGCTACATTGGCTTCATGATAAGGGTGCTTTGCACGTGACTGAACAAGTGACCGTGTCATTCAGTATCAGAAATGTATATAAGGAAGAAGTAATGTGCGATGTTGTCCTTATGGGAGCTTCACCTGCTGCTTAGATGACCTTGGTTATTCGCTGCATTGGCTTCATGATAAGGGTGCTTTGCACGTGACCGAACAAGTGACCGTGTCATTCAATATCAGAAATGTATATAAGGAAGAAGTAGTGTGCGATGTTGTCCTTATGGGAGCTTCACACCTACTGCTTAGACGACCTTAGTTATTCGACCAATGTGTTACGCACAACAAGTATAAAAACACTTATGCCCTTGTAAAGAATGGAAGGAGGATAGTGTTGCAACCCCTAACCTCATCTTAGATAAATGAAACCCATAATCAGCTCACCTGAGCCAGTAAGAAGAAAGCCCTGGTGATGAGCCAGTAAGAAGAAAGCCCTAGTGATGAGCCATAGAGAGCTCTGATCTATTGAGAAATCTGATGAACCGATGTTCCTGTTGGTTAGGAGACTAATGTAGATAAAGGAGTTAGAAAATGCTCCAAAAGAGATCCGAGACTTGCTAAATGAGTTTTTTGACCTATTTCTGATAAGACTGCCACTAGTTCGATGCATAAGGCACTGTATTGATCTACAGCCAAGTGCCACCTTACCGGACCAACCTACGTACAGGATGAACCCTAAGTAAGCTGCCGAGCTAAAAAAACAAGTGGACGAATTCATTGAGTGAGGGTATGTGAATGAGAGCATAAGCCCATGTGCTGTACCAACTTTACTTGTTTCGAAGAAGGATGGTTCATGGTACATGTGCATCAATAACTGAGCAATCAACCGAATTACTATCAAGTACAGATACCCGATACCAAGGCTTGATGACTTGTTAGATGAGCTTCATGGTGCAAAGATATTTTCAAAGATAGATTTGCGAAGTGGCTATCACCAAATTCGCATAAGGCCAAGTGATGAATAGAAGACTGCTTTTAAGGCTAGGCATGGGCTCTATGAGGTTAATGAACCACATTATGTGTTCTCTTCTTGGAAGATGTGTGGTCGTACACTTTGATAACATATTGGTGTATAGTATCAACCTGAACAACTATGTTCAATATCTTCGTAAAGTATTTAGCATTCTCCGCGCTGAGAAATTGTATGGGAATGTAAAGAAATGCATGTTTTGCTAGAAAGAGGTGATGTTCCTAGAGTTTGTAGTGTTAAGGGAAGGAATTTGAGCAAATAAGGAGAGGATCCGAGTTGTTCTGGATTGGCCAACGCCGAAGAATGCCACTAAAGTCCGAAGTTTCTATAGCCTAGTTTCTTTCTATATGCAATTTATTAAGGACTTCAATACAATACCTGCCTATTGACCGAGCTAACAAAGAAGAATAAAGGGTTCAGGTGGAACGATCAAGCTGAGAGAAGCTTCAGGGAAATTAAGGAAAAGCTCACCTCAGCACCTCTCCTTTCACTATCAGATTTTGACAGGCCCTTCAAACTAGAGTGCGACACATCGGGAGTTGGAATTAGTGCTGTCCTAATGCAAGAACGACAACCCGTCGCTTACTACAGTGAGAAACTGAGTGGCTTAGCCCTGAACTATTCCGTATATGAGAAAGAGATGTACTCCCTTTTTTGAGCCATTACTATTTGACAACATTATTTGCTGCTGCAAAAATTTGTTATTTATACAAACCATAAGTCTCTAAAGCATCTAGGGAGTCAAAACAACCTTTCAAAGAAGCAAGCCAAATGGTTAGAGTTCATGGAAAGTCTCTCATACGTCATTCGGCACAAGAAGGGAAGTGCAAATGTGGTCGCCGATGCACTGTCACAACGGAAAACCTTGCTGACTACTTTGCAGACAAAATTATTAGAATTCTCACTAATTACTAAGCAGTATGCTCATAATTCTTATTTCAGCCCTATTATAGAATAGTGTAAAGACAAAATTGCTATCAAGGGATATTATCTCAAGGATGGCTATCTATTCAAGGACCACATGCTATGTATTCCAAACTGCTCCATACGTGAGCTATTGTTCTGGGAAGCTCATAGCGGTGGACCTTCAAGCTACTTTAAGGAGGTTAAGACGACCAATCTATTGAAAGAGAATTTTTATTGGTTAGGTTTGGCCAAGGATGTCCATAAGATAGTCAATCATTGTAAAGTGTGTAAGCATGTTAAGGGGAAGAGAGAACCCCAAGGAGAGTACATGCCTTTACTAACACCTATCTTACTATAAGTCAACCTCAGCATGGACTTTGTCTTAGGGTTACCCCGAACATCCTGAGGGAAAGATTTTATTTTTGTTATAATAGACCATTTCAGTAAGATGGTGCACTTCATTCCGTACCATCGAACTAACAATACTTTATATATTGCTGATTTGTTTTTGCAGGAGGTTGTCCAACTACATGAAGTACCAAAGACTATTGTCTTAAATAGAGACATAAAATTTTTGAGCTATTTCTAAAAAACTCTTTGGAGGAGACTTAGGACTAAACTAGTGTTCAACTCCAATAGCCACCCTTATATTGATGGCCAGACTAAAGTGATGAATAGGACACTAAGCAATCTGCTTAGAGTTGTTATAGGGAAGGACTTGAGGGATTGAGATTTGTACCTATTAGTCGTGGAGTTTGCATACAACCGAACTATCCACATCATTACAAGGAAGACCCCATTCGAGGTTATCTATGGCCTTAACCCAACCATTCCCCTAGAGATGGTCAGCACCCCAATAGATACTAAAGAGAGTTAATCCAGAGTTGATCGAGCTTGAGAATTACATAAATTGCCCAAGTTTGTAATAAAGAAGATCGCCAAATTCAATTAGAGATAGCAAGAGATTAGTAGCCAAGGCCGTCGAATTGTTTCTTTCTAGCCAAAAAACTTAGTATGGATTCACCTCAACCGAGAGCGATTCCCGCACTTAAGACAAAGCAAACTATCTCCTCGAGTTGACGACCCATTCAAGGTCCTGAAGAAGACTAACCGAAACACCTACCAGATCGAGTTGCCTAATGACTATGGTGTCTCCTTTACCTTCAATGTATTCAATTTGATTCCCCATCAACCAACAAAAGAAGACCCTGCAGGTACCCTAGAAGAACAAGTAAAAACCACTTCAAATTTGAGGACAAATCTTTCTGACCCCTAGGTAGATAATAGGAATCAACTCTCTAAACCGATCACAAAAAGCCGAGCTCAAGGGCTTCAAGGATTCGCACAGAAAAATACTAACTCTAAGCCATAGCCGAGACAAGGACTCCTATCCTGATCTGACTTGTTTGTCAGATCCTCACGTATGTCTAACATGCTCTTACCCCATTGCGAAGTCCTAACCTAAGAGGTAACTTAGGAAAGGCTAGCTGAGCCAAGCTTTCCAATCGTTCACCGGTACCTGACTCCAATTCAACTGACTTCCTAATCAGACCAATTGGCTCCCGACCTGATCCAGATCAGGTCGACCCTTGACTGTAACGCATTCCTGCTTTCACCTACGTTGTATCATATCTCTAATGTCTAGCCACCTAACGACAAGTATCTTCTAACACAATGTATGATTCTTTCTTTTCCGTACTGAATATTCTTTATCTCTTCTACCCCTTTTAGTATGTCTTATGTAACCTAGTGTAGAATACCCTTTTATCTTTTCATACATATAAAGTAACCCCAGTGAACGGATATATAAACCCTACTTTCCTGTATACAATTATCATTCAGCTTTCAGTACAAAATTATTCACCTTGAACAACCTTAGTATTCTCGTTATCATTTAACTCTTATCCATTCCCTTTAATAAAGAGTAGTGGTGAGTAACCCTTCAATTCGGACTAATGTGTTATATTCGACGGATTATTGGCCGAGTAAGATCAAGTAGTGTATTATATCTATTCGATAGCTGCTCGGACTTTACTACCCTTTTCTTTGTTTCTTTCCGGTTCGCTTTGTTGTGGTGTTTATCCATGTGTCCAATCCCGAAAATGTATCAAGTACCATTGCCATCCTGTTTAATTTTAAACGTTTTGTAATACTAACAAATGGTGCACTCATAATGCACGTGCAAAACTTATGTTCAGTGTTATAATAAAATTTAATATAAAAAATTTATTAAATCAATCTATACATACAATTATCAAAAGAACAAAAAAAAAAAACATATATAAGTTGTTTCTAATATGCATGTAAACAAGAAGTGATGAACAATTAATACATTATAAATATATTTGTTAAAATAATCTAACAACATGTTGATCATATTAATTTATTTTATCAAAAAGGCACCGATACTTATAAAAATAATAAAAGAGATATTAATTGAGAAATTTGATATATAATTGTGTCGATACCCAAGCATAACTAAAATTAAGTCATAGGAGTGTTTTAAAAAAACAATTGTAGGATAAAAGATATACTTTTTTTAATGGCTTAATAACCAAATGTATGAATAAAACTAAATTAACACTCTCATTAAAAAATTGAAGAGATTAAAAAAGAGGGGAAAGAAAGTAGTAGAAGAAAGATTGTAGATCCATGAAATATGTAAAACTAAAATTTCATAAATAGCAAAGAAAAACTAAATAAAATTTTAGCTAAGGAAAAATATAATAAATGAAATGAATATATAAAAAAAGACAATCAACTTTGCTACTATTGATATATAATAATGAAACCCAATAATGGTTTGGGAAAAAAAGGAAATCTCAATAGATGAAAAATTAAAATAAAAATCAACATTTTATAAATTTGGTTAGCCTAAAAGGAAAAAAAAAAAAAGGAGATATTTGAAGAATTAAACTAAAAAGAAAAAGAAATGAGCAAATCACTTGATTTTTAATGGTTGTTTTTTATATGTTTCAGGAGTATTTTTGGAAACTGTAAGAAGACAAAAAAAAAAAAAAACCCCTCCCTTTTGGCTTTAATAATATAAATGAGTGCATACATGTATGCCAATGAATCAAACTGAATGTATAAGTTAGTTCTCATTCCAATTTATCATGTGGCACTCATAGTATAAATCAATTTTGGATTTCGAGTTATTATTATATTTTCTTTGGGATTTGTCAATGCATTTAGCTAGGAGTAAAAGTTTGTTTTTATAAGCATTTTTATAGTTTTAATATATTTTCTATTATAAACATCTTATAAATCGAAGACAATATGGGGAATATATTTTCCAAGTAGGCACTTGGTAACTAAGAAACATTTATTTCATAATTTTTTTAAGCCGTAGATAAGTTCAATCTGGAACAAAGCATGTTTATCAAACATATATATTAATTGTTTAAACTTAACACAATAAATAAAGGAGCCATGTTAGGGATGGAGCTTACATGGACCAATTTACAACGAAACGCCACACTTTAACACGAACGAGAAGAAGAAGAAAAAAGAAAAGAGGAAGGATCGACAAGAGTAGAGAAGAAATAAATAATATCTAGATTGTATCGATGGCAAACTCAGTGGGTATAAAATTTATAACACAGTTAATTTGATACTCCAAATAATCGGTGTGTTTCATTTCGCCGCAATTAGATCACGAATGAATTAGTCGACTCGTAGCACATTGTCTATGTTTAAAGCATTCGATCTGTAAATGGTGAATCATCTCAGTCTTTATGATTTTTCTTTTTAACTAGAAGTTAAGATATATTATAATTGGATTCAACATGTGGACGTGGAGAAAGACCGATTTCTAACCCTTAATAATGGGTAAAATACACTGAATGCCATTCAACTTCTAAAAAAATATTATACTAACAATCAAACTTTTATTTTGACCATTAAAACCATCTAACTTTTCAAAAAGGTACAATAACACCACCTTGATGATTTTGTAGTCAAATAGCAATCAAAAATCTTACATGGTATTTATAACGTGTTATCCTATATATAAAAAAATATTAAAATGTATAGTTTTGTCTCTCAAAAAACACAAACTATTATAAAAAAGAAACATTTTTATCTATTTAAAAAAAATATAGACATTGTCCTATAAAAACACAAACTACTCATTTCCCCTTAAAGACTAAATTATTTAAAAAAGAAAAAAAAAACTTTTTCTTTTAATGCATTGAGTAACACAATGCATTCGACATAAGTCAAGATAGAAGAAAAGGATATAGAAAACATGTGAGAGAAAATTTTAGTGGTGAAAATGGATAATTGGCCGCAAGAGATTCCATGAGAGTTGATAAAAAGAAGTGTTTCACATCTACAATATATATATTAAAATTATATTCGATAATAATTGGCATTCCATGATATTATGGGTGGTTTTATTAATTTGCAATAGAGGATCTAAAGAATATTGGTATATATTGATATTATATATGGAGAAATGTTGAAAAGAAAGGACTAAAAGAAAAAACAAAAAATATGTAGACGATCGGACGAAAAAGGCTTCTTTTTTTTTTTTAATAATTTGGTCTTGAGAGGGAAATGAATAGTTTGTGTTTTTGAAGTAAAATAAATAGCTTTTTTTTTTAATAGATAAAAGTATTTCCGTATGTTTTTGGAGGAAAATGAATATATATTTTAATGTTTTTAAATGTAAAATGACACATCATAAATACCATATAAGATTTTTTATTGCCATTAGACTGAAAAACTATTGGAGTAATATGATTATACATTTTTTAAAAGTTCAATAATTTGATGGTCAAAATAAAAGTTTAATAATTAATACACTACTTTTTAAAAGTATAACGATATTTGGTGGATTTTACCCTTAATAATTTGAAAAATATTATCAAGCCTAACTAATATTAGGGAAAAAAAAATAGCGTGGTGTTTAAATATTGGATCAATGTTTTGATTAATCATAACATTAAAAGTCTGAAAGAATTGAAAACCATAAACAAGCTACTATCTAAAATAATAATAATAAACCTGATACTATAGTATCTTATCTTATCTTATGGAACAAATGAAGTATGATTACAGTGAATTCTAAGGGGTTCGTTGTTTTATTCCCACACATTCCAGCATCATTATGTGAGTTTCAATTTCTAATGACTAGGGTAAGCTGCACTTTAAACTGTCTTAATTTTTATGTTTCTGTCGTTTAACTCTAAAACTGTACATTAGGATCCTCAGTAGCCCCATAAAGCTAGAGGCTTTTCGCAGCATTTGGGAAGGGAAATACACATTTTGAGGAGTCATATGAGTCCCAAGTGCAATTTACAAATGTTGAAACTGAACTTAAAGGGGTTATCTCAATCCATAGCACATACCAAGCATACAATCTTGAGCTTGAGTTTAGACTTAGGCTTAGGCTTGTGCTAATTTAGACCCAATTATTAGGCCTTAATACATTTAAGGAATCCAAGATATGCAGTCTATAGAGCCTATCCCCTTTTGAATTATATTAATTATTAATGTCATCCATAAGGAGTATCAGCAGAATTAGGCTCAAAATTACAATACGCTCTCGGAAAATAAAACTTCCATGAAGAGAAAAGCAAAATTAGAATACATTCTGGAAAAATAAAATTTCCATCCAAAAGAAGCAAACGAAAGGGTTGGGTGGGAAGGATTATGCTCATCTTAAGCAGCTATTTTAGTTTTATGTTATATATACACTAGGTTTATAACAGGTGTGTCACAAATCTATGTAGGTTCAAGTGATGTTTATCTTCTTTTAAAATGATCAGATAAGGCTCAGCTGGTAAAATTGATGCACCACCAGCTTTGTTATCTGCTTTAAATATTGACTATAATACAAGAGGAAGAAGAAAGAATACTACTGCTGAAGGACTTCATGAAGTAGCTAAAAAGTAATCTCTTATGGTTCTTTTCACCGAGGAAGGGGGGCTTAGCACAGAAGACGGGCTCTTCAATGTAGCCTCAGGAGTTTTCTCATAGCACGCTTCAAAATCTGTACTAGCTATGAACGTTTTCTTTTGAGATTTTGGTGTACCATCTTCAGGCGATGCACCTGAGCTTCTCGAATCAGTTCCGGGCATTGCTCGAGCAGGAGAGTGTAGAATGTTAGAATCCTTTGCTAGAGAAACCACCTCTTTCTCTTCTGGTAGCCTTTTACGCTCCACTGCAGGGATAGCCATCACTCGCCTCCGGAGAGTTGTTGGTGCTGTGCTTGAGCAACAAGAACTTTGGGTGTTCCATAGACGAACCTAACCGATGTATGCATGAGGATAATACGAAAAGGAACAGGCAAATATCAAATATGAATTATATCAATACGATTGAGATTTGGCTAACCGTAAAATCATCTGAAGCAGTAGCTAGTTTATTATCCTCAAACGGGCACCTGCACAATTTTAACATGGATATTAATCTCTCGTTAATATTTTTAGTTCTACCAACATTTTGCCAAATGCAACAAGTATCACCAGGCAACTGCTGTAACTTCTCCGTCATGGCTATCCAGGGTGATGGGGGCCGCTTCCGGCTTGTTTAACTGCAAAAAGAGCTAGTATTAATTGCCTACCAACGACAGATTGCAAAAGAAATACTATATGGAAACCAACAACAAACCTGCCAAACATAAGCACGTCCATTGCTGGAGCCACTCGCTATGTAAGCTGCATCTGGACTAATTGCAGACTGCAGGTATGGCAAAAAAGTAAATATATAAGGATTGCTTATTGAAAAAAGAGAAAAAAGAGTCTCTAGGTTTGGCTCTAATTCTCAAGCACGATTTATACCTTTACATAAAAGGATTCAATGTGGCTGCCAGTGAAAACTGCCTTGGGACCCTTTTCCAGCTGTAGCACATTGTACAAGTAAATGCTGCCCAGAACATGGAGAATGCTATGAGTTGAACTCTCATAGAAACACAAGACTGTTTCCCTGTGGTTTCTTATTGAAAACCGGGAAGAGAAAGCAATGGTGATTCAAAGTTGGGCAGTATTGGAACCGTCCATCTACCTATTATCCATGCATGAAGCTGAAAGTAGCACTCCATGTGAATCCTGGGACAAACTGGACACACCATGTAATCTTCCTTCCTGAATAGGTGGACACCGCACATAAGCTCGTGTTTCCAAGGCCAAAAGATCCTTAAGATGAAAAACATGTCTACACCTAATATATTATGAATTTATCCGACAGATTGAGAGCGAAGACAACGATACCTTTTCAGTTGCTGTCGTCGGATCTGGGCATGCTTGGATTACTTGAGTTTTTAAGTTTCTTGTATCCCAAAATTTTATGATGCTGAATGAGGAAGAAACGCCAACAGTAAGCCTAACAGGTAAAGTAACGAAAAAGGTACTGTTGCGACATGAGAGAAGAGCTTCTTTTCTACCTGTCTACTGCTCCAGCTGTTGCAATAGAAATTTCATCTTTAAGATAAAGAACTGATGTAACGCTCTTGGAAGCAGACTAAAAAAGAAAAGCAAAGTATTAATTATTGGATAATAGCAGATTGCTAAAGCCCTTGTCAGGAGGTCATACCTTGTGCCGCCTAACTCGCTTTCTCTGCGGTGGTAAATGTGCTCCTTCAACCGTAAAAGCTGGACTGCATGTAGATTAGCAGTATGAGTTGAAAAATTTAGAAAGCCAAGAATAAGATGGTTAAGAGAAAATGTACGTTAACCATTTGATCTTACTTTATGCGATAATCTCCATGCTGAGTCTTATGACTGATGCTGCATCTCAGGTCCCATATGGCAAAGGAACCATCTCTTGAACCAGATACCGCAACATCTGATGAAAATTACAACATAAAAGAAAAAATAATGATTATAGAAAATGATGATCACTCCTGGAAATAATGATAATTCAATATATTTACCATGATTCGTTGGATGTGTACATAAAGATTTTACACTTCCATGGTGCCCGGTACACACAGCAATACATTTCTTTGTTTCTACGTTCCATAGCTTTATCTGAAAGATAGAAATGTGAGATGATCAATGCTGAATCTTCTTGCTTTTGAGCTTGGTTCAGGGATTTAGCCATTCAGGTGTAGATATATGGTTTAAAGTTTTTATAGCTCTGAATTTCTCTTGGCACCAATTTCAGAACCAAAATTGGAAGAGTAATGGCTTCAAATCTACTCTTGCAAGACATAATTGTTGAGGAAACAAAATTAGGGGGTGGGGGTATCGAAATAGGTGGACCTAGATTCATCAAAAGCGACAAGCACCTTATAACAGATTTATGCATAAAAGAACACAAGATAGCACGTGACTTCCTTTTTCCTATGTAAGGGTCCTAATGCTTGTGTTCCTATATAGATGTAAATTATTAAGCAAAATGTTAAGTTTCATCTCTGCGACCACTAGCAGAAGGAGCTCAAGTTAGTGTTCAACTTAAGGAACCACAAGTTAGGTAAATGACCAAAATAGGGATATCACTTCAAACACAATGGAGTTCTGGTCAATCGAACTGCAAAAGTGGTCAACTGTATTTTACATTTGAAAATTTTTTAAGTAACGATCAGTCAGCATTTTGAGTAAAGATGTATCCCAAACAGAATAGACCGTTACCGTACCATATACATACATACACACACATATATTAGGTTCCATGATCCAGGCACAAGTATCATCATTTTGTTATACATTGAAGAAAATTCAAGCATCTGACTTACTGTTTGATCTCCAGAAGCTGTTAGAATGCCACTATCGTTCTGTCACAAAGTTCCAATCAAATCAACATTATTAGTGAATTAAAAAGAATCACGTAACATAAACTTGGAATGCAAAACTGTAAATTTTTGAAAAATCATACATTTTTATTTGTATGTTTATGATATTTTTTGCACTAATATTCTGTATAATTTTGTGTTTCCATAAATTCATGTGAATTGTTTCCATGTGGAACGATTGACCCTCTTACCAACAATTGAAATAAGACACCTCTAATCCACTTTTCCAATTTCCATTACCATGTTTTTCATTTTGATTGGTTAAAACCACAATCGCAAACCCCAAAATGCAATTTCCTCGTGAACTTTATACTCATTATCTAGTAGCTGATGACACTATACAATCAAAATGAAATCTAGACAACTGCATAATGTTATTACCTTGATCCAACATAAATCGAATATAGCATTTTGATGCACCATCCAATTAAAAATTCTGGCTTTATCTACATAACAATAGAAAGAGAAAAATTATTTTATATTGTTCTTCCAAACTTAAAATTAAGATTAAAACTTGATAGAAAATTTGTAAAATCCAAGTGCACCTGCATTCTCCCGATTCGATGATGAAGAATTAAGCCTCTTTCGGCTATCAAACAAGCTCACACATCCACTCTCATCAGCTACACCGAGTATATGAGTGTACACATTCGTCTAAAAATTAAACAAAATCAATTAATTAATGGAAAAGCAATTACCTAATAGACCTAGCATTATCATTTCCTTTAAAGCTCAGAACTTTACCTTGCAGAAGGAGAGTGCAAGTGGTGGAGTTTCGTTGCCATCATGTTCAATGGAAATAGATCCAGATTCGGCGAACTCCGGAGTGGACATGGCGATGTACGGACGCTTGCGAGCTGGAGAATGAAAAGATGCACCGAGTGTATTTTTCAGTTTTCTGCAATACGAAGATGCATTGATAATAACAATGGTAATAGGAGTAACAACGATACCTGGGAATCCTCCATGGAGTTCTCTTGAGGTGATTGTATCGAAGAAAGGGTAAGACTTTTGGATCTCCATGTGTGATGTGCGAGGAGAAGAGGGATAGTAGAGAGAGAAGTGGGGATGTTTTTGTGATCTGTAGGTGGATTTGGCGCGATGAGGTAGCGCGAAACTTTTGAACTTCAGTCGGAGACTCCGCCTTTTGTTTTTGGCTGTTAGGTTTTTTTTTTTTTTTTTTTCTCCTTGCCTTAATGAAATTAGGAGTTTCGTATTATTTTCGTTTAAATATTTTTTCATAATATCCGAAATTTTCAAAATTTGCTAGGGTTATTAATAGCTCAATAACATTAATACTGATTGGCCAACTAAGTAGATCAAGTTCGATTTCCTTACCAAAATTAATTACAAACTATATATAACAGTTGAAAAATAAATAAATAATTCCATTATAACAGTACTCACTATAAAATGTGAATATGTGACAATGATGATATAAGTGGATTCAACTTTCTTTTTTTTTCTCCTTAATTTTAGATTCTTGTTGTTTCAAAAAAATATATTTTTTAGAGAACCTTTTACTCTATTTTCTCTTATTTGTTTTATGAAGCACAAAACTTTTTCCCTTACAGGGGAAAACATTCTTCCACCAAATGGAAATTTTTTTTTTATAGGAAAACATCTTACTCTTTTAAAAGATAAATGTTATTTTTTGATTGAGTATTTGCACGATCGGGTTTCAAGCAAAAATTTAAGACGTTCGAAGAGGTTAATCTATTAGGCTATGTACTTACAAAAAGTTTAGTAATAATGGTCAAGGAATTCCTATTAGCTCAAGATTTAAATATATAATAAAATATTAAAAATATAGCTAAAATAATAAAATTTTACTATATTATTGTATACTATAACACGCAAATTAGATCTCAATAATTAATGAACACTTAAAGATAAATTATGAAGTAATAAAATTGATAATGTGTATAAAATAATATATAAAAAATGTATATATATCAAGTATAATTAATATGTAAATATATATACCCATAAATATCGAAAATACTTGAAATTGGGTAAAATTTATTAAATAACTAAACGAAATATAGGAAAAATTATAAAAAAATGATAAATGACTATGAGACATTCCTTTAGGCATGGCAAGTATTAGGTATACAAGGATTAAAGGAAAACTCATTTTAAGATACTTAAGCTAATGTAATACACTTGTTAAGCATGAAGAAAAAATAAAAAATCAAATTACCCATACACCTTGATGTAAAAATACAACTTGCTACCTTGATCAAAGTTTTGGACATTTGCAAGTTAGGAAAATTTGACAGGAGAAACTATTGAGAGGAATGGAGAAAAGAAAATTTGGGAAGATAATAATATAAAGTAAGGGGTTGAAGGGTTCCCAAATGTGGTTGCAATCTAGGAATGAAACTTGACCACTACCTAAAGGAGTGGGCAACATTAGAGTTGGCCAACAAGCTTTCTACCCTCCATGGTAGCCAAAGCTTGGAATTCTGATAAGTTGCTACCTAACCTTGTTTTTAGCTAAATTTTGGGAAAAATATCAAATGATATCTAAAAATTTTAAAACTTGGTTTTTTTAGGTATTTTCGCACGAGGAATTCAAATCTCAAACTAGATTTTCAAAATTTTGAGTGCTAATATAGTTGCTTAAGAAAAATGTCCCGCACACCAAATTTCACTTACATTTTTGAAAAACCAATTAATATGATTTTGACCTAAAATTTTATGAGTATACTTCTAAAATATTATTTTTTGATGTTATGTAGTCAGATTTTCAAAATTGAATTGTTGGATTTTTGGGAAAATTCTATTTTGGTAAAAACAGTATGTTAATGGTATTGTGTTTTTAAAGAAACTTGATGAATTTCGATAAAATCTTGTTGCAACTTATAATCAATCGTGTACAATAGCTAAAAGTAAGTTTTTCTTAAGTTTCAAGATTGTGGTTTTCAAGTTTAAGTGAATATTTAGTAATTGTAAGCTCGATTCTAAAAGTCATAATGAATTGCTAACTAAGTAGGAAGTGTAATATAAAAGTATAATGGGTGACTATAAGATTGAATTGTTGACATGATTTATATGTAGGTTATTGAGGTTCTGAAACTTAAGGTAAGTTAGATATTGTAAATTATGGAAGTAGCAGTAAGGTCAGAAACTCTATCAAAAATTAAGTGAAAATGTAACCTGGTGTTGAATACAATAAAAATTGGATCTGGGTCAGAAAGTGGCTTATTTTGGACTCTACACTGTTTCTAGAAATAAAATGCAAGTCAGAAACTTCCTAAATCAAAACCTTATTTAGGATAGTGGGTTGGAAACTCCAACATAAATTAAGTCAAAATATAGTTTGATATTGAATTTTTTTTATCACACTAAGAGTCGAATAATAGGTCAACAAGTGGTTTGTTTGTGAATTCTATACCTTTATTAGAATCAAAACCTTCTTAGACAATAACCTATACCAGAATGTTGGGTTAAAACCTAAGTCAGGAATTTGATCATAAAGAATTATAATACAAGAAGCTTCAGTTGAACTACAATAGCAACTACTAGAAGTTTGGTCAAAAGGAATATGGGAAATGAATAATAGATCTCCCATAACTAAAGAGCAGGTCAGAAAGTCACCAACTTTTAACCTTTAAGAATTTACCATAGTCAAAACCTAGGTCAGAAACTTACTGGGTAGCAACTTATGTTAAAATATCAGGTCAAAGCATTAGTCAGAACTTACATTACTTAACTAACACCTAATAAATACCTTGAAAAACTCACTTAACTCAACTGAACATGTTTAAATTTCAAAATGAACTCTTATTTTATATATTGGATGGAAAATGAAGAGGTTACATCAAATTTTAGAAATAATAGAGGAAGATAAGAGCAGCATGACAAGAGAACGAGCATAAATATTTAGGTAAATGGAATAAATGCTTCGTAGTATTTTAGAGTATTTTAAAATGCTTAAAGGCTTCAGTATATTTTTTGCTTATGATTGTAATGTAGTTGTTTGTGTGTACGATGCATGTGTCTAAATATTGCTCTGTTGCTGCTGTAGGAGCTAAGCTTAGTGTTGTGATTGTTTTCTATATACTATTTTAATGGAACCGCTTAAATTTAATTGGTCAACCTAAAAATGAATTAATTTAAACTTAGCCTAACTCCTAATGTAATATGCATCGTAACCCGCTAGGAGTAATGGTTAAGATTCTTTGGCCAAATACGAGCCCTTTCGACAAGGATAGTCGAAATGGTTTTTTTCTCACCTTTACTCAAACTAAGTGATAGAAGATGATGTTATGATAAGATTGAGAGCCATAGTTCAAAAAAAGTCTCAGGTGGAAAATGTTCTCCATTGCACAAGTCCTGATTTGGTTTTGATTTATAAGTATGCGGCTTCAAACTCCTTAACTCAAATTAGAATGGGCACAGTTTCTCTAATTTCATGACAAATTGGATAATATCGTGCGATGGCATTTTCTTATATTTGCATTGCATCTAATTAACTTTGTTAAAAACCTTAAATGTGTTTGTACAAAACATATGCTTCTATCTCCGTCTCACTTATTAAGTAAGTTGTTGCTCATTCCCTTATAGTTATTTTGTAGATTCCAAGGTCTCTTTACAAGCATACCATCTAATCCCAAAAGTTTAGAAATTGGGATTGAAAAGTGAGGATTATAATAATTGGTTAAACTCTACTTTAAATGTCCATTTTACTAACCTTTAAGAAAACTGCTAAGGTCTCTTTAAGCGGCTCTTTAGTTTTCCACTATTAACATGTACGTTAAGCTTTGTAAACATGTGGTCTTTTATAATTCTCCTCTTGGACTTATGATTTTTTCCTTGCAAATATAATTTGTAAATACTTATCAATTCTGGAACTATTTTATTGAATATAACCAACGAAAACTCCATTCTTTTAGAAATATTTAGTTACAATTTCGTTTTTCCACAATCATTCTTAAAGATTATACCATTAGTTTATAACAAGAAGATACATAAATTGAACGCCTCAAAGTAATCAAGTTAGGTTCACTTTATGTGAATTAGATCTATGATAATAGCTATAAAGTCAGCTTTTATTCTAAAATGGTTCACTCAGCGGAATTGTTACAACTTCATCTCTTAGGGGTATAACATTAAGTATGATTATGAGTTATATAATATCTGCGAGTCAAACATTGTTGAAGTTTTTCAATATATTTTTATAATACATCTAAACACATGAAAACATATAATTTTTAGGAAAATATTTTTGTAAGAAAAAACAATTTATGCTAATACGTGGTGTTCCTTCAAATAAACAAGGACTTAATGTTTAAACCTTTCTTTATTTTTTGACACCTCCTCAAATTTCTAAATGAGACGAATAAATAACCCATTTACAGCAACGGTTGTAAAATTATTATAGAAAACACTAAAAAAAATGGTATATAGTGATAAATTGAAAAAGAAAAAAAAAATGACAAATAGCATAGAATCTAGATTTTTAATAACAACAATAACAAAAACTACTAAGATAGTGACGATGATAATAATTAGGGAAAAAAAAAAGAAAACGAATTAAAACACAAATATGCTAAAGAAACTAATTTGGTGTCAATCCCTTATAACTTTACCTTCATATAACCAATTAAATCCCATTTCAACCCTTGATTCGATCAATTAACGATACAAGTAAGTACAAATGTGCAAGTAACCTTATTATACGAGGCATCCATCCAAATTCACTGTATAGGTTTTGAATAAGTAAAGAGAGTCACATGATAGATTTCAGATAATAATTTTTTAAAAATTACTCCCACATGGTAAGGTATAGGTATTACATCAAAATAGTCCGTACATATTTTAGAACTTATACTTTAAAGTATATAGAGTACATATTTCAAAATTTTCTTTATCTGTTTGTAGTAATAATTGAATAATACTAATAAATAAAAAGTTAATACTATTGCATTATTTTAATCTTTAAAAAAAATAACAACAAAAACCCAACCTATAAGAAAACTCTAAAACTTCATGCTTTTGTGTCTATTATTTTGTTTCTCTCTCTTTTTCTTGTTTTTCTTTTCGGATAAAACCTCATCTCTTTTCTTATCGTCTCATTTTTACTTTGCTTTATTCATTTTTTACTATCCTTAAGCTAATAAAGTATTAAAAACATATTTGTTCTTAATTTATCGTCTAACTTATTTTATTGAAGTTACTCAATACATGGTTTTTGCATTTCGTGTATAACAATTTGGTGATTTGATAAAAAAATTGTTTTGATGATTCGAAAAGGAAAAAAAAAATAGCTTAACATAGTTGAAGGTTGAATGTATCCAATTGTAGGAATAAAAGCTGATACATATTTTCTAACAGTGACAAAATACAAATGTGCAAAGTGTAAAAGACAAAAATACAATTTCACAAATCGACTAAGTGTGATGATATATATAAGAAAATTTACCTTAAAACAATTCACAATTATTACTTTTTGTTAATGATAAAACTACTTATCTACATATTTTAACCATCTATGATTATATATATATAATATATATAGATATATAAAATAAAATGAAAGTATATATATATATATAATAAAAGTATCCATTCATTTCTAGTAATCTAATTTCAATCAATCAAAGAAAATATGCACCGGTAAAAATCAATTGATATTAGCTGGCAAAAAAAAAAATCAATTGATATGATTTCAAGTACCTTTTAGAAGTTTTTTCTCAAAATTTTTGTTAGAGATTCAGCATTGTTCAAATATAATATTTAGTAAATTATTAAAATATGTATAATCTATATGATTCGTAGCCCGAGCAGGTTATCAATGAGCCTTTTCCTCCTCGTCTAAGCTGACCCCAAAAAATCAACCTGACCTGGATTTGTTGACAAGCCTGCAAATTAAGCCTTAGATTATTGTTTAAGCCCGCTCATTTATCGGGCCTGGTCATTGAGCTATGAGAATGGCCCACCCGGAGCATGCTTCACAGCTACTGATTCATTGCGCGATAGATTTTGTAAGGTCTGGCTTTTGCAATACGAATGGACAACAAAAAGGACCATGGGTGATGGAAATGCAAAAGAGAAGAGCCAGGATTCTCAGACCCGACCCGACCCGACCCATATCATGGTATTGAATCGACCATGAATCTCCATTTCGAATATAGCTTGTTTACTCTCATCAACTAGTTCTAATCAGCATTGTTATATCAAATCCAATGATTGATTTGGACATGTAAAAAGATTAGAAGCTAAAGTGATAAATTAGCTTTGATTAGAGATTTAATTAAGATCAGATTAGATTGGTTTTATGATCGAATTAAGTTAAATTGATTGGAATCGAACAGATTAATTCGTGAATAAGTTAACCTGAATTTGATAACACTCGTTGGAACAACATCCTTTGATTTCATTTATGCCCTTATGCTAAAAGAAAGCTTCTAAATCAAGTTTTATTTAATCAGGCCAGTTAATTATCCAGCAAACTCCTAGTTGAAAGTAAGAAAAGAGACAACAGATTGAGTTATTCACCTTATTTATTTACCGGAGATGAGAAGGGGAAATATAACCTATTCTTATGTGAAGAAAGTATATATAACATGTAAGTCATGAGGATCTTGACAAGCTTTGAACATTCTAAAACTATTGATTTAGTTTTAAACATTTTTAGAATGGGTTTTTCCGAATCCTTTCAATGTTGTTCTGGCTATCATCGTATAAGATCCCATATTGGCAAAAACAATAGCTTAAAAAGTTCAAACCTTATATATATATATATTTTTTTTTTTGAAGAAATTCGTAAAAGCTTACACTTTCTAAACACACTTGCACCGTTTTAAAAAATTTATAGAAGCCCTAGTATGGAAAGTGGATAAGGAACGATTAGGGGGACATAGTATTCAAATTCTGTTTCATTTTTCAGTTTTGCTCATCGAAGGGCCTTTTTCTACCAATTTTCGGACATGGTACAAGGAGACAATCCTTTTGGTTAACTTAAGGCAGGATGAGAGTATTTGCAAAGAAGACCATATGGGATTTGCATAGATACAGCCTTAGCTTGAATGTTAGAATATTTACATTTAAAATTCATTAAGAGTATAACAAAAAATATATCTCTTGTTATGAATTCATTTAAAAAATACGAATTTCGTTATTTTTAATTCGTTAATAGTATCTTATTCCCTTATTTACACATCGAAATAACCATTCGTGCAAATAAAAATAGTTTATAAAACAAAAAAATTTATATCTTAATTGCAATAACAATATTACTTTATTTGGCCTGACCCATTTTTCTAATTTGGTTTGATTTTATATATTTCACCAAACTCTAAGCTTTATTTTTGAAACTAAATAAGGGAAAATAATTCGATTCTCAATTCATTTGATTCAGCTTTTACTGTTTTACGATTTTTATCCTCTCTGGTACCAAGCCACGTACGGACAACGACAAAGTCAGACGGCATGTCAAATGGCTAACCTATTAGGCTACTAGACCCAGTCCGTGAGGGTCCGTTCCGTATCGGCTGTGGCGGACCGGTCGGGCTTCATGAGCACCAACTTCTTGAATCACGATCTATCACTGTTCGTGGCAAATACGTTGAAGTCACGTAAATCCTTAGCATTGGCTAACAAGTGATAACTATGAGGCATTCTCCCAGCATTCTCGTTGTGCCTGGAGGGTGCTTTTGACTGCCAGACACATTTGGACAGAAGTCTCATGTACCAAAGCATCACTCCCAAAAATAAATAAATAAATAAAAGTAAATACAATCAAAACTCAATGGCAAAATCGGAATTCCAAATATCAATCCTAAAATAAGCGGGAAATAGAGCCGTTGTAGCCCTACCCCCAATTTTTTGCCGCCAAAACTACTTCTCCTTCTCTCTCTTGCCCGCATTTTCCAGGGTAGCCGCCCCCCACTTCCCTCTCTCTCTCTCTCTCTCTCTCTCTGTCGTTCTATCTCGAATCTTGCTGTACAATTCACTCGTGCTTATCTCACAAACTAAAACCCTTGTGTATAAAACCTTTTTCTTTCTTCATGATCTTTTTCTTTTCTCATTCAAAACCCTTTCCCATTCTCTCTCTCTTTTCCCCCAAATTTCTGTTGAAACCAAACAGCCCTTTTCTCGTATTACTTATTCTGATTCTGGTTCTGGTTCTTATTCCCATTTTCAAGAACCTTAATTTCCCCAAATTAAAAGGTTCCCTTTTAGTGAATTCGTTTCGTTCTTATTTTTGTTTGATTAATGGGGTCTTCAAAAAAGAGTCAAGGCGATGGAGGGACAGAATCCGAAGGCAAAAAATGGGTAATCGCCGGAATATCGATGCGGTCTTCGCTTAAGCCTATTAAGACAAAGCCGAAGCAGAAACCAGTGAATTGTGGAGCAGGAGAAGAAGAAGAAGAAGAGGCGGAGTATCTCTCGACAACCCCGACATCGGGGGAGGCAAGAATACCCGAAAAGTTGCCCTGTCCGCCAGCTCCTAGGAAGCGTCGACCGGCTTCAAGGTGTCACTTGAGGGGTGCTAGAGATTTCTTCACTCCTCCTGATTTGGAGACGGTATTTAAATGTCGTGTTTGAGAGAGACCAAAAAACATGGTTTTTAGGAGTTAATTAGTATAGCTAGGGACAGATAGTTTTGTTTGTTTGTGTGTGTGTTTTTTTTTTTTTTTTTGTTCCCTTCCCCCTTCATTAGTTAGTCTTTTCTAGGATTTTTTAGCGAGTAGGAGTAGGTGATGTACAAAAGTGAAAGCTGTTAATTTACAACACAGTGTTCTTCATTTTAGTCTGATATAAGTCCATTGTTTTGTTTTGTTTGCTTTTTTAAGGTCATAATATGACCGGTTACTTTCGAACACATCCAAGACTATTCTGTAATGTGTTTTGGTGTTAAGGGTTGGTTTAGTGTTTCTATGGTTTTGTGGTTGAGGGTTGCTTTTGTTCTCCTCTTTTCTTGTTTAGGCGTATGTTTGCTTCTATACACGGAAGACCTAAATCTAACTGGCTAAGGGGTTTAGTTAAGTTCGCCAAAAATGGCTCTTTCATTAACATAATATATTGTTTGTCACTGTGTATTCTCTGTGAGGATAATTATATATATATTTTTGCTATATTTTGTGGGCAGTCTTCTATTTTTTTTCTTTTTCTCCTTCCATTCTTCTATGTTCTTTTCTCCTTGTATGCGTGCCCAATTTCTTTTGTGAAGTTCGCACCAAACAAGCGAAAATAAGAGGAGGCTTAAGTTTTCTCATTATTGGCATTTTTTTTTAATTACATATTGCTGTATATGAAAAAACATTTTTAACGGCTATATGAATTTTTTGTTCTTTTACTCGTACGCTGCAGGAGACGCTATCTGAAAGAGGGGAAATTTTGGTTTTGTTTTGGAGAGAGCAATGATGGTGTGAAAAATAGAGGGGTCATAAATGGATATCACTAACCAGTGTTTCCATGCATCGTTTAAAACAACACCAAAAGGAAATTTTAATACGTTCTTCATGTTATTTATTTATTATTAAACACAGTTATAACCCAAATGAAAAGCCGGCTCACTATAAATGAAGTTTATATTATCTTCTTCCTAAATCACTGAAGTTCTCAAACCAAATGTTCCAATATAGTTTACGTGGTTTCTACGTTTAGGCTTAAATCTTTTTTTCTTTTTAAAATTATAGATACATGGGATGTATGGGTTTTTTAACTTGGTAACTTATGAAAAGCCACAAACAAATCCTTTTATGGATAATTCACCCAAAGAGTCTTCAAGTTATTTGGAAATTTTCCAAAAGCAATTAGCATCAGCAAATAATCTCAAAGTTAGAATCGAACTCCATGATATTCCTAATGTTCCTAGCTTTACGTAGGCGAGTTTTAGGCTACAATCCAAACTAGGAAAGGATTTTTTTGATTTAGCATACGTCTTAAACTATCACTAAAACACTAAAGTTACTGTATTAAAATTGGGTTTTCTCCGCTTATTAAAAAGTTATTTATATATTTTTAAAAGCAACGAAAACATAAAATCTCGTAAGAAGAGTTTGCATGCAGTAATTCACGGTGTACTCAGGGTGATTCTTTTTCTCTGTTTTCGAGATGGTTTTTTTTTTTTTTTTTTTTTCCTTTTGTTTTAAATAAGAGACCGAAAGAATGAATGAATAACGCTGAGCAGATGAAATGAAACGATACATGCAAATAAATGCCAATGCAGCATTAGTAGCCAATATGCATTATTAATTTCATTAATTATGATTTGAAAAATTGAAAATCTTTTTTATGGCTGAGAGCNTCCGTTCCGTATCGGCTGTGGCGGACCGGTCGGGCTTCATGAGCACCAACTTCTTGAATCACGATCTATCACTGTTCGTGGCAAATACGTTGAAGTCACGTAAATCCTTAGCATTGGCTAACAAGTGATAACTATGAGGCATTCTCCCAGCATTCTCGTTGTGCCTGGAGGGTGCTTTTGACTGCCAGACACATTTGGACAGAAGTCTCATGTACCAAAGCATCACTCCCAAAAATAAATAAATAAATAAAAGTAAATACAATCAAAACTCAATGGCAAAATCGGAATTCCAAATATCAATCCTAAAATAAGCGGGAAATAGAGCCGTTGTAGCCCTACCCCCAATTTTTTGCCGCCAAAACTACTTCTCCTTCTCTCTCTTGCCCGCATTTTCCAGGGTAGCCGCCCCCCACTTCCCTCTCTCTCTCTCTCTCTCTCTCTCTGTCGTTCTATCTCGAATCTTGCTGTACAATTCACTCGTGCTTATCTCACAAACTAAAACCCTTGTGTATAAAACCTTTTTCTTTCTTCATGATCTTTTTCTTTTCTCATTCAAAACCCTTTCCCATTCTCTCTCTCTTTTCCCCCAAATTTCTGTTGAAACCAAACAGCCCTTTTCTCGTATTACTTATTCTGATTCTGGTTCTGGTTCTTATTCCCATTTTCAAGAACCTTAATTTCCCCAAATTAAAAGGTTCCCTTTTAGTGAATTCGTTTCGTTCTTATTTTTGTTTGATTAATGGGGTCTTCAAAAAAGAGTCAAGGCGATGGAGGGACAGAATCCGAAGGCAAAAAATGGGTAATCGCCGGAATATCGATGCGGTCTTCGCTTAAGCCTATTAAGACAAAGCCGAAGCAGAAACCAGTGAATTGTGGAGCAGGAGAAGAAGAAGAAGAAGAGGCGGAGTATCTCTCGACAACCCCGACATCGGGGGAGGCAAGAATACCCGAAAAGTTGCCCTGTCCGCCAGCTCCTAGGAAGCGTCGACCGGCTTCAAGGTGTCACTTGAGGGGTGCTAGAGATTTCTTCACTCCTCCTGATTTGGAGACGGTATTTAAATGTCGTGTTTGAGAGAGACCAAAAAACATGGTTTTTAGGAGTTAATTAGTATAGCTAGGGACAGATAGTTTTGTTTGTTTGTGTGTGTGTTTTTTTTTTTTTTTTTGTTCCCTTCCCCCTTCATTAGTTAGTCTTTTCTAGGATTTTTTAGCGAGTAGGAGTAGGTGATGTACAAAAGTGAAAGCTGTTAATTTACAACACAGTGTTCTTCATTTTAGTCTGATATAAGTCCATTGTTTTGTTTTGTTTGCTTTTTTAAGGTCATAATATGACCGGTTACTTTCGAACACATCCAAGACTATTCTGTAATGTGTTTTGGTGTTAAGGGTTGGTTTAGTGTTTCTATGGTTTTGTGGTTGAGGGTTGCTTTTGTTCTCCTCTTTTCTTGTTTAGGCGTATGTTTGCTTCTATACACGGAAGACCTAAATCTAACTGGCTAAGGGGTTTAGTTAAGTTCGCCAAAAATGGCTCTTTCATTAACATAATATATTGTTTGTCACTGTGTATTCTCTGTGAGGATAATTATATATATATTTTTGCTATATTTTGTGGGCAGTCTTCTATTTTTTTTCTTTTTCTCCTTCCATTCTTCTATGTTCTTTTCTCCTTGTATGCGTGCCCAATTTCTTTTGTGAAGTTCGCACCAAACAAGCGAAAATAAGAGGAGGCTTAAGTTTTCTCATTATTGGCATTTTTTTTTAATTACATATTGCTGTATATGAAAAAACATTTTTAACGGCTATATGAATTTTTTGTTCTTTTACTCGTACGCTGCAGGAGACGCTATCTGAAAGAGGGGAAATTTTGGTTTTGTTTTGGAGAGAGCAATGATGGTGTGAAAAATAGAGGGGTCATAAATGGATATCACTAACCAGTGTTTCCATGCATCGTTTAAAACAACACCAAAAGGAAATTTTAATACGTTCTTCATGTTATTTATTTATTATTAAACACAGTTATAACCCAAATGAAAAGCCGGCTCACTATAAATGAAGTTTATATTATCTTCTTCCTAAATCACTGAAGTTCTCAAACCAAATGTTCCAATATAGTTTACGTGGTTTCTACGTTTAGGCTTAAATCTTTTTTTCTTTTTAAAATTATAGATACATGGGATGTATGGGTTTTTTAACTTGGTAACTTATGAAAAGCCACAAACAAATCCTTTTATGGATAATTCACCCAAAGAGTCTTCAAGTTATTTGGAAATTTTCCAAAAGCAATTAGCATCAGCAAATAATCTCAAAGTTAGAATCGAACTCCATGATATTCCTAATGTTCCTAGCTTTACGTAGGCGAGTTTTAGGCTACAATCCAAACTAGGAAAGGATTTTTTTGATTTAGCATACGTCTTAAACTATCACTAAAACACTAAAGTTACTGTATTAAAATTGGGTTTTCTCCGCTTATTAAAAAGTTATTTATATATTTTTAAAAGCAACGAAAACATAAAATCTCGTAAGAAGAGTTTGCATGCAGTAATTCACGGTGTACTCAGGGTGATTCTTTTTCTCTGTTTTCGAGATGGTTTTTTTTTTTTTTTTTTTTCCTTTTGTTTTAAATAAGAGACCGAAAGAATGAATGAATAACGCTGAGCAGATGAAATGAAACGATACATGCAAATAAATGCCAATGCAGCATTAGTAGCCAATATGCATTATTAATTTCATTAATTATGATTTGAAAAATTGAAAATCTTTTTTATGGCTGAGAGCATTAACGCATGACACAGCAAATGCATCACAAAAATTGAGTGATGGAGACAGAGGCCTCATTTCATAGACTTTAGTTCAAAGTAGCATTAACTCATGCCTCATCAACCTTACAAATAGGTCCTAGTAGTCCATGTCTCACACGCTTGGGATGATGTAATCGAATCCTATGTGGGGTTGGATTTTTTGTTTGAGGCAAGGGTTAATTCACTGTACCAACACTTGGTGACAATTGCCCTAGTTATAGTATCAGAATAGGTCTTGTGGATTTTACTTCCCACCGCCCCAATAATGCCAAACAAACAGACAAATGCCGCTTGACCTGTGTGTCAGGTTTATATTTCAAACTGTAATTGGAAGGGTGTTTGAAAAATATTATGAGTAGACGTAGCGGTGGTTTCATTATCAAAATTTTGGGGGAGAAAAGATATTCTGAATTAAAAGTTTATAATAAATTAATCTTTACAGTTATCAAAATATTATTATGACATAGCTTCCAACATAATATTGCGCAATAATGAGAACATGTTAGTAACGGAATCTGGTTAATAATAAAAATGTTTTCACTTCTGAATAAGCGGATTCCGTTTGTCCCTTTTCCCATTAATCTTTGCTGATTGAATCAATCATCACAACTATTAAATATTAATATCGTCTTTCATCGTTATTTATAAATAAAATACTATGAGTATAATAAATTAATGGATGTGGTTGTGGTTTAACTATGAAATTTTTTAGGGAAAAAGATATTCCGAATAACATGTTATGCTAAATTAATCTTTATAGTCATCAAATAGTATGGTAACTTGTTAGCTTTTTATATAATGTTAAGTCATGATGAGAAGATGAAAGTAATAGCGTTTAGTCAATACTAATATATTATGACAAAACGAGAAACAGATTTAAAAATTTTTGCCCTTCTGAAAAGACGAATCCATTTATTTCATTTCCCAAAATCTTTCTTGATTAAATAAAACATCACCACCATTAAAAACTACTATCTGTCTTTCATTATCACATTCAGCTAAATATCACTAATAACCATCGTCTTTTAAAGTTACATCAATAATACGTGGATAACATAAACACTAAATAATAGGGATAGAAACCATTCTCTCGAAAAATGTTAGTATTTACCCCCTTAATTAGAGGTAGAGCTGAGAAAAAAAACTGCAAATCCAACTCAATCAAAAAAACGATTTTTTTACAAATTATTTAGTTTATGGTTTCAATCGGTTATGTATAAACAGTTCACGACTCGATTTAGAGAAACAAATTGAACTATATAATTTTGAACCAAACTGAATCATTTAGTTAAATAAAAAAAATTTATGTAATTATTTTTTACTTTTTTTAAAATATTTTTTTCCATTAATCTTAATAAATTTCATGAAATTTTTTATATCTTATTATTTTTTTATCATAATTTTATGTTAATTATTAAAATTAAGTTAGGTAAATTCTATTTTAAATTTCATATTTATTGAAGATAAAAATGTTTAGTGAAAATTTGATATAAACAGTTTGAACTATGGATCGAATTAAACCGAACTGGTTTTAATTAGATTTAAAAAATTTATGAACCGAATCATATAGTTATATTTGACTTACAAAAAATCAAATTGTTATATTATATTTGGTTTAGTAAGAAAAGGCGAATTGTACTGAACTGAATTATGCCTACCCCTAACTAGAGGTGCTCACTAAGCCAACCAGGTTAACCTGGAATTAGTTTTGAACCACTAGTTTACGGGTTAGTAAGAGAGTGAATTATTGATTCACGGGCTAGTAAGAGAGTGAATCACTGATTTATGAGACTCGACCCTTAAGAGAATAGGCTCGAGTCAGTTCAGCAGTCCTTAAATTAGTGGGGGTTTTTTTTTTTGCTTTTTTTGAATTTCTCTTAATATTATAAATAATTTATCAACTATTCGTCTTTTTTTTTCCCTAACTAAATCTACATTTTTATGTTGTTGCTAATGAATAAAAAATTTTATTTTCAATTCAATTTTTTATTCAAATTTTTTTATTCCAAAATAATTCATTTGGATCATGTGAACATAAACATACGATGTTATATTATATGTATATAACATATTATATAGTATATTATATATAGTGTAATATATAATATGTGTATATTATAGTATATTAATTATTATATATTACATATACTATATACTTGTTTGCATTATATATATTATATTATATATAGTATATATATATTATGTTTGGATTATATATAGCATACATAGTATATTATATATTATTTATATATATTTTTTTTTCATTTTAGAGGCTGTCTAATCTTAAACTATTGGGCCAAACTATTGATTTAAGGGCGATTTAGCTCATCGATTTGGTAGTTCATCAATTTAACGGGTTGTCATGATTAAACCGTTTAGACTTTTAAAACTCGACGGTTCAATAATCAGTTTAACTCTGCCTAAGGTGCGCTCGAGTTAGTTCATGGTGTCGAATCGATCTTTATATAATTCTACCCTAAACAATCTCTTGGTTGCCTGCATTTTGCTGCTAAACAACGATATGAACGCTTAAAATGCTACAAGAATTCTCGAAATGTGATTTTAGTTTCCATTTCAAAAAGTTCTTGTTTTGAAAAAAAGGATTATAATATAAGACTCTCATATGGAAAAAAGAGATCGATTATTTTAATAAGGGGAGTCGTACATATATATTACATTCTCATGCTTTCGTTGGTTTTGTTTGATGATGAGGTTGGAGGCTTTTTAATTACTCCAACGGGCAACGGATTGTTATTTTTTAATAGTAGAATAGAGAGGGGTAGGTGGATACATGCCTTTGTGCGCATGATGATGAATATAAAAGCTTAAGAGAGGTTTTATACCTAAAAAATTTATGCTTCTCTTTACTCTAAAGTCAAAGGCAAAAACTTCCTAGGGATTGGAATACTTTTGAAGGCACATAATACTACTATGAAGGTTATAAAAGCTTGGGAATTTTTTATATGAAGTTATGAACCACCCCTTTTGTGGGTGATTTCCTTATTTTTTTATTTATCTTTTAAGCCACTACTTGTAAAACAAGATAAGACGGATGCTTACAAAAGTAAGCAAGGCAGAATATGTCTTAACTATATACAATAGTGGAACGAATTAAACAAAATTAAAGGAAACAGCCATCATAGTAGGATGGGTACTGGTTGATTGATTTGATTCAATTTTTCTTGTCAATAGAACAAAACAACAAAATATTAGTCTAATTTTAAACCAAACCACACAATTTAACTCATAATTTTTTTCAAATCATATAACTTCAATTTGATTTGATTTAGTTTACGGAATAAACCGTTACAACCTAAAAAATCAATATGCATGACTTTAATATTATAACATAATTACTAAATTATTTAATGATAATATGTTTTAACACTACATAAGAGATTGATGAAGTTTTTATTTATGTAGGTAAGGAATTTCAAAAAAGTCAACAATTTGTAAGGGGATTGCAATCATTGACAATGACAAGTGAGAAATATGTTGATTGATCTTAGAGAGTTTTAGTAATTTGATGGCATGTATACTGGTTGTACAAAAAGGTGTGGAAGGAGGAACATGTGAACTTAATATTTTGTATGTGTGCATGTAACAATGGATTGAGATTTGTGTTCTTCAGTTTTCTTGATCAATTCTTTGTAAGATAGTTGATTTGATATTTTTAGAATTGTTTAGGTAATCTTGATTCTTTGATTGCTTTGAGATGGTTGATTTAGACTAAGTGTTATAGCTTGTAGATGACTGTTGACATCTGATGATCCAATGGATGAGATTCATCCCTTCTTTCTTCTTATAATGGTATGGGCTTTGAAATGGAAATGGCCTCGACTAACCCTAATTCTTTTCAAGTTCAATCGATCTTCGTTATAAAAATAAGCTTAGCTCCTTAAGAAATAAGCTTAAGGCTCATATATAAGATGTCAAAAAGATAAAAATATAATTCCATATATACCCATGTTCTAAATTAAATACCCAACAAATCTCTATAAAATTGAATTTATTTACCTCTTTACTTTATTCACATTTACAAAAATACCAATTAAGATAATTATCTCTAATGTATAAAATATATTATTTCAAATCTTTTCTTTTAAATATACGTGAATTTTTAATTTTTAATCCGGTATTTCAATTACCACTTTTATCATAATTATGAAACGAAAATATATAAAATACAAATAAGATAGTTTTATAAATACTAAATTTTAAATAAATACAGATTAGACATAAAACAGATACAAATAAAATATAGATTAAAAAAAATCCAAATAGAAAATTAATTGGGCTCGTTTCCTCAGTTTTGTCACTAGCCCATTAAATCAATTCATGACATTAAATTAGGTAAAGAGGTCTAATTAACATGTCCCTCTACATAATTAATTTTATTGACATAGTCAACATATGATATATATATTTTTGTTGATTTATATACATAATTTTATACCCTATGGTTACAATTCATATAGATGTCCATCTTAATAAATATAAAATTAAAATTATTTTAAATATTTTGTAACAATAAAAATTTTTTTCTAATCATAAGTAAAATATTATTTCATTTCTTAAAGCTGTTTGGTTTTATCTATTGGTCTAAAGACCCTACGCAAATTTTGATTTTGGGATTTCCAAAACAATTAAAAAAACCATAAATTTAATTTGGTTTGGGATTTGATTTAATCTTTTCTTTTCTTTTTTTTTTCCCCAAAGAATTGAATTTCATTTATTGAAGTACATTAAAATACAATTACATAAATTATTGACAAAATACATAAAAAAAAAATGGGATTCAAAGATTCAATTCCAAAAATGGACACATATCTTAAATAAAGATGGGTGTTATTGGCCACTGCCATTGTGGGATGAAACCTAAGACTCTAGCTAGAAAAATCCCAAATGACTTCTCCACAAAAAAAAAAAAAAAAAAAAAAGGTCCCAAATGGGGATCATGAACAAAAAAATAAAAATAAAAATAAAAATATTCGAAAAACAACCTAGATTTAAAAATATGAGTCTGGTGTGACTTTTATTCGTTGGTGGAGGAACAAGTGCAAACTTTTATATTTGAATCAACACGTTCTCTTATTGTAGTACTTGATAACAAAAATAGTGGTTACGCCCATTGAGTTAGGGGTGGAGGAACAATATATGGTGACTCCTAGAATTTCTGAGAGCTAATAAACTAAGGGAAGAACCGCTTGATTTAGTTTAGTAGGTTTTTTATCCATCCCTACTTTGCACGGGAATAACAAAGGAAAACAAAGTCTGCTGTGTCATCCAAATCTGGGAGCACCCACAAAGTATATGATCATTCCCTGGTTCTTAAGATCTCACCATATCCTCTAACAATGTGGTCATCTTGTATTTTTTAAGATTAATATTGACTCTGCTTTTGTTTTTGAAGGAGACATCCTTCCTTCAAAATTTATTCCTTCATTTAACTAGGTCGTAACATTTCAATGGTTTAATAAAAGAGCAAACTTGATTCCCTAAAATAAAATAAACATGATTGAAAAAAGAATGGTATAATTAAACAGCTGATCGAATTAATTTGAGTATAAGTTTCATAAGTTTTAGCTTGATCAAATCACGATCTTAATCAAGCTTAGATTTAATTCAAATTTTGGTTGTAGTCGAGTTAGTTTGGATATCAACATTATCCTAATTAGAAGAAAAAAGCTATCTAAAGAATTTAATCATAAACGAGTTTAATCGAGTCACGCTCGAATTTGTCTTACTCTATTTTGAACTAAGTTTGAATGCTAAATTTTAACTTAACTAATCTTGAATAAGACTCAAGCTTTGAAATTTCATATTGCTTTCCGGTTTTAATATCAGTGACATGATTTTTCTACAGCAATGTAGCGTTACTGTAATATTAGAAAAGATAACCTACCGATCAAGGTTACTTTAGTAAATTACCTTCTCCTTCCCCTTTTCCTATTTAATTACCTTTCCTTTTAATGTTTTCCCATTTCATTAATATTCCAGTTTATATATTTTTCCATTAAATGTAAATATCTCTATTGTTACAATATATCTCTATTTTTATAATTAAATATTAATATCTCTATTTTTATAATATTTCTCTTCCTATTTACAATTAAGTAATAATATTTCATTTTTCAACTCCCTTCATTCAAAATATTTTCCAATCACCAAAATTCTTGTTCATTTTATACTAAAATATTATTTACATAGTTTTTATTCATTTATCATTTACGTTATTATTATGAAATTCATATAAACTAGAAGTAATTGAATGAATATTACTTCTATAATTATTAGAATTTACTTAAACTATACACAATTTTTATAATTAAGTAAATTTCACATACAATTTATATGAATGAAACCTATACATACCATTGTCTATAAACTATATTATGATTAATGGAAAATATTAAATCTATACATGATTCATATAATTCAGTAATTTACACATACAATTAATATGAAAGTAACCCGTACATACCGTTGTTTATAAATTATATTATGATTAATTGAAAATACTAAATCTATACATAATTTATATAATTATGTAATTTGCACATACAATTTATATGGATGTAAACTGTATATACAATTGTCTATAAACTATATTATATATATGTATGTATTTTTTCTTTGGTTTGTACGATTAGATTCGTGATTCATTAAAACTAAAAGATACGTACCACATGGTTTGGATATAATTATAATATGTACATATAATTCGTATAATGGTAATCTATATATATCATTGACAGTATAATATAGTATGTTTATTATTGATTCGTAATGCGTATATAGTTATAAGTCTATAATTCATATACAAACTATGCATATAATATATGTATTGTTCGTACACATCATTGCTAGTATACTATACCATATTATATATCATTACACTTAAATCATATATTAGTGCTTTATAAATAATGTTAGTACAATATATGTAATATTGTATTTGAAAATTGTGTGTTGTAATATTACTATCTATACGTAGTGTTAAAATTTTATAAGATAAAAGCATAAATTTTATAGTGATATTATGTTAAAATTAAAAGTGATAAAAAAAAATATTTTTTTAGTGTGAACTGTTCAAGTTACCATCAAGTAGAGAAAAACCTATCATGGTTGTTCATCTCTTACTATAAAGGAGTTGGGTTTTACTTAATTGGAGCACTTTACTATCGATAATATTATCTTATTGTCGACAGTTTGGCTTACCATCAACCATAGAACAGCAATCATGGTCGGTAATTTTTTGATATAAAGGAGTTAGGTTTTACCGGAAAGGGGTGTATCACTGTCAATAGATATATGGTATTGTTGATAGTTTTTTGCATGGCACTTCACTGTTGATAATAACAATATATTGTTGACAGTTTCTGAAAAATCAAAATGTCCCACATTCCCGATATTTTTACAGTAAAGTCCACTCTCTTCATTAGTAAACACATGAAGCTCCACACTAAAACCCTAAGTGTACTTTGAATACCTAGAAAGAATAAATATAACAACTCTTACAATCATAATATGGATTTTAATAGACAGGCGTTTGATTTAAGTTGTGACAATGAAGATGAATACTGTGTTCATGACCACGAAACCGAAACCAATGCTGTATATGATGAATTAGGTGATATTCCGGTCTTCAGTGATGGAGAAAGTAATGATTCTTCTCGGCATATTAATGTGATCATCGTTGATGATTTGTCATCCTATACAAGTCTGCATTCGATTAAACTTCTAGTGGATAAAAAGTTTACATTTTTTTCAGAAGTCAGGGATTTCTATACTAGTTACATTGCTATAAACCATAAGGAGGGTTTTCAAGGTTAGCAACATCTTAGTAGGTTCGATCAAGTTGGAAAGGAAAGGGCTTTGACTAGAATTGGCTGTCTAGCTATGTTTAAAGTAAAACTCATAGAGGATGATGGACTTTGAGAGGTCCTAACTGTAAATACTGAACACAATCATGAGCCTGTGCCACCATTGCAAAATTGTTCCTTAAATTCCAACAGGTTTGTGTCAGATGCTAATTAGGTACAAATCAAGAGTATGTTAAATTCTAATATTTGACTGCGTGATATAATGGAGTATTTGGTTCATTAAGCAGTCAGATGTGAAAAAGTTGGATTTGCAAAAAAAGACCTTTACAACTATATTGATAAGCAAAAGCGCATGGATGCATTTCATGGTAGTGTTAAGGCAGCCCTAGCATTCTTAATGTGCTAAAAGAAAGCTGATCCTAGGTTATTTTATGAGTATATTGTGAATGAAGAAGAGAGCTTAGTCGGATGTTCTAGTCAGATTCGACATTTTAGCTCGGCTATGCGTGTTTTGTACATGTTATTACTTTTGATTCCACATATCAATTGAACAGGTACTTGATGTTGTTAGTCATATTGGTCAGCGTTAAGCATCACCATCAGACTTGTATCTTCGGTAATGTGCTATTAGATGATGAGATGAAAGAGGCATATAGCCTGTTGCTTAATGTGTTTGAGTGTGCAATGAAAGGTTAAAAGCCTATGTCAATTAATATAGACAGGGATAGGGCAATGGCATCTTGAGAGGATTGCAATGTTTTATGTTCACAGCAATATGTTTCCTATGAGATTATAAGAGATGCATGTTTGATATAGAATTTTTCAATGAATTTGAAGTGGCTTGGGTAGATATCCTATAAAGGCATGAACTTAAAGACAATGAATGGATGGAGCAATTGTACCGGAAGTGGTTCTCTTGGGCACATGTATATTTGAGGGGATATTTTTGGGCTCTTATACGGAGTGCGCATAGGTGTGAGGGAATCCATTCATTTACAAAGAAAAACCATTCTGTTTCTAGGAAGTATTGGATATACAAAGTAGTTTAGTACTGTGAGAGGGCATTAGCTAATTTGAAACATGTAGAACTAAAGACTGACAATGAAAGTGCACACACAAAACTAGTTATGTATACTGTGCTCAAGAGTTTTGAAAACCATATGGCCTCCATATATACGAGGGCATTCTTTGAAAGAATGAGGTTAGAGATTGAACGGGAGGCCTTATGAATTTCATATGTTTGCGATGACAGCTGACTTGGGGTAACGATCCACACTTTACACCACTATGAGCAACCCTCCAAACTTAGAAGGGTGACATTTAAAACTTTAGACCAATCTATTAATTGCGAATGTCGATACTATGAGACTACTAGATTTCCTTGTAAGTATGCCTTTCATGAGACTAAATTAGGGTTTTTGAATAATATATCTCAGAATCTCATATTATCGAAGTAGACTAAGTCGGTAAAGACCATTCATGGAGGTGATGGGATTGTATAAGGTACTAAAGATGCAATCATGACGGAACACGTCCGATATGGTTCACTATTAGCTGTTAGTCAAGCTATTTGTCATCTTAGGTCAAAATCGAAGATAGCATTTTCTCGAGTAATGAATGAGATTGTACACTTGACTCATGAGATGTAAGAAGCTTTAAATGATGTAGATGCCATTTTAACACCCGACAGTGCGACTAGTGGTAAGACTTTTTCATCTTTTGCTGTATTATATTTATAGTTTCTTGGTATATGCTGATTCCACTGTGTTGTATAGGTAAGATTAAGGATCCAAAAGTTATTTAAGTAGAAGGATCTTCTAACTAGCAATCAAAGCGACCATGAAAATAGGTTCGATGTGGCTTGTGCAAGCAAGAATGACATAATTGTCTCCATTGCCCAAGAAATCATAGGAATGTTGGTCAAAAGAACAGTACATGTGTAGATTCAGTAGTAAATTTGGATAATCTAACTAAAGAAAACATTATAGCATAATCTAGATCACACACCTTAGTCTAGAATAACTAAACATCATCAATTTTTGGTCAAAACATGAACAAGAATCATCCATATGACAATAACATGTCTTTTGACTTTGAGTAAGTATTAGAGTAGTACATATGGATTTGAAAGGCCACTTCGAGCAATTGTAATCCAATGTTGCTGTATAAAGAATCGTTCTTATAGTGCAAATACATTTGTAGCTCCCTTATAACGTTCTTTCACTTTTGAATAACATAGTTCTATCTTATTATATACTGTA
This sequence comes from Lumnitzera littorea, assembly GCA_024138015.1. Lineage (NCBI taxonomy): Eukaryota > Viridiplantae > Streptophyta > Magnoliopsida > Myrtales > Combretaceae > Lumnitzera > Lumnitzera littorea. Next base: position 88,401,082 of record JAMXBB010000010.1, read on the forward strand.
ACTATGGTCCTATCGATTCTAAATGAATAAGTGGAGAAGTGAACTACTGAAATTAACTGCCAACAATATGGCCTATTACTGTCGACAATAAGAAGAATACACTAATAACATTGTTGACAGTTGAAAATATATGCTATAGTGAAGCTTATTTTACTATAAAGGAATGAAATTTATAGTTATTTCACAATGATGAAACCTAACTACCAATAATATACCATATCCCTGTTGACAGTTACATACAAGCATAAAAAAACTATCGACAAGAATAGGGTATACTATCGATAGCCACCAATTCATGCTGTAACATACCTCTTTTACTTTAAAGGAATGGGTTTTACCATAGTGGATAATTATTTTACCATGATGGAAACTAAACTGTCAACAATTGATCTATACTATCGACAAATAAGGATATTATTGCAATTCACCTTGTTATATTGTAAAAGATTGTGTTTTACTGTAACACAGTGTTGTTTTACCATGATGAAGTAGAGACTGTCTATAATAACAATGTTACTACCAAACCTAAACCCAAAATAACCCTTAAACCCCACATATTGTTGATAGCCCCAAAATACAAACTCACCCAATATTCCAAACAAACCCTAACTTCAACAAGTTTGGACTAAATCTCATCATCAATGGCGCTATACGCTAAAACTAAGAAGAACAAGCAAGTGAGAGAAGGTGAATCATCATTGGCTAGGTAGCCTAGTGAACTTTACGATCAAGATTTCCCCCTTTAGGCCCACTACTTAAGGTATGAAGAATTTTTTTTCTCAACACAATCTAGATTATCGTTAGGAGTTTGATCTAGCTTTTGTAAAGGATATTTGTGGTAAGTTACCAAAGTTTGAAGGATAATGGTATTATTAAGATTCTTAAGATGAGTAATCAGGATGTTTATCTACATTTAGTTTGGCCTTTTTATTCAAACATCACGTCGAATAATGTGATGACTGATTTATGGGACCTTAACACCGTCGCTATAGAATTGCAAATATTTGTGAATAGACTTTGTATTTTTGTCAACCTTAAATTTTTTTTTTTGAACATTATGGCAATTAAGAGTGGAGGGCAAAAAATGCCTTCCAAATAACATTGGGATGGCAGCGGTGTTTGTCAAATGTTATATGGTGACCTGGAGAGATTAAATAATAACAATTGGTCAACAATAATGCAAGTTATGGTGATAAAGAATTTGAGTGTTTCTCATAGGATTCTTCATTTTATGACATCATACCATATGAATAGCCATTATAGGGATCATGCTAGTATGTATGTAGAAGATTTATGTTTGATGAAAGAAATCCTAAGCGGCTGAAAGATTGATTTTGGTTACTAAATGATTTATAAGATCAAGAATGCTTTGTCGAATAGAAGAGCAACATTGCCTTATGTTAGAGTCATTTCATATTTTTTGAGGAAACAAGGACTTGTCCCTGATAATGAGCCCATTGTTGAAAAAACTAAGAGAGAATTGACAGGTCAACCCTTGTAAGGGGTACTATTGAGAAAGCCAAGAAGGTGAGTGGGTTTCTAGTCAGCAACCCATGGACAATGCACAACTGTCAGATGATGAAAAGGATGAAGATGAAGAGAATGGCCATGCCCATCTAGAGGAATAAGTACACAACCTAATTTGGCAAGTGGATAGTCTTGAGACGTTTGTTACAGATATTAAGGGAGAAGTTCACCATGTTAGGGAAACCCAAGATGGAGGTTTTACTAGCTTGTATCGACACTTTGAGCTCACTTGGCCACCATAATCATCATCATCAAATCCATCGGATCAGCAGGATGATCAGGAGTGATCGTAGCTATACATGAAGGTACAATCTTCAATATTAGCTATTGTAATCTCATATATGTAATATTATTAGCCTTATATTGTTTTGTTCATTTTATAGGGTTGAACGTGCTGTCTTTGGATGGATTTGATCAACTAGAAGAAGGAATGTTTGATACATTTTTTGTAGAAATGCCGAATATGTGTTTTTTGTTGGTCAACAAAGGATGTTTTTCCATTTTCTATTTAGGACTAATGGCCAATGTAGTTGTTAGGATTGGAAATGTATTTTCTCTAGTAAGGATTAATGGCCAATAGCTCTCGTACATTCTTGATGTTTTGTTAGACTTTTAGTTGGTTATATGTTTATTGTAGATCGAGTGAGCCTTTAAGCTACTCTTTACGTGCTTATTTATGGAGAATCATGTTTAACATAATCCAAACACACAGTTTCCTCTTGAAATTAAAATGTTGCATCACAATTTGATAAAGTCTATGTCTCCTTGGATAGGCTCTAAGACATCAATTTCTATGCCCATTCGAAATGGCCTAACTCAAGTTTACATAAGTATTGAATATAGTAGTAACCATGCGAGTTATTTTCAATATAATGAATCAAGAGGCACATAAAAATTGCCTCTCCCAAGTAATGGCAACCAAAAAGAAAGAAAAAGAAATATAATTAAGTTCAATAGTGTTGTAAAGTGCTATTGTTTGTTTTTGTCGACAGTAAAATGAACATTGTTGATAGTTTTGTAGCTTCGGAAATCAATATAAATAACTGAATTGTTGACAGTCTTTTGCACAATACACTCTATTGATAGTTTTTCACATAGTTGACAGTCTCTTGGCCAAGAAAATTAATATAATTTATTAGACTGTTGATTGTTTCTTATCATTGTTGATAATCTTTTGCATAGTATATACTGTCAACGGTCTTTTAACACTGTTAGCAATCTCTTGGCTATGAAAATTAATATAAATTACAATCTTTTGCATGGTATATATTGTCAACAGTCACTTGGCCATAGAAATTAGTATAAATTACTAAACTATCGACAGTCTTTTGCATAATACAATGGCCTCCTCTACAGTAAGCTCATCACTTGAGCTCAATAAATTTGTTTCATTTAGGGTAAAGTTAGTATTTTTGCACATGAAAATAGGCTTTCTTTATAATAAAAAAAGCTTCATTTACGATGAGGTATGCTTCCTTTATGGTATAACTAGTATTTAAGTATAGTAGAATGGGGTTCATTTATAGTAAAGAAGGCTTTCTTTATGGTAAAGCCAATATTTAAGCACAATAAAATGGGGTTCTTTTACATTAAAGAAGGCTTCCTTTACGGTAAAACTAGTATTTTTCCATAGTAAAATGGGGTTCCTTTACAGTAATGGGTTTCTGTTACGGTAAACTTAGTATTTGAGTACTATAAAATAGGGTTATTTTACGTTAAAATGAACTTCATTTAAGGTAAAGAATAAAAAAAAGCTTTGTTTAATGTAAAGTAGGCTTCCTTTATAGTGAAGATGGTATTTGAGTATAGTAAAATGGGGTTCCTCTATGATAAAATGATCTTTCTTTACGATAAAGCTTACTTTATGTTAAAACTAATATTTTTGCATAGTAAAATGGAATTTCTTTACAGTAAAAGAAGCTTCCTTTACGATAAAACCAATATTTGAGCACAGTATAATAGGGTTACTTTATGGTAAAATAAACTTCCTTTATGATAAATGTAGTATTGGAACATAGTAAAATAAGATTCTTTTACGGTAAAATAAACTTTTTTTTCGATAAATCAAACTTCTTTTATGGTAAAACTGGTACTTTAGCATAGTAAAATAGGATTCCCTTATAGTAAAAGAAGTTTCCTTTATGATAAAGCGGGTATTTGAGCATAGTAAAATGGGGCTCTTTAACGGTAAAATGACCTTCTTTTACGATAAAGCTGACACTTTAGCACAGTAAAATAGAGTTCCTTTACAGTAAAAGAGCTTCCTTTACAGTAAATATGGTATTTTAGTACTATAAAATACGGTTCCTTAACAATAAAATGATCTTCCTTAACAATAAATCTAGTATTTTTGCACAATAAAATAGGGTTCTTTTACAGTAAAAGAAACTTCCTTTATGGTAAAACTGGTATTTGAGCATAGTAAAATGGGGTTCCTTAATAGTAGATTGATTTTCCTTTATGATAAAACTAGTATTTTTGCATAATAAAATAAGGCTCCTTTACAGTAAAGAAGCTTCAAGCAAGCTTCCTTTGTGGTTAATTTAGTGTAATTTACTCATCTATCGATAATGAATATGTATAGTTGATAGTTTATCGGCCTCAACAATTATAATTCATTAGTATTATTCATATTATCGACAGTTATGTCTCTCACTACAATTTGTATCCTTTACAGTAAAACAAGCTTTCTTTACAATAAAACAAACTTCCTTTACAATAAAAATAAGGTTTGTGTATAGTAATTTTACATATCTGTTGACAGTAATAAAGGTATTGTCGACAATGTTTTAACTTGTGAAATTTTCCTTTGTTGTTAACTATCAATAGCCTAATAGTTATTGTCAACAGTTTAGTGCAATAGTAGTATGATTAAACTGTTGGGTTTGAAAATAGTAAATTCAAAATACAACAAATTGAGAATACAATAAATTGTCTGATTTTACCTTATAATAATGTTATTCCTTTACAAAAAAAATTTGCTTCCTTTACAATAACATTCACCTATATGTATTTTAGAATTGAGTGAGTTAGTAAATGTTGAAGGTAAGAATATAGTTTACAAGTTTCATATAGAAAAAGGTCAAATAGCAGCAATTTGCAAGTACACAATTCACTTATGTTCTTTTGGTTGTGTATTGGGTCTTAATGTTTCTTATCCTATCATAGTGATCACGTGTATTTTTTATTATTTCATCCCTCTTTGTATTTACTTCATTCTTTACGAGCTCTAACAAGATGTCCAATTAATTCCTTAGGGTCGCAATCTATGAAACGACACAAGAGAGAAGTTTAGAGACAATGTTAGGGTTTAAGTGAAAATTAAAAGACACACAAATACTAAAGGTCATACATTTCCTTCAATCTCAATTGTCCAATCTTCACCTTTTAGACATTTGAAAATGTGTCATGGTTGGAATTACAATAAATCAAACATGTTACTTGCATTGAATCTTTGGATTATATTGCATAAGTGAGTGCATAACAAATAAGAGCATTACCCATCAGTCATAGTCTATTCTTATGGCACTTTATCGTTGATTTGAATTGCCCAACTGGAAATGACTTTGTTAAAAGGAATGAAGTCCTCATCCTTAAATTCTTTGAGTTAGAGTACATTATCCATGATTCTAACCTGCCAAATTGTCACCGCCAAATAGTTATATTTAGATTTCAATTATAGTATGCATGTAATATGCCTAAGAGAGTGGATAGTACAACAATGTACCACTTGCTTCACTTCACTAGTCTTTTTATGATTTAGTGATCTGTGCATGCTATCATACACTATGATAGTCTTTCGAGTCATTTGTAATTCAATCAAATACCAATGTTTATTTGATGGATTCATTGGTATGAACACCTACATTAAACAAAGGGCTCAACACTTACATTCCAACAAATCTCATGTGGAACAATAAAGTTCAGTAGAGTAAGTACTCTCTCACATTGGTTCCATTTTTCTAAAAGGGCTTCACTAATATGTAAGATGTTATTGAAGCTAATCGGATTAGTCTTTACCAAGAAGACATATGTCTGCATTCTCTATTAAAAATTCGATTCATTAGGAAAAGTTCAATAACATAGTAATCACATATCAAAGTAGTAAGTTATTACCAAAAAATTGTAGGGAAAAAATGATGTCTTCCTTTTGGTGTCATTACTCCCTCTTCAATGGTACTAAATTCTGACCATCATGTCGATAACCCCATTACACAATCACCCAAGTGGTCTCAATGTGTATAGATCTTTGCGTAATAGAATGACATTATGATTGAATTGCACTAATGTTTCACTACACATGGTAAAAACATATTTTACAGCACGTCAATCTCACAAGAAGCTTCAACCTATATGAGTTATGCTCAATGATCTTACTCTGATGCCTGATTAGTATAAAAAACATAATTAATTATGAATACGTCATTATCGGGTATGGAAATCCAACAACCTTCATCACTCTTATTTATATGCTCCCTAATATACTGATTTAGATGCAAAAAAACGAGTAAGTTTAGAAAATGTATCACATTAGAGAAAAAGAAAGAAAAAAGAAAAAGAAAAAGAACACAATAAGGTACTAACAGGTGCTTGCCGTGGTATTGTTTTTTTCTTTTTCTCCATCATCTTCGTGTGTAAGTAAGGAGACACTTGATATGGGGAAGGCTTCATCTCCTCCCTCATTTCTGTAGTCTATGCAAGTAAGTGGGTATGGCTTGGACTTTTCGATGACATGATGACGATATCCTTCCACTTGCCTTGCATAATACTACATTTGATTTCATCCGCCCCACACCCCCCCACCCCCCCCCTAAAAAAAGAGTAAATAAGTAAATCAACTGCAACACATGAGAAACAAAGATCTAAGCCAAATTAGTTTTGGATAATTCAAGCAATAAAAACATTAAAGGATACATAAGTGGTTACCTCTGGTTGTTCGGGATCATTTTTATGACAATTTGGTGATATCTCTTGAAAAGGCTCAATGTTAATGCATCCATCATCATTCAAGTTCGGGTTTTAGCAAGGAAGGGAATCTTTACCCAAGTCCTCATTCTTCTCTTCCAGTTCAGTTCGACTTTTGGATGCCTTCTTGGATGGAAAAACAATATTCATCAACTCTGTCATCTGCCTTTGCATGGATGCTGGAAATGAAGTATCTCCCCTTGCAATCTTCTCAACTTCTTCTTTCAATTCCTTTTATTGTCTCAATATAACATCCAACTTCTCCTCTAACACCTATGCATTGACATTGTATGTTAATAAATTAAGTATATAACCTATTTAATAGCTATAATAGAAAAGGAAAAGTACGACCTCAAGCTTTGATTTCCCTTAGGCAAACAATCTTTCATTAAGTAATGTTTTTGGAGGATTCTACATATCCACCTATTAAATAAAATGAAAATTAACATGGTAGGAATGTCTAAAGTGATTTATAATTAAAGCTTGGTAATAAAACTTGAATAGCTTACCGATTCTCTTTAGACTTTGTTGAACTTTTGTACAACTTTCCTCATTCTTTATTTGGTCCATGCCTTCAACCAAGATGTGTCTCCCATCAAGCTATCCACCATAGCATAGCCTAACGAACACTTGTCAATAAAATATAGCTTAAGAGAACACAAAATGGAAAATTGTAATAAATTAGATACATAACATGGGTGGTATAATATATTCAACAACAATATTACTAATGAATCATAAGCTAATAAATGTCAATAAAGGTTTTAAGGATTACACAAGTACCATGAGGAACAAAATACAACAAGACATATAGTTCCAATCACTCATCTTATTCTTTTGAATACCATCCTACATTCTTTGTAAAACATACTTTGCCCAATTAAATTGTAGTACCTTATTTACATCCGCCACTACTACTAAGTATTCCCTCACAACCATTAAACTGGATTGGGGGCTGAGTAACTTACCAAGTACCCATATCATGAATAATCACTTGAACTTGTCATCAGCAACCTCAGATTTTTTTTAACTTTCCTTGATGGTAATGAGCTTAACATCTTCCTTTAACCCTAAGTTACTGTCATACCCCGAAGCGGCAGAGTCGTAACAGCCCCCGCCGTGTAAACCATCCTAAGATAGAAGTTGGCCTTACAACCGCTATCTTAGACCTGATCTACACAAGGCGTCAACGACTAACTCGCTTTGAAGTAAACAGTTTGTAATTTAAATAAATCATTTACCTATAAAAGTGAGGAATTAGATATATGTTATCATTCAATTATTGCAATTAAAGTTTACAACATTTCTCTATAGTATATTCCCTAGTTATTACATCATTCGGAAACGAAAAATACTTCTAAAATAAAAACTTAGACTTTAAAATATGTGTTTATTCTTCAATGTTTTTCCTCACTCCCCAGGATCCAGCAGTTGCTAGCTTCAGAGTAATTGGTTGCCGCTTCTTAGCCAGCACCTGCACGACGTCTATAGGGATGTGAGCAACCACAGCTCAGTAAGTTAGGACGGATGACTTAAAACTATACCATACACACAATAAGGTTTTCAATCACTTATTAGGTGCAATGCATGTGCAAGCAAATGCCATCGCACGACGTTGTCCGACTCGTCGTGAGATTAGAGAAATTACGCCCGCTCTAATCCGGGTTGAGGAGTTACCGTTAATGCAACAGCTTACGACCAAACCCAGGCTTGTGTAATGGAGACCTTGCTCCTCCCGCGACTACCTTCGAACTACTGTCTTCACCCCCGTCGCGACCTCCTCTCCTGTCACTTAGTTCGACTGAGGATGAAGAAGGGACCATTTTGCAATCCTGCGCTATCTCTTCCGAAGGGGTCGGTATTTGGCCGGAGAGTCCTAAATTCCCTTAACGGGTTGCCATGCATGTCCAATTATGATTACTGGTCGGATATTTGATTAAGTCCAGTTTAGGGTGATCAATCCCTTCATACAAATCATACAGTATGTGCCAAAACAACAAACAGAATCATAGCATCACCCATAATCAAGCACATGCACACATTCAACTATTTAACAAGCACAACCAAGCATAATCTTAAGCCTCCAAAATACAGCATCGTATTAATCCCAACTTACCTCGACTCCTCGCTCACTCACTCAAGGTTCGATTTGCTCAGGCCATCGCCGATCATCCCTATAACACGAACGTGGTTTTAGCTTTTCATATAAATATTACAAGTTCATTTTATTCTATAACGCTTATTGTTAGGTTTTGTTTAAGGTTTAATATGTCTAATTATCTAGGTATTAAGTCTTTTACCATTATTCTAGGTTTAGGGTTAGGTTCAGGTTCGGTTTTCGCATCGATTTCTAAATTAGGTTTTTAGTTCGATTTCTAAGTAATGTTTTCGATTCCATCCCTAGAAATCCATTTCAATCCATAATGTGAAATTAATCACATTACTTCCCGATCTCCTAATTACCATCATTACCCTTTGTCAGTGTTTATTTTACTCGGTACACTTAAATCCATATTAGTGTACCCAATTCACTCCTAATGTGATAAATTTTTACATTTTTCATATAATTCCATAAATTCAAGTTTCCTATCAGATTTATTGTGCATTTTGATTATTCTCAAAATATCAATTTTTATTATAATATTTTCTATTTATTATATTTTCAAAAATTACACATTATGCATTATTGCATATTATGCACATAATGTATTTCTAATATTTCTAATATTTCTATTACCCTAATTACCATCTCTAAACATCAATTATTATTTCAAAATGTCTAAATCCATCCTAAATCAGATTTTACTCCAAATTTCCCTAATTTACAAAATTAACTATTTTTTTCCTATTACTCATTTATTACATAATTAACCTAATAATTACATCTAACACCCTAAATGCTATAAGTATCAAACTCCATCAGATCTTAACATCCTAAAACATCTACTTATTCACTAAGTCAGTAAGTAATAATTTAATTACTTAATTAATCTTAAATTACCCATTTTATGCCTCATTTTAGGACCTAAAAATTATCTAAAAATTTCGAAAATTAATTTTTGAAAAAGGGCTTCGTAGCACTGTTCTATATCATCTGAGTAATCTACACAAAAATTTTGGGCTTGAAACTACACTCTTAAGGTCATTTATTTCTAAACCGAAATGTGCTCGGTTTTGCACGATTTCTTAGGGACCATATATTACGGAATATAATTTCATCAAAATAATATTTTTCCTACAAACTACATACAAAAATATCCCAGAATAAAAAAATTCATAATTTTCTAATTATATTTACTATTTTTACAAAATTACACAAGATTCGGGCTGGAAATCGGACTCACCGATTTGGGTGGCTCCGGCCACCGCGAGCCGCAATGGCCTTGTCGGCCGGCCTAGGCGTTGCTACTACCGTGTGGTGGTGGTGGTGGTGGTGGCCGCCCACTTCCAGCTGCTCGTCTGGTAAGGGTTCCTTTTAAATGCCCTAACTGCACAGTTTTTCTTATTTTTTTATTTTCTGGATTTTCTCTCGAATTTTCGACTCTTCCTAATTTTCTCACTTTCCAAACTGTCCAAATGAGCTCTGTAAATTTTTTTCCTATTTATAGACATTTGCTGTAATTAATATGCATTAATTTGACAAGACTTTGTCCAAATTCCTTGATTTTTGGCTTTTAAGTTGTTCAATTTTTATTGGCTAATTTTTATTTTGCAGCTTTGGACCTGCCACGACCTTATCTTGATTCATCTTATCATCTTCTAATTTTTTCTTATTTTTCCATAATTATTTTATAATTTTCTTTAATTATTTGCTTAGTTTTTAGCCAAATTAGGTAATTACGCGTATTTTTATCTACACGTAAATACATATGGGGTACACGTGAACATTCCTAAATATTATTTTGGTCATTCTAAAATTTTTAGTATACATATAATCTATCTCTAATAATTTATTAGTTATTAAATTACACTTTTTGCTTTTTTAGTAATTAGCAATTATTATGCTTAAAATTTAAAAATTTTATAGTCTCCTATTTTATTTCTTATTTTCTTAAATTCATGTTTACGAGGTCATTTTTATTAATATTTCTCTAAATAGTTTATAATTTTGGTTTGATCGGATCTTTTAACCGATCGCCCTAAACCTTGGGTTTTAAGTTCAATCCTATGGTTACTTGACTGAATTTTGGAGCTTATGTCACGCCCCGAACAAGAAGAGTCATAACAGTCCTGCCGTGTAAACTAATCTAAGATAGAAGCTGACCTCACAGCTGCTATCGTAGACGCAGTTTACACAAGGCGCACAACTCAACCAGCTTGAAACGTCTATTCTGACATCTGTTAATATCCAAACCTGTGGTAGAGCTTTTACAAAATACTTGTTCTATACAATCTGTAGTTTAGTACTACAACAGTAATTATACAACATTTCACGTCCAAGGGTAAAGATTACAATCAGAGTCTTTTAAAAACCACAGGTTATACGATTTATATACAATAAGTTAGAAAACTAGTGGGCTCCCAGGGAATTCCCATTTAGTTTTCTTCAAAACTTAAAGACAAAGCAAAAGCTCAGGTTCAGTTAAATTCCTCGTTCCTCACTTTCCCACACAACAGCACACTAACCTGAGTCTGTAGGGGTGTGAGCACCTACAAAAGAGTCTGTAGGGGTGTGAGCACAACTAGCTCAGTAAGTGGGGCGGAGTCAGAAGAGTACTATACAATCACAAATAAGGTTAATAATTATGATGAAATGCAATGCAATCACTCAAATGAAAACATCGTACAGTGTTAACCGATCCACTGTGAGGTTAGAGAAATTTCATCCGCTCCAACCCGGATTGAGGAGTTTCATCGCGACTTAAGTTAAACCAAACCCGGGCTTGTGCAATGGAGAACACCCCCCTCCCAAGACCGCCTTCGAACCACGGCCCCCAACCTTGCCGCGACCTCCTCGCCTATCACTTAGTTCGACTAAGGATAGGGAAAGGACCATTTCAGCTATCCTCATTGAAGGAAGTCGGTGTTTGGCTTAACACTCTTAATCGTTTCCCCTAACGGGTGATTATGCGTGACCAATTACACTTTAGTCGAATAATTATTAGTGATAATCAGGGGTGACCAATAAGTTCACACAATACAGAATCCATGCAAATATGCAGAACAGCACACCAAGGAGTTGAACTCTTGTCACAACAGAGTATCATTCACACGCATAGCATGCGCATAATCATCTAACTACAAACACAACCAGAAGTACTCTTGGGTCTCCGGATACTTTTAAAATAGTACCCAAACAGCGGCGAAGCTACCATCCCAACTTACTTGTTCAGACGTTCGTTATTTCTCACTTGAATTGTCAGCCATCTTTGGAAGGTCCTAATTACACAAAAGGTCTAAATTTAGTTTTCGTAATAATTACGAAAACATTAGGGTTTAATCTAAAATGGATATATATATACATATATATATATATTATTTCCATAATATACAGTCATGTTATTAAATTATTAATTATTAACATTGTACATCATATTTACTATTACGTATTATATATCGTTTTGATCGTATCGAAACGTACTTTTTATTTATTAATTCACATTTTGATTCCGGTAGAGTTACCGAAATGTGTATATTCTTGAATATGTTATAGATATAAGCTAGTTTGCTTAAGGTTATCCGATTTCAACAAAACTAGTGTCATTGAGTTCGTATAGACTTAACGACACATCTTATGAGTCCTGTTCCTAGAGATGGATTTTAACGGGTAGTTTGAATTTTTAATACAATTATACATAATTATATAAAAACGACCGTATTATGCGAAATTTACAGTTTTAAATTATATTTTATCCAATTTGTCCTTATATTGTAATAATATAAGTATTATTCAATTTTAATACACCTAAAGTACATCCCGATCAGAAAATATTAATAATTGTAATAAAATCTCTATTTAACCCAATTCGACCAGCAATCCTATATATAGGTTTTATTTAACTATTTTACTCATTTTAGTCTATTAATATTACAAATACACCCCGACTTGTAATTTAAGCTATTTTATTTAATAAATTCGTAGTAAATAGTTCGGATTACCTAATAATTCCCTGAAAATTTCTATGGACTTCTAAAAATATAGGGAATTTAATTATCACTCGGTTTCAAGTTTTCGACCTATTGCCTATATTTTCGTATTGACGATTTTACCCCTAAATTTGATAAATTATCCAATTATAATTCTTTTAGCATCCAATTAATTCCAATCTGACTCAATACCATTATTATTTATTATAGATCAGTACATGTCCATTTCATCAATTAATTTCATAATTTCCTATTAAATTCATAATTTCAGCCTATTTTCGAACCAATTTCAGGCCTAAAAATTCAATAAATATTAAAATTATTCAAATAAAAATTTGGGCTACGTAGCAATTACCCATACATCATACACATCCTACACAAAAATTTTCAGCTAGAAACAACATCATATAGTACATTTATTTCACTAATATATATTCGGATGAATTACAGATTTCTTAATAAAGTATATTAAATATTACGAATTTTTCAAAAATAAAAATATCACATGAAAGCATGTCTAAAATAACCTAAGTGTAATTTTTTTCATAATTTTCTGGGCGGATTTACTATTTTTTAGAAATTATTGAAAAACAGGGCAGAAATTTGACCTTGGTGTTCTTGGGTGCTCCGGTGGCCAGCGGTGGCTGGGCGGTTGTCGGACGGCTGGCGCGGTAGGTGGACCGTATGGGGTTGGCTGGGTTTCACAGCAGATCTACTCTAGGTTAGGATTCCACACTTTTAATTCATATTTTCTTTTCCAATTTCTTTTTTTTTTTTTATGCATGAGGTGTCCAAATATTATACCTTCACCTTTTGAATCAGCATTGCAATTTCATCCTCCTGCCACGCCTCCTTCCAATGTTATTTAATTAATTTTTCTTTTTCTTTTATTAAATAATTACTTAAATATAAATATTATATGTTAGAATTAATTATTTAATTAATATACTAAGTTATATCTTATGTAAATAACATGCGAAACATATAACTTTACTCATATAATTAAGTTTCTAGCTTACTCATATAATTAAGTTTCTAGCATATCTTTTATTTTTAGGATACATTCTAAGGTTAATTTCATGAATTCAACACAATATATATATAATTACTCAATTTAAAGTTAATTTACGAGTATAATTATTATTTGTACCGGGTATGCTAAAAAATTACGTGTATTTTTTTTATAGTAAATTATACTACATTATCTCATTTTATAGCTCAATTAACTTATCTCTAAGTTCTCGTTGCAATCTAAGTTCAATTTTAGGAGTTCTGAACATTTTAGGGCTTTAGTAAATACTCCAATTTCTAAGGGCAAAATTGGGATTTCGGATCATTATTACTAAAATATAACTTTACTGTAATATCTCAACTAACTTTTTCATTCTAATTGCAAAGTTTGGGCTCAATTGGATAAGTTACCCTAAAAGCCCTAAATCTGAGCTCGGTTATCCTAAACTCAATTTTGGAAGCTTACAGCTTACGGTTACTCCTCACACTAGCCAATACCTCATCTATAGCTTTTAGATGTATATCTTCTCCTTTACTACTCAGGTCATGAAAATTTTCCACATCATAAGGAGTAATATTTAGAATTGTCCCATTAATGTCTAAAACACAACTTTTAGGTTCAAAGTTCTCGAACAGCCATAAGCACAAATCTCTATCCATTTTACTGAAATTTAGGTGCATAAGGCTGCCAAACCCTATCTTACTAACAATAGCTTTTTTCACATCATGAAAAGAAGAAAGGACGTTCGCTAGATGTCTAGGTTGACATCTCGTCTCGTACTGTAAAGAATAAATAATTCAGATTAAGTATTAAAAGGATAAGAAAATTCCAAGTTAATAGTTTTCAAAGCCTATATAATCTTATTGATCTCGCAACACCCTTGGATTTCGCCTTTTACGTAGAATAGATTTTTAGGTAAATAAAATATTTTCAGGGAAATAGTCTTTAAAATTGTAAACAATTTAATTGAGTAACATTTCATTTTATAGAATAGCTTAGACCGTTTTAAGTTAAATACAATTTAATTGTATAGGTTAATAAGGCATGAGCCAATAGCCCATATGGTATTACACTTGGTTTTGACATTGGAATGGAGTCATAAGTCTTGGATTTGATTCTGGCTAAATGCATAAAGTGAATTTTTTCTTCTTTTCTTTTGCTCCACGTTCGTGCCATATGTTGCGATGTAACAGGGGCCAAGTGTTTGTCGTGCCACGTGGCAACCAACTACTAATCCATATGGTTGCCATGTGACTGACGTGGCATCATGTTAGTGTCCCTTTTTCCTCCTCTTTCTTTTCTTTTCCTTGTTTTCTCACGACTTCCCTCTCTAGGAAACCTACTTCTTAGCCTTTTTTCTATATCTTCCCTTTGCAATTTCACCAAATTAGTGGTGAAATTGCAAAGTAGATACGAAATACTTCAAATGGAACTCTTCTTTACGAATTATTTTGATCATTTAATTGGTCAAATCTATCCTTAAACTTGAAAGAAAACTCAGACCCATGACCCCAAACTTGATTTAAGCTTAGTAATAAATTTTGAAGCTTCCTTTAGGTTTTTTTTAGTAACATTAGACCCCTATAACTCATTTTGATTGATGATTTCACTAGAATTACGATCACTTTAGTTCAATTTTGGATTTGAAGTCGGTCAAAAACCCATTTACTGTGATTTGCGAATCCAATGTTTTTTTATGCTTACCATGTTTGGGTGAGCTCGAATTCATATAAAAAGGGGTCATGGGGTTGCATTTGAGCAACAAGCATCATCAAAATCACTTAAGAACACCCTCACGAGCCCTCTCTCTCTCTACTGCTGTCTCTCTCTCTCTCTAGAACCCAGTTGATCTTGAAAACACTTCAAGTCGAATTACTGCCTTTGCTACCTTCCCCAAATCGAGAGCTCTCTAATAACACCTATTGTAGTCCTTACCGCGACCTCCATAGCTACTACCAAATATACCCAAAACACCACCGTCTAAACCTTAACCTACGGCAGCCACTGTAACGTCCCAAAGTGGTAAAGTCGTAACAACCTCACCATATAAACCATTTTAAGATAGAGGTTGGCTTTACAACCGTTATCCTAAACCTGATCTACACAAGGCATCCACAACTAATCCGCTTTGAAGTAAACAGTTCGTAATTTAAATAAATCATTTAAATAAGAAAGTAAGAAAATATATATATACACTAAAATTCAGTTATTACAATTAACATTTACAACGCTTTACCGTAATCTATTTTCTAGTTAATGCATCATTCAGAAATGAAAAATTCCATGATAATAGCTTAGACCTTAAAAATATATGTCCGTTCTTCAAATGTTTTTCCTTACCCCCTAGGATCCAGCAATTGCTAGCTTTAGAGTAGTTGTAAGCCGCTTCTTAGCCAGCATCTACATGACGTCTGTAGGAATGTGAGCAACTACGGCTTAGTAAGTTAGGATGGAGGACTTAAAACTATACCACAAACACAAAAACCAAATCATTTGGTGTAATGCATGTTCAAGCAAATGCTATCACACGACATTGTCCGGCCTGTCGTGAGATTAGATAAATTGCGCCCGTTCTAATCTGGGTTAAGGAGTTGCCATTAATGCGACAGCTTACGACCAAACTCAAGCTTGTGCAATGAAGACATCGCTCCCCTCACGATTACCTTCGAACCATTGACTTCACCCTTGTTGTGACCTCCTCACTTGTCACTTAGTTCGACTAAGGATGAAGATGGGACCCATTATACTATTTAGCGCTATCCCTTTCGAAGGGGTAGGTATTTGGCCGGAAAATCCTAGGTTTCCCCTAATGGGTTGTAATGTAGATTCAATTTATGTTTATAAGTCATATATTTGTTAAGTTCAGTTTAGGGTGATCGATCACTTCATACAATACAAGCTAGAACAACAAACAGAATCATAGCATCACTCATAATTAAGCATATCCACACAACTAATTATCTAACAAGCACAACCAAGTATAATCTTAAGCCTCCAAAATACAGCATCGTATTAATCATAACTTACCTGAACTCCTTGCTCCTTCGTACACTCGAGGTCCCACTCGCTCAGGCCATCGTCAATCATCCCTATAACACAAACGTGGTTTCAGTTTTTTATATAACTATTATAGGTTGGTTTTATCTTATAATGCTTATTATTATATTTTGTTTAGGGTTTATATACCTAATTATCTAGGTCTTAAGCCTTTTAAAATTCTTCTTGAATCGTATTAAATTCTGTTTCAATTTTTGCATCGATTTCTAAATTAAGTTTTTAACTCAATTTTTTATTAAAGATTTATATATACACTTTAAGAGATCATTCCAACCCATAATGTGAAATTAATCGCATTATCTTCGGATATCTTAAATATCATTTTTAGTTTCTAACTAGTGTTTTAGTCCGTGCTGTACACTTGAATCCTAGTTAATAATTTTTCAATAGATATAATTTTATTGTCTACTTGTGAAATAGATAATACTCTTTAAAGGGTATTTTGAAAAATGGAATTAAATTTAGAAGATTAAAAATGGTACCGGTTAAGGAATTAAAAGGTTAGCCCCTAAACTCAAATATCTAGTTTTCAAAACCGTTTTAACAAAAATTAGGTTTTTTAGTAGATTAATGGTTAGGTTAAATCAGTTCACCTAAAGTTTTTAAACACTTAATTGATGAGCTATCGACCACTAATTTTCTTACGTGCGCACGACTCTGAGGCTTCCAATCTCTCACTCAAAGAATGCTCTCTTGGCAACTTGTCGATGATGAGAGACTCTACACGGAAGAAGGATGGCTGAATTCCTTGACAACTTCGGGAGGTTACACCCTATTTTGTTCTCCCTCTTATGCCGATGCTAACTATTTACTTGTCGAGAGTTTTGTGCCGAATGATCGAACTTTCAATTGTCAAGAGACTCCTATGAGTTCAAGCTGAGTACTTTCTTTCAACTTTTGACTAGTCTCTGATGCTGCAATATCTTGAATCCCTTTGCTTGCTATGATAAGAAAATCTATGTACGAAACCAATGTTACGCTGCCACCTATCCTTTTCACCTAATACTGTACTATTTTTCCCTTTTTATTGTTTGTCCTTTTTACCCTTTTTGTATATACCATGAATTCTTCTTTTGTATGCATTTTTGTAATTTCTTTATTTGTATGGTTGTTTTAGAAACTTACTATAAATAGTCCTTCTTACTTGTAAGCCGGAATCATTTTACATCACAGATGTACATTGAATATACTATTCTTACGAGACCACTTTCTCTCCAAGACCTTTCTTATATACTCTTATATAATCTTACTGAATAGCTCAAGATTAGTGGTGGGTAGACCTTGACATAAACTTGTGCGTCATATCAAGTGAAGTGTCAAGTCGTGTTGTGTTCGCAGGTAAGTCATATTTTCCGAGTAGCTTCACGTCAGTTACTCTTGTCAATTCATAGAACAATTCATTTTATTTTCTTCGATATTTCAAAGGACCCACTGGTTTGAATCCACTACGATAAACCCTAGTGATAATTAAGTTTTTAGGCACATCACTGATTGATTTAACCTAACTCATTTTTTCTCGATTTTGATCAGGTGACAACTTCAAATTTTTCAAAATAGAAACTAAGTATTTTTTTAACTCTTAGTCAATGGTTAATATTAAACAGGTTAAAGTCTAATACTAATCGGGTTGAGGAAAACAAAAATCGGGAAAAATTCAAGCTCGACATCTACCTTTGTTTGTATTCCCTCTTCGTTTTAGGAGGAAGAACACACCACTTTTTAACTCTCCTTACAAGCATCTTAAAGAAACACCAACAAACATCATCATTTAAAAGTTACCAAAAACTACTTTAAGCTATCCAACATGTATAAAATATAACCTCATTAACCTCCCCCTTAACCAGCAGTCCATCTACCTTTAACTTCTTACTCTCATCATGCTTGTGTAAGGATAATCCAAGAAAACAAAACCATTACATTCCTATAACAACATAAATATAAATGAAACAATTAAAAAAAAAAGGAAAATCTCGAGTCGTACAAGTAATGCATGTATGATGTCATTGGGTGCTTTATCTTTCTTACTCCAAAAAATCACAAACTTGTAGTATGTAACAACACAATCACTAAAAGTAAGCATTAGTAGAATTATGGAAAGTAAACAACTAAGTGTAGCAAAAAATTGTCGACAAGTAATACTAAACTGTTGATAGAAACTGCTTGATTTGTTAACAAAACAAATAACACTGCTAATAGTGAATGTGTAATATATGTACTGTCAACAATCCACTATTGCTATCGACAGCCCCTTCCATGTTCTTGTTGATAGTACTTTCAACAGGAAGTGATGAAACACATAAGCCCCCTCTATGTTCTTATCGACAGTTATACTAAATTGTTTACAAGAAATCAAATGCTGTAATTTCCCTCCTCAATAAATTGTTGACAAGGAATGTGGACTATAGACAGTTTTTCTTGACAGCAATAGCCCCACTATAGATTTTAAAAGTTTTACTTTGCGTGACTAAACATCCTGAATCATAGGACCTAATGTAACCCCATACTGGTAATCCTAACAATACGATAAAAAACATAAAAACCTTAACATCTATTGTGGACAATTGAATGAAAACGCAAAAACCCTAAACCTTAAAAAAAAAAAAAAACAATTTTCACGAAAGAAATAGGAAAAAATAATGAGAAAACATACCCGGACAAATTCTTTAAGTATTATGTTCTTCAAGAACACAAAACTCTTGATATATTGTAATCAACACTAGTTTATCATGATGGACTTCTTTCTTACTTTAAGAGAGTGAAAGTGTGTATTTGTTTTTTTATGTTTAAGAATAAATATATTATTTTATTTAGTTTGTTATTTTATTATTATTTCTTATTATTTGTTAATTAGTTTTCTATTTTTTAATTGACAAAATTTATTAACTTGTTCAGATTACATGTTATATAATTTTAATAAAAACAATAGTATGATTTAATTTTATTAAATGGATTGTGTAGATTTAACAGCGTTATAATAATGCTACTCTATTAGCATTAATGTTATCATAGAAACCGTTAAGTAACATACCATTTTAACTTGGCTCTTTTTACAATCCTAATTAATACCTACAAAGATTGATGATGATATTGTTATTCATGTTTGAAGTAAGCATTGGTCCATTTTATCAATGAGTATATAAAACAAAAGAGAATCCATCCCTCTTTTTTCTTCTCCTTTTTCCTTTTTTTTTTTCTTTTATACTATACAATTAAGTTTATCAACGTAGAAGAATCTAGGCTTTAGTCATAACTAAAGGTGGGCAACGAGCTGGCTTGGTCTCGAACCGATCTTGAACTATCAGTTTACAAGCTTGGTCACATCTAAATCGCGATCGGTTCATAAGGGAGCAGTTTCGACCCTTGAATCGCCTTTTTTTTTTAATATTTAATATTTTATTATTTTTATTAATTTCTTTTTTTAAATACATTAATAATTTCTAATAATACAATCTCATTTCTCTCTTTTTTTAAGTATATTAATTTATTAATAAATTTTTAATTTTTTTTATTAATTTCCAACTTAATGTGATTCTAACTTTTTTTATTTTTTCCCTCATATTCAAGTCCTTAACATTTGATAAGTTTTATAAAAAGAACTTACATAAATTAAAATTTTCATTTATCTTTAATACATAATTAACTTATGATTAATCATCCATCATTAGTTTGATAATATTATTTTTAAAAAATTATCCTTCACAATCGCAAATAAAGTAACTTTGTTATGTAATGAATTATTAGATATTATTCAATTATTTTTTTCGATTTAGTGACCTCATTTTTCTCTTTCTTTTTCCTTTTTTTTTTTAAGTCACGATTCTGCTGGGCCGACCCATCAGTTCGTAACCTGCTGATTCAAGAAGACGATTTGACCTAGCCTTTTACAGATCAGATTGATTTACAGTTTTGAATTGGCCCTTACCTAAATTTAGTCACAACTTGCAATTCGATCAACTCTCGACACATTGTTGCTTAAAAAGTTGTTCTCATCAAGGTTTTCTATGAATCTTTGGGTATTTATTTAAGGACCTTCCACCTATTTTTTAACTTATTAAATGGCTAAAAATTGAACTTCCATTGAAATTATTAAGTAGCTAATAAGATAAGTTAAAATAGACAAAGAAGTATATAAAATAGCTTTGGTCCCACGAACTCCTAGGAATCTAGGATAGACCAGACAGATGTTTTGCACCGTCAAATAAACATAAAAAAAAAAAAAAAAAAAGAGAAAGGGGGAAAGACAGATAGAAATTTCAAAATCAGGACCACTTGGGGGTCTTTTATTTTGTTTTGCCGTACTTAATTGTTTTGATTAAATGGTACATTCTTTCAGATAATGCAACGAATATAATAATTGCAAGCATTTACTCATCTTTTCTTCTTTTATGAATTGATTTCTCATTATATATATACTTATATATACATATATTTTTTATTTTGTAGGTTTGAAGTTACTTTTTTTTTTAATACTAATAAATATACATATCAAAACTATTTAGAAAGAGAAAAAGTTAACTTAGATCCATCTTATTAAGAAACCAATATTATAAAATTAAGCTTTTTACTTATTAAATTTTTATATTAAACCTTTGTCTTAATACCTTACTCATTTTTTAAAATGATATTGCTGCAATTTGTTGGTAAGAGAGTTTTGAGGAGAGTGGTAGGGGAGAAAATAGGTAGAAATGATAGGAAAGGAACCATAGGAAATAAAATCTAGTTTCCATTTCGTGTTTGAATTCATGGGACAAAAATGAAAAGAAGTGGAATGAAATGTTTTCTCATCATATTGTTTGATTAACATTACAAAAATAAAAAATAAGAATCAATACATTAGGTAGATTAATATACCCATTACTTTATCTTTTTAACTTTAGTCTAAGAGGCGTTTGTTAAATTTTAATCTATTTGTGTTATTTTCACCATTTTCCTTTTAAAAGTGAAAATATTTTCATTGACTTGTTTCAGTTTCCACTATCTCTCACTTTCAATTGAAATATTTAAACATAATCTTTTAACCAATCTCCTTCTATTTTCATTCTCTTTCTTAGATTTTATGATTGCTGAACATAGTGTACAAGTTGTATTTGTTAAAAAATCATATGGTAAATTTGATAAGTAAAAATTGATTAAGTATAATATTGGTGATCTTAATGTAAAACAATAAAACAATCAAGACTCACATGGTAATTTAACATTATATGAGGTCAAAATCATAACTTGAGCTTTAAATATTTTCCAATTTTATATATGTAAATATAAAATTGTTAAATATCGTATTTCATCAAATTTTATTGGTTAAATTTTACACATGAAAATTGAAATTGCTTAATGTCATATATTCAATTGAACTTTTTTACTTGCCAAGTTTACTACATTATTCACATAAAAAAGATGATATAATAAATAATTATTAATCAAAAATCATAAAAATAAATAAATAAGTAAATTTAACGAGTAAAAACTCGATTCTCATGGAATCACACTTCTCTTTTTGGACTAATCATTTAGAAATTTGAACAAACGATTCATGGTGCTTTCCTTATTTACGTGGCAGTGGCACTGTCCGCCCATCGAATGAAACCTAGAAAGAAAGGTACAAAAGGGGACTGATTTCTCTTACTCAATTCCTGAGCAGTTTTATTTCCACTTTTATTGCATCCTGAAATCAATCAGTCTATTTACTATCCAGTACGTTTAGTGCTCACTTTTACTAATTATTTTTCTGCTACGTCTTTTTCAAATTCAACACTGGTTTCGATATTTATCAGGTTATGGCCAATGACTACGATCCTTTGTCCTGTTCTTTCTTTTTCTCAGGTTGCTACAGAGTCCTTTTAAATATAGTTCTTTTCCTTCAAAGTTCGTGCTAGTCTGTGTTTGGTTGGGAAAGTAAGTCTGCATAAAGATCTATGGAAATCAGTAAATTTGGAAGGTGATAAGCTGATACTATATTTCGTAAATGGTAATTTTAACAACCGATAGAAATGAGACGAATGGGACAGAAATGAATCAAATTGTTTTCACTCTATAACTATTTTTATATCTCTCTCCATCCGCATGGAAAACAAGGACTCTAAGTATGAACATTTTGAAAACCTAGGAAGGTATCATGGAAAGAAAAAAATATTTAATATTATTAATACGACACGTGAAATAATAAATTATTTATCAAACATCATTGGCATATATATCTTTAAGGGCAATTTAGACCAATTATTATTGTTTTCCTTCTTCTCATATCTTTTACCTTAGCGAAACATGGGCGGGGGGCAGAGGAGAGGAGAGGAGAGGAGAGGAGAGGGGGTGAATAAAAACTATCACCTACTTTGTTTCTTCATATTCAAATAAACATAAAATTTATATTTCTTTTGTTCTCCTTCCAAACCTTTTCCCTTATACAAATTTTATTCCATTTCTCGTTGTGTTTAAAGTTATGAACACAAAGGATGATCTTACGGTCATTGTAGACACATGGGATGGTCGTAGGACTACCTCTATCTTTGATACTTTCTTTTAAAGTTTATTTTCAAATTTTAAGTTTCTTAAAATGTTTTTAATTTGTACACTTCTGTTCTGCCTAAAATCAAACGGGTAAACTGCAATGATCTCTTGATAAGGTTCCATCATAAATTTTAAAAGCATTGTTGTTATTAACCTTGAAAAATATTGACGCCGGAGAATTTCCCGTTCTAACTTAAAATCATCTATATAAACATATATGCACTCGTAATTATCTTTTGAAGCCCATTTATCATCGGATTTAAGTCACTTCTTCGCTTATTTAATATTGGTGATGAGTTAGCCTTAATAACTAACAGCAAATTTTATATTTTAGCGTGTTTATGGTTCTGTTTAGTTCAAGGGTCGAACTAGATTGCATCGAATTTAAAACTATTCAGTTCAAACTCTTTACAATCAAACCACTTTTTATAATGGTTTGGAGTTTAAAACCAAATTGCTTTGAGTGCTATTTAAATTGATTTTATTTGGACTGCTTTTAATAACATCTCGTTGGAGTTGAAAATATTAGTGATCATTAGAGTTTTCAACTAATTCAAATGGAGAAACATTATGCAAAAATCAAAATTTATATAATATTATATCATGGTGACATTGCATTTGAGATGATAATAATGATATATAAGTTTGCTTGAAAGATGAAATATGACAATGGAGAAAAGAAATTGATTGTTGAGATTGAGAGCAAGATGAGAGATAATAAAAAATAAAGGATAAATATGATTAGGTTGAAATGTTGATAAGGTTTAATATTAAGAAATATCATTTATTTTTTATTTTTTTATAAGATACAATTTGGTTCAAACGTTCAAGAGATTTGGTTTGGTTCAATTCAACTATTGAACTAAACCACAAACCATTTGAATATTTTCCAAATTGAACCAAATTATAGGAGAACCATACTTTGCAATTTTGTTTGAATCAATTCGATTCTCAATTTGGTTTGGTTTGATGAACGGTTTTACTTTATTTTGAAAACATGTTAGAAGTCACACCTTGATAACACTTCATTTCCCTCTTTTGATACCTTTTTTAAATTGAAAAGTAGTAAATAATTAAATCAACAAATTTAATGGGATCTTTTAATTATTTGACTAAAAAGTTTTTAATTGGTATTAACAAAATATTTATCATTATGATGTTAAAAACCAATACTAATTCTCTCCCATAATCCAGTGAGATGCATAGGGTATCACGAATTGGAATTAAATGGAAAGAAATATAATGGAATGGGGAGAGGAGTGAAACAAAATTAAAAACCAAATGATAAATTTATTCTTATATTTGAAACCTTTGTGAAATCTTTGATTCCATTTAAGTATTATATCTTAATTTATAGATCATGTGGAAGAAAAAAAAAGATCTAAAAATTACGGAAAGTTCATTATATGCATACATACATATATATATATATATATATATATATAAACGAGACTTTATTAACATTTTACTAAGGGAAGTCAACCTTGGAGGCTAGCTACATTAAGAATTCTAATACAGAAGAAAAACGTGGGCTGCTTGGGTCGGCTAATACAAAAGTACTATAGACTATGGAGTACCGCTGTCGCAGGGGTCTCGAAGAATGTGTGATCTTTCCATAACCATATTAACCTGCTCGGTTGAAGTTATATATTTTAATAAATAATATCTAAATACCGATAATATTTAAATATGTATAGATAATAATAGATTTATTTTTTTAATGTGTTAATATTTTATTAGTATTTTTTTAATATTTAAGGGATGATAGATATGAATAAAACTTTAAATATGATCTGATTCATCAAGAATCGATTGGTCATGGATCATAATAAAATAGCTAATCATGTCGGTCTATTTTTAGAGCCGGTTTCACGCTAGATCCTTAGACCGAGTGCGACAATAGTGGATCCAGCGGGTAAATTTTATTTTAATATAATTTCATAGCTCTTTTGTAAATTGAATTCTAACATAACTTTTAATCTAACTTTTCAATTTATATAGCTATTAATATGACTCTATCTAATGCACCGACAAGAGCTTATTGTTAATCTATATAGCTATCCAACAAATTAATAGAACGGTAAAAATAATTTTACTTTCAATTTTTGCATACATGTTATGTATATAGTAGTTGTTATTACTTAAAAAAGTAAAAATATTTTTAATGTCACATTCTATATGGCACATAATCTATCTTATGTTCAAATTATGCCTATTTTTTACATTTTCCCTGTGTCAATATTTGTTACTTATAGTTTGTTTTTTAAAACTAAAATAGAAACCATCATTTTTTTTATTTTTGAAAAATTTTAGGTACCTTTTATAATTATAAAGCAAGTTTATGTTTATCACAGAAAATTTTAATAACACATGTACCATTTGGCAAGATAAAACAAAGCACGAATGCTTGAGAAATGTTCAGTGTGTCCAATGATATCGGTGAATTGCAAGCACTCTTTCCCCTCATTGCAAACACACTCAAAAGGTATTCTAAAATGTTTTGTAACTTTTACAACTATTTAAAGACCTATTTTATCATTTTACCCTATGGTGATCACCTAACCCTTGGCAGTGGGTGGTTTAATAAAGACAAAAAATTAAATGAAATTTTTTTTCTTAGTTTTTTTTATTGAATGGTGGTGTTTTTATTATCTAGTTGTGCAAACATAGTATGGCTATTGCCACCCCACTCTTAAGATGGTAGGCCGTGGAAGAAGATGTTCCTTCTTTCCCATTTTTATAATTTTTAATTCTATATTATTTTGATTATTTTATGATTTTCTGATAAACAAAAGGGTTCATTAGAGTCTTAAAGCATATCTTAGAACTTTAAGAGGTCTGAAAACACTTTTTTCAGAAAAAAAAAGTTGAAGCACTCATAGAGCATAACGGGAAGTTTGACAATTTACTCTAATTATTTTTTCACATAAATAATTATATAAAAAAGGAAATTGAATTATGATTAGAGAAAAGATGAAACTCAACTAGTGAACTGTTGTAGAGAGGTAAAAATTAAAAAAAAAAAAAGGTACGATAAAAAATACATACAGCTCTTTTTCTTATTTTACATTTTTTGGAAAATAAATCACACAGCTCATTAGATACATATATTTACATACATCAAATTAGTAGTATATTTTTTTCTTACCTACCAACCGAAGGGAAAAATGTTGGGACAAAGCCGAACTTTTGGTTTTTTGTTTTTCAAAAAAAGAAAATTTCACTTGAAAATTGAACCCGGTTAATATTATTCATAACCGAATTTTACTTGTCAAGTTTATTACCTTATAACTTATTCTTTTTGTGAAAAAGTTCTTAACATGTCGTCTTATAAAGATAGTAAAAATTTGCACTCTTTATTGAGTAAGTGTTTGCTAAGGTAATAAATTTGATAAATAAAATTTTAATTGGTATGAAATTTAACAATTTCAGATTTCAAGTAAAAAATTAAAATATACAAAATTTAGATAATGGTTTTAATGTTATCCCAATAACGTTATTAAATTTCATAATATATACATAGTAATAAGACATTTGAACCCAAATGAAAGTTCTATTCTCCTACTTAGTCAGTTGTAGCAGATGCCTTTTTCTTTTTTCCGACTATATATTACAGTATAGAGTAGGTGGAGGAGGAGGAAGTTCAAATCTCGAACTTGTTCCATTCCTGAGGGAAAACAATGCTCATGCCAATTGAGTTATAAGACCTTGGCAATTGTATTGTAACATATGCTTAAGCAAATATTTTGAAATTTATATAATCAATTAACATTTTTTTTTTGTCAAATTTGTATAATCAATAAATTAAAAGGCCGAAATACGAACAAAGTATAGCGTTGCGCATTCATTCAACAAAGGATGGTGCTTTCCATTACAGTTTTTTGAAGGAAAGAAGGGAAGGGGAATGGATTCTAAATATATTCTGGCTAATTTATCGAAAGAAACCTAGAGAGAGCAAGAAAAGAAAATAAATAAGAAAAATCATAAAGGACTAAAAATTCAATAGGAATGACGGAACTTTTCAAAATTAGCCACATTGCATTCCGTACATTAGGATAAATGAAAGAGATATCTACAATAACATAATGTGGTTAAAGCATAACTATAAACGGGTCAAATTGAGACCATATAGTAGTTAAAAATTTAAAGTTTAAACTTGATTTGAACTCGATCAAAATTAGAATTTTAAACTCGAACTTAACTAAATTAATAAATCTTATTAAGCTCAAGCTCAAATGAATTGAGTGTTTTTTAGGCTTGATTTTTTCTTTTATAAAAAATTACTAATTAAAATAATAATGATATGAGACTTAACTAAAATCGATTGATATTTAAGTTTGATTCAAGTTTAATTAAACATGCGGCCTAATCAAGTAAAATATAATCAAGTTTTTTTTTTTAACTTAATAAACTATTGAATAACTCAAATTCAAGTTTAACTCAACTTTTATCTAATCAAACTCTAGAGGAATCCAATTTGGGTGATTTTCAAGTAAACTTAACTCATTTACATCATATTCTAAATTAATACCTCATTCATCACTTTATTTCAAAGGATTCAATTTTCAATTCTCATGCCTCCGAGTCCATATGGCGTTCCACGACCCCAGGTCTGATTCAATGGATTCAATTTTCAATTCTCATGAGTCATGTGTTGACTCCAACATTAATTCAAAGTTGGAAGTCTGAGATATAGTCACATTTTCTAAAAAAATTTAGTAGAAATAAAAGGTATTATCCGGTATAAATCTAATTTAAAGACTTTTTTGAAGCAATCTATTCATAATAATAACTAAACACTCTTCTGTGGGAATATCCTCTTAAATATCGAAAAATAAAAATGTAACTTCTATATTAACACACATAAAAATGAAAAATGAAGAGGGAGAAGCGAAGGGCTAAAATTATGTGATTAAACATACATGCAAATACAAATAATTAATTGGGTAAATAATACAAAGTCTAGAAAATGAAAATACGGGTATGTAAAATAAAAAAAAAATAGTGAATACACAGTTATGCAAAATGTAATTTAGTTTAATAATCTTGTTTTCAACCAACTATTAATAGTATTAATGAAAAATTATATTTTTAGACAAATTAGTCTGTCTCATGAGATTTATTAATATATATTGAATGTTAGTGATTATAAGATATATATTATTGGAATTTTTTCACGGTACTGTTTGTGTTTTTATCGGGATATATTAAGCCCTCCTTCCAGCTATCTTTTTATTAGATTTGAATTAATAAATTAATTGTATTTTAAACAGTTTAGATTCAATAAATATAAAATTAAAAATAAGATAAAAAAGTGAATCAATCCGTAAAAACTAAGATGGTACTGTTATTGCATGGTACACAGCGAAATTCTCACGTGTAAACTGAACACAGGGACACTGAAATACACGTTACCATGTATAGTAATATATGTTAAAATTATGTTAAAAAAAAAGTTGGAAAAGGACACCAATTTACGACTAGCAAGGTTAGGAAACCGAAATGATTGTTCATTGGGTTTTGCGTGGAGATGGTATAGACATTTAGACAAAGAAGAGGAATCCAATGTAGGAAATAAAAGGGCCATGCCTTACACTACTAACGTTGAATTGAGTTGAAATATGGGCTTTCTTTTTTCCTCTTTTTTTTTTTTTTTCTTTTATTATTCTCTTTGTCCTTATTCTTTGAATGGAATCCTAGGAAGGAAGATTCCTGATAAAAATACCTTCACAGGTGAATTACAGGGGATGTCGTTTCACAGAACCATTAATCCTTCCTGAGGCAACTGGAAGGAAAGATTTGAAGAGAAAAAATAATTTAGAAAGGAAGAATTACGATGTAATGTATAATAAGAGGATAGAAAAGTAAGAGAATATTAATAATTATTTAAAACAAAAAGATATTTAATGTAAAATTATCAATATGCTTATGAAAAATAATAAAAAAATGAAAGAAACAGTCAATGGATGGACAAAATTAGAAATTTAGACTTTTTTTCTCTTTTCCTCTTATTTCTCTCCAATTAAAAATTATGAAGTCTGTGGAAATCTTTCCTCCTCTTTTCTTTCTCCATCTAATTCAATTTATCACTGAACAATGGAATTCAAAATTTTCCTCCCTCTTTCTTTCCTTCTCATTCTTTCACTCCACTTTCCTTTATTCCAAACAAAGGGCTAATCCATCCTTTGAGATGAAAATGGTCATAGCAAATAACGTAACTAAAATTCCAACAATCAAGTGATGCCTTGATCTGCTTCGTACAAATGAATGTAAGATAATACTTTACTAAAAAACTAGATAAAAGAAAAAATCTTTTATATCTTCTGTATATTTTTTTTCTATAAAATATAGCATCAATATTTGAAAATTAATAAATTATATATTTTTTCTATCCTTTATCGAGTGTATGGAAATTCAGATTTTCTTCTTAGTATTCTCTTGCTTTCTTAGTACTTGCCTTTCAAATTCAATACATGGGAGTGCGTTCCGTTGGGCCTCTTCCACACGGTCTTGGCTTGTCTTTCTTCATTGCCCGGCCTGCCCGGAGTCTTTGGCGGGAAGGAGAACCGAAGGAAACATACGGCGTCATGCTGATTCCCGCCAAATTTCTTTCCTTTTCTTCTTTCTCGTTTAAAATGTCAAATTTCATGTTGCTAAGTTGAAGTTCTTCCCTTTTTTTTTTTTTTGCCCTGTCTAAATATATTTTGTTTTAAGTTTTTGAACCATAATTGAGAAAATAATGATAGTATATTTACATATATTTATTTATTGAATGCACACTATGTGTTTAAATTTAAGAGGTCAATAAAATTTTGATTGAATGTATTGGATAATTAGAGGATGGTTTTATTAATCCTCTTTAAAAATATGTATATTTAATCTATTCTATTATAAAATATGATGTAATTATGAATTTAACTATAAAATTAGAAAAGAATTTAGGATTTTTTTGGCAAAAAAAAAATAATGATTACATATGATTGTTTTATTGAATTTCAAAGAAAACCCATAATATTCTCTTAAGTTAACATACAAAATGTTAAACATAAACTTATGGCTATTTCTCTTCAACAAATCTCTTCTGCGAAAAAAAAAAAAGAAATATTAATTTTTATCCACTTTAATCCAAAATATAACGTGAAGGTAAAAGTACATATTAGTCATAAGATCTTGCTCTTTGGTAGGCTTAAGAGTCTATTTGGTTTGTATCTTATGTATATTTGTTTTATATCTAATTTATATTTATTTAAAATATGACATTTGAAAATTATCTTATTTGTTATATTTTATAATTAGAATAAAAGTTATAGTTAGAGTATGAGAATTAATTTGCCTAAGACACTTAACGATCACTAGGGCTTACTATGTGTATATATGGGTCCTTCTCTTAAAGAAGAAAACAAAGGTGAAAAACTTAGCAAAACCCAAAGGCCAAATAATGGATATGACTCACTAAGGTTTATAGTTGGACTTACTTTGATCATTTAATATAACTCATGAATGAAGAAAATGAGGGTACTCACCATTAATTTCTTATCAAAGGAAATTAGATAAGAGTGACAAAAAAGAGTATATTATCTATTCAATAATGCCAAAAGATGGCGGCTGTACATTTCCAATGCCCTTATATACCTACTAATTAGGGCAACATTTCTTTAAGGGAAAAGACTAAAAGGATATGTAAGCCCCACAACTAACCATTCAAGGTTTCAATCAGTTGAAAGATTAGATCGAACCTAAATTTTAAAGTAGAGTTAGAAATATTAATAAAAATAACCCCGTAAACTTGAATTTAAGAAAATAAGTAATAAAATAGGAAACTATAAAATTTTCAAATTTTAAACATAATAATTGTTAATTACTGAAAAGACAAAAAGTGTAATCTAATAACTAATAAATTACTAGAGATAGATTATATGTATACTAAAAATTTTAGAATGACCAAAATAATAATTATGAATGTTTACATGTACCCCACATGTATTTACGTGTAGATAAAAATACGCGAAATTACCTAAATTGGCCAAAAAGTAAGTAAATAATTAAAGAAAATTATAAATTAATTATGAAAAAATAAAAAAAAATCAGAAGAGGATAGCATGATCCAAATCAGGTTGTGGTAGGTCAGGATCTGCAAAATAAAGATCAACCAATTAGAATTAGGCAACATAAAAGCTAAAAATCAAGGAAATTAAGCAAAGTCATGTCTAATTAATGTATAATAATTACCAAAATCGTCTATAAATAGGGGAAAAATTTCCAAAACTCATTTGGGTAATGAGGAATCTGAGAAAAATCGAGAGACTCTAAAATTTAGGAGAAAATCCGGAAAACAAAAAAAGAAAAGAAAATTGTGTAGATTAGGCAAGTGAGCCAAACCCACACCTCACCACCACCTAGGACCGAGCCACTACCACCACCTTACTCCAGACCCACCGTTTGGGCCGGCTAACAAGCTTGGACTGGGTTTAGAAGGCCAGAAAACATCGAACCGGATGAGTCCCATAATTGCCCCGATTTAGTGTAATTTCTTAAAATTAGTTATTTTACCCAGAAAATTATGAAACTTGTTATTCTAAGGTTTTATTGTATATAGATTTAGGGAAAAATAGTGATTTAGTTTAATTACGTTTGAAAATATAGGGTTCTTAACAAATTGAACAAAACCGAGCATGATTAAAACTAAAAATAAATAGGCTTAGGAGTGTAGTTTAGAGCTCAATTTTTTTCTGTAGAATTCTTATGTGATATAGAACAGTGCTATGAAGCCATTTTTCTAAAATTAATTTTTGAAATTTTTAAGTTAATTTTTAGCCTTAAAATGATGGAAAAATGGGGTAATTTTGAGTTAATTAGGTGATTAAGATACTAATTACTGATTTAGAGAGTAATTAGATACTTAGAGATGTTAATCTTTGATGTGGAAACCTAATCCTAGTCTTTGGAGTATTAAGTATAGTTAATTTAGGAAATTAGGTAGTTATTACAGGAAATTAGGTAGTTATTACAAGAAATTAGTAATATGTGAAATTGAAAATTAATAAATCTAAAAAATTAGGGTTATTTAGGTAATATTATAATAGAAATCAGAATAATATTAAATCTGAAATAACATTTAATTTTAAGTAAATGTATAAAAATGTAAGATTTTCTCACATCGGAAGTAAATTCGGTACACTGATAAGGATTTAAATATACCGGGTAGAATAAAATACTAATTAAAGGTAATGATGGTATTTAGGAGATCGGGAAGTAATGTGATTAATTTCACATTATGAGTTAAAACGAATTTTTAGGGTTTGAGTATAAAACACTATTTAGAAAATCAAACTAGAACTCAATTTAGAAATCAATGTGGAAACTGAACCCGAACTTAACTCCAAACCTAGAATAATTGTAAAAGACTTAAGACCTAGATAATTAGGTATATTAAACCCTAAACAAAACATAATAATAAGCGTTATAGGATAAAGCGAACCTATAATAGTTATATGAAAAACTGAAACTACGTTTGTGTTATAGGGATGATTGGCGATGGCCTGAGCAAGTCGAACCTCGAGTGAGTGAGCGAGGAGTCGAGGTAAGTTGGGATTAATACGATGCTGTATTTTGGAGGCTTAAGATTATGCTTGGTTGTGCATGTTAGATAGTTGAATGTGTGCATGTGCATGTGCTTGATTATGGGTGATGCTATGATTTTGTTTGTTGTTTTGGCTTGTATGGTATGATTTGTATGAAATGATTAATCACCATAAACTGGACCTAATCAAATATACGGCCTATAATCATAATCGGACCTACATGGCAACCCATTAGGAGAACTTAGGACTCTCCAGCCAAATACTGACCCCTTCGAAAGGGATAGCACAGGATTGCATAATGGTCCCTTCTTCATCTTCAGTCGAACTAAGTGATAGGAGAGGAGGTCACGACAAGGGTGAAGTCAGTGGTTCGAAGGTAGTTGCGGGAGAAGCGAGGTCTCTATTACACAAGCCTGGGTTTGGTCGTGAGCTATTATATTAATGGCAACTCCTCAACTCGGATTAGAGCGGGTGCAATTTCTCTAATCTCACGACGGGCCGGACAACGTCGTGCGATAGCATTTGCTTGCACATGCATTGCACCTAATAACTTGATTGAAAACCTTGTTGTGTTTTTGGTATAGTTTTAAGTCCTCCATCTTAATTTACTGAGTTGTGGTTGCTCACATCCCTATAGACGTCGTGCAGGTGCTGGCTAAGAAGTGGCATATAACTACTCCAAAGCAAACAACTGCTGAATCCTGGGGAGTGAGGAAAAATATTTGAAGAACGAACATATATTCTTAAGGTCTAAGTTTTGTTTTATTTAGAATTTTTCATTTTTGAATAATGTAATAACTGAATTATAGTATATATATATATATAAATTTTCTCACTTTCTTAGGTAAATACTTTATTTAAATTACAAACTGTTTACTTCAAAGCGGGTTAGTCGTGGATGCCTTGTGTAGATTAAGTTTAAGATAGTAGTTGTAAAGTCAACTTCTATCTTAGGATGGTTTACACGGCGGGACTGTTACGACTCTGCCGCTTCGGGGCGTGACTGGATATAAATAATAAAGGAAAACACATGCATGCAAAACATGGTACAAAAAGGAATAATAGGGAAAAAAATCTTCATTGGAGGTTACCCATTATATTTCCTTCAAAACATGTGACTTTAGGTGTTGGTTAGGTATGTCGCAAAAACAAACAAAGAAATACGAATACCGTGTTACGAGCTGGCTAAGGAGAGTCCAGTAGATAGGTTGGTAGTTATGTTTGGTAACTTAGACTTAAGATAGACAATTGAAAGGCAAGATGATCTTGGCTTATCTAATCCTTCAAGTAGGTTGGATTAACACTTTTAGTAAAGGCTCAAAAGCTTAAACACTACAAAGACAACTCGACGAGTGAGGAGAAAAGGAAGCCTCAAGCATAGCTTAGCTCATCCATCGACCACTTACCTAATGAGTGTTCAAGTAGTTAAGCTTTAGAGTCCTTGAAGTTAGCCTTGGGTGGTATGCCCAAAGCTTGATAAGGCTTGCTTAGAGTAGATTAGCTAAGTTGGCAAGGAGGTTGACAGTGATTGGGCACACATCGAGTCAGTGGTGGTGAAGGTCAAATTACAATAAAGAATGGGAAGTAAATATTCATGTAGTTTAAAAAGGAAATTTAAATATACATTTCACTGGAAGATTATAATGTAATTTGTATTTGTATAAAATAAATAAAGTCGACAGAAGATAAATTCAACTTTATTGAGATTTATTAAATATTTAATATTAGAATAAGAATATATATAGATATATAATTATATTTTCATCTTTATAGTACTTTACTCTTACTAAACTTCGGATTTGAATAGATGTCAAAAAGACACTAAAACAATAAAAAAAAAATGAACAAAATGGGCCTAAGTATTAAATTTTGTTAAATATTCAACTAACTTCTAATATTTTCTAAAAGTTTATAATTTAAACTGATTTCATAGTAAACTAAACCAAGTTTTGAAAAAGAAGTTTAAAAATTATATTCAGCCAAGATTTAAAGCTTGATTGCTCAAAACTATTAAGGGCGGGTAAAATACGATTTGCTTTATAGGCCCTTTTCGAATAAGCCACTGAAGAGTGTTTTGGTTTCAACCAGTAATCGGTAATGCAATCTGAACGACATTTATTTTCTTTCTTTTTTTGTTTTACCATCTATTCTATGGTTTTATTTCAAAATGTCTTATCATTGTCTGCATAAAAGTTGTAGTTCAGCTTCTCAATTTCATCTAATCATCACTTATTGTAAATTGAGCTAAATATTAGAACGAAAACCATGTAGTAAAAGGTTAAGTGTTAGAATATTAAGGGGTAATAGGATAAGTATGACGGATAGAAAATAAAATATACGAGTCTATAAAAAATCATAAAAATGGAAAGCAAAACAAAGACTTTCGGTACAAAATAAAATTTTTAAATGTAGTCTGACTCTATTCGAAACAATTTATTCAATCAAGATGACAAACCAAATCACTTTAGATGGCTAGAAAAGCTGGACACAATTGGATTGGAAAATAATTATATTTGGTTCTATTTGATTTAATGAGCATCTCAAAGAATAACAAAAGTTTAAATTAGGGATAAGTGGGTACAAGATTAATAAATCTTATTTTTACCCTATCTTATAAATATTAGTTTTCAAACTTTTGTATTTGAAATCTATTTTACAAATCTTAGAATTATCCTATACCCTACGTATTTTATAGGGCATAGCATAGCCCATGGAACTTATATTTTTTTCTCTACATCTTCCTTCAAAATTTTGCGTTGAACGTATAATTAATATCAAAATTATAACTTCACTATCACTAGACTTGTTTATAATAATTTGTATAGGTTACAACACATTTTTAGATCAAGACAATATAAACTTTGGTAGGTAAAATAAAAAATATTTTTACACTCAATTGGATCATGCTTAAATTTCTTTTACTTTTTTTTTTTTCAAATAACAATAATAAAATTTTTATTGAACCATATGATTGTTATACACGTAATGCAAAAACCAAGTGTAAGCAATTCTCATATAATATATTGAATGATAAATTAAGAACTGAGAAATTTTTACGACTTTATTAGTCTAGAGTTAGTAAAAGAGGAAGGAAAAGGAAAAGAAAAGGAGAGTGAAAGAAGAGAAAGGTCTTACCAAAGAAAAATAAAAGAAGAAGAAGAAGAAAGAGACTACATAGTAGATACAAACAATGTATAATTTTAGGCTTTTATTATGAGTTGAGTTTTTATTATTACTTTCTTTCATACTAAAAGAACAAGTAATAGTATTAAGTTTTTATTTATTAACATTATTTAATTATTATAACAAAGGTATGTATAAGGTACTATAGAATTTATATCCTGTATATTTTAGAATACAGATTTTAAGGTTGGATAAGTTACCTTAATTTAATATCTCTACCTACCTTAGGAGAGTAGATTAAAAAAAAAAACTACTTGAAACCTACTCTACAATCCTTATTACTTACCTAAAATTTATCAAATGGAGTAAGGTTCGAGTGGATACCATGTATAATAAGATTACTTGCTCACCCCAAATTATAGTTTGATATTAATTCTATTACTTTCGGTTTTTTTTTTTTTCTCTTTTCAAATTATGCCAATCACTTGAAAGAGTTAGTAGATATATAATAATAGTAAAAATATTAACTTAATATTAATCTTGAGGCAAACCATTAATACAATTTAATATTAACTTAATATAATAACAAATCTATAATGACATAAATCTTAAGGAAGATAAATGATCATAATCCATACTGTCACGCCCCGAAGCGGCAGAGTCGTAACAGCCCCGCCGTGTAAACCACCCTAAGATAGAAGTTAGCCTTACGACTGCTATTTTAGACCTGATCTACACAAGGCGTCAACGACTAACCCGCTTTGAAGTAAACAGTTTGTAATTTAGATAAAGTATTTACCTAAGAAAGTGAGAAAATTTATATATATATACTATAATTTAGTTATTACATCATTCAAAAATGAAAAATAATTCTAAAATAAAAACTTAAACCTTAAGAATATATGTTTGTTCTTCAAATATTTTTCCTCACTCCCTAGGATCCAGCAGTTACTAGCTTCAGAGTAGTTGTTTGCCGCTTCTTAGCCAGCACCTGCACGACGTCTATAGGGATGTGAGCAACCACAGCTTAGTAAGTTAGGATGGAAGACTTAAAACTATACCAGAAACACAACAAGGTTTTCAATCACTTATTAGATGCAATGCATGTACAAGCAAATGCCATCGCACGACGTTGTTCGGCCCGTTGTGAGATTAGAGAAATTGCGCCTACTCTAATCCGGGTTGAGGAGTTGCCGTTAATGCAATAGCTCACGACCAAACCCAGGCTTGTGTAATGGAGACCTTGCTCCTCCCGCGATTACCTTCGAACCACTGTCTTCACCCTCTCCGCGACCTCTTCTCCTGTCATTTAGTTCAACTGAGGATAAAGAAAGGACTATTTTGCAATCCTGCGCTATCCATTTTGAAGGGGTCGGTATTTAGCCGGAGAGTCCTAAGTTCCCCTAACGGGTTGCTATGCATGTTCGATTATGATTACTGGTCGTATATTAAATTAAACCCAGTTTAGGGTGAACAATCATTTCATACAAAGCATACAATATGTGCTAGAGCATCAAACAGAATCATAACATCACTCATAATCAAGTACATGCACACATCCAACTATCTAACAAGCACAACTAAGTATAATCTCAAGTCTCCAAAATACATCATTGTATTAATCCCAACTTATCTCGACTCCTCGCTCGCTCACTCGAGGTTCGATTTATTCAGGCCATCGCCGATCATCCCCATAATACAAACGTGGTTTCAGTGTTTCATATAACTATTATAGGTTCATTTTCTTCTATAACGCTTATTGTTATGTTTTATTTAGGGTTTAATATACCCAATTATCTAGGTCTTAGGCCTTTTACAATTATTCTAAGTTTAAGGTTAGGTTCGGGTTCGGTTTTTGCATCGATTTTTAAATTAGGTTTTAGTTCGATTTCTAAGTAATGTTTTAGATTCTAACCCTAGAAATCCGTTTTAACCCATAATATGAAATTAATCACATTACTTCCCGATCTCCTAAATACCATCATTACCCTTAGTCAGTATTTATTTTACCTAGTACACTTAAATCCATATTAGTGTACCGAATTCACTCCTAATGTGAAAAATTTTTACATTTTTCATATAATTACATAAATTCAAGTTTCCTATCAGATTTATTGTACATTTTTATTATTATCAAAATATCAATTTTTATTATAATATTTTCTATTTATTATATTTCCAATAATTACCTATTATGTATTATTACCTTTATGTATATAATACACTTCTAATATTTCTATCACTCTAATTACCATCTATAAACATCAATTATCATTTTAAAATGTCTAAATTCAGCCTAAATCAGATTTTACTCCAAATTTCCCTAATTTACAAAATTAACTATTTTTCCCTATTACTCATTTACTACATAATTAACATAATAATTACATCTAACACCCTAAATGCTACAAGTATCATACTCCATCAGATTTTTACATCCTAAAACATATAATTATTCACTAAATCATTAATTAACCATTTAATTACTTAATTAACCATAAATTACCCGTTTTATGTCTCATTTTAGGGCCTAAAAATTATCTAAAAATTTCGAAAATTAATTTTTGAAAACGAGCTTCATAGCACTGTTCTATATCATCTAATTAATCTACACAAAAATTTTGGGCTCGAAACTACACTCTTAAGGTCATTTATTTCTAAACCGAAATATGCTTGGTTTTGCATGATTTCTTAAGAACCCTATATCACAAGACATGTTTTCATCAAAATAATATTTTTCCTACAAACTACATACAAAAATATTTCAAAATAACAAAATTCATAATTTTCTAATAATATTTACTATTTTTACAAAATTACACAAGAATCGGGTTGAAAATCGGACTCACCGATCTGAGTGACTCCAGCCGCCGTGGCCTTGTCGGCTGGCCTGGGTGCTGCCACCACCATGTGGTGGTGGTGGCCGTCCACTCCCAACTGCTCGTCTGGTGTGGGTTCCCTTTGAAAGCCCTAATTACACAGTTTTTTCTAATTTTTTTCTAAACCGAATTTTTCTCTCAATTTTTGCCTCTCTCTAATTTTATTTGATTTATAACTATCCAAATGAGCTTCTGAATCTTTCTTGCTATTTATAGAGCTTTAGTGTAATTATTATGCATTAAATTGGACAAGATAATTGCCTTATCCCTTAATTTTTGGCTTTTGTGTTGTCTTAATTTAATTGGCCAAATTTTTTTCTTATTTTTTCCAGTTACCACGACCTAATTCTGGATCATTCCTAATTTTTTCTGATTTTTCCTTAATTAATTATGAATTTTTTTAAGTATTTTGTATTATTTTAGCACATTTCGCGTATTTTAAGTAATTATGCATATTTATACCTACATGTAAATTTATATATGATACAAATAAATATTCCTAAATATCATTTAGGTCATTCTATTATTTTTAGTATACATATAATTTATTTCTAGCGATTCGTTACTTATCGGAATGCATTTTACGCATTTTCGATAAATAACGAGTTATATATTTAAAATTTGAAATTTTTATAGTTTTTTATTTTATTGCTTATTTTCTTAAATTCAAACTTACGGAATCATTTTTACAAATATTTCTAGCTTTACCTTATAATTTAAGTTTGATCGGATTTTTCAACCGATCGAAATCTTGAGTGACTGGTTGTGGGGCTTACACATACATCTCCTTAACAATATTTCTAATCACTTCCTCAGTAAGTGGACATAAAAATATGTATAAATCATACTCTAGCAAACCTAGAGAGACACCAAAACTCCCAACTCTCCTCGCTTTTCTTCATGAATGAAGAACGTAAAAAAATTGCATAGATGATAAGTGGAATAGATTTCAATGTCATGCTTCAATTCTTCATCGACTATCTTAGCATTTGGATTTGTGTAAGCAAAGTATATATGTAGTAAAAGGATTAAGAGACTTAATGGCATGTTCACTTAGTGGGAATGGAATTGACATTTCCCTCTTATTCTCTATTACTGTGTTAAGGTCATACTTAGCCCCTGTAATCACGATCCTCAAAATCTTGCGATACAGATTCATGGAAAGGACCTAAGAATTGGGATTCGGATCATGTATTTTTGTTTTTCCCTAAAACAACCCCTTCCATTCACTCTCTCTCCACTAACATGAACCACCACCACCACCATGCATCACTATAAACACCATTCATCACTACCATACATCAGCTATCAAAACAACCTTGTCTCTTCTAGTACTTTAATACGACGCAAATTATTACCGTATCTGAGGGTTTGCACAACATCCAATGGCTGCTGTCCTAAAGAAGGAATTGCACAACTTCACCCAAGGTCTAGGAACAGTGGCAAAGGGTAGAGGAGGTAGCAATGGTGGAGCTAAGACGATTAAGGTTTAAGTCTACGGTTAATGGCTTCTCGTGTTTTCTATAGGAGAAGCGGAATACATGTTCTCTCATGTTTAAGACAGAGAAATTGAGAGTTGAGAAGAGATGAGAGACAGATGGTGGAGATGGATTGATTGTATAGAGAGAGAGAGAGAGAGTGGACAAAGAAGGAGAAAGTAAAGATGGAAAAAGGTGAGGGCAAATGTGTCCTAATATTTTTTATTATGAGTATATTCTCTTTTTTTTTTCCAACTAAACAATATAATATATATTCTCCCTTTATTCAATTCCCAATAAATCCCAATTATATTCTCACTCAATTCTGTGAAATAAATGAGCCCTTAATTTTCTCATCAAACCCATTTGTTTAGGATCTTAGGGTTTTGTTATACACAATGTTATATTTTAGTTAATTTAATTGTGTTCATGTTATTTCACTCAAAACCTTATGATCCCACACAGAAAATTGATATAACTGACCTTTTTAGTCTTTTTGTTATGCATATAAATTGCTCTCACCAACCTGAATGTTTAAATATCAAAGAGGAATTCAAGCCATAATGAAGAAATCTACTGCTTCTCTTCAAGATTGCCCTAACCCTCTTCTTATTGTCAATGCAATTCTTATCATGTTTAGCTTTCATTAGTATTTATGTTGCTACAATGGCTTGAAATGCTAGAACATTGATGAAGAATTCAAGTATCACAAATATGCATGGACATGACTGAAAACCTTAAAATTAGACATAAAAGTATCATCTTTTTCTAAGACTAAAGAGAAGTGGTTTAACAAAAAGTAGGGTGATGATAATAACAATAAAGGAAGGTAATTCTTATAAGATTTGATGTCCTGACAATATGGTTGGGAATAATAAGGGTAGGTGAAACTCAATTTTGTTTGGTTTGATATTATTTCAGCCAAAACAAATTGAAAATTTGAAAATCAAATCAAACGAAAAAAAAAAATCCAATTGGTTTAAACCAAAAACCAACAACACATAATTTTATTATGCCCTTATCTATGAGTATCATTATGTCATGGACTATATTACATATGTGCTCTATTATATGGCAAGTTTAATGTTATACTACATATGTAATTGGATATATAATTATAGTTACAAAAATATACGGTTTTAGACATGTATAAGTATAGCTATGTTTTATATATGTGTATGTGTTATAATTATCTTCTTAATTCTTGTACTTAAGTTATGAGTATATAGTAAAGCACATAACTTAATTTTTAAGTTTGTGTAATAAATATCCTTATCCAAATCCAACCAAACATTTTGAGTTTAAAACTTGTCAAACTAGAAAGAAACCAAAAATAAAAGTCAAAAGTTCAACTTGGTTTGATTTGGCTTGACTTTGGGCTATATATGTTTTATACATATTTCTTTATATGGTCTATAATGTTTATAACGTATATATATAATCCATATGTTATATATATGTGCATCTGCGTGTTATATATATAATAAATAGATTAAATATTTATATAATCTAGAATATATGTCATATGCATGTTTTTTATGATTATATATATTATAGGATGTAGCACTCTAGATGCGTGTGCAAAAAATTGATTGAGTGGTATAATAAAATTTAAAATACAAAACAATTATTATCAATCAATATAGATAATTATTTGTATAAAAAATGTTCATGACATGATTTGGAATTACACCTAATAAAATGAGCTATAAAACAAAAAAAATGAAAAGATCGATAATATGTGCATATTGTGAAGAAACTCTAAATTAAGCAAAATCTTCTTGTAAATCAATACAAAAAATTGTTAGTAAATAAGTATTGATAAATTAACACAATGATTGCTAAAAAAATAATTATTACTTTTAGGGTAGTATGATTACTTTTTAACCTTTTATAGTAACTATTTGATATACATGATATGCAGATAAGATATACTTTTAATATTATAATAAATTTTTAAAGGCCTATTTGGTTACATTTTAACAAATACTTGTTCATACTAATAACATATAAAATAGATACACATAAGTAAGCATGTTCATGACTCGATTCGGTTTGATTTAGGGGTCGAACCGAATCGAATCAATCCGTACCGCGTATAAAATGATTTGATTTAAATATTTAATGAACTAAATTGCTTTTAACAATTTAGGGTATTTCAAATGCAGTTTAGTTTGGTTCATTCTGGTTTTAATCACTCTTTAAAAGAACCATTTTCTTTTTATATTATTAACAGTTATCAAAGTTTTTAACTAATTTTAATGTCCAAATTAAGGTACATTATACAATAATAAAAGCCATATATTATTATTTCACGATAATATCATATTCAAAATAAAGTGAAGGTGTATGAATAGTTAGAAATGAAAGCCAATGGTGAAGAATAATCAGTAAATTGCAAAGACTAAAAATGAAAAGAGTAATAAGAAAAGGAATATGGCAAATAAGATTAAACTGAAATCTTAACAAGATTTAAAACTAAAATAATATTGCACATTTTTATTTTTTCATAAGAAATAGTTCGATTGAAGTTTAAACAATTCGATTCAAGTCAAACCTCCAATTTTATGATTCGGTTCAATTCAATTTTATGAATAACTCTACACATAAGATACGAATAAGAAACAAACAATCTAAACTATCTTAATCAATAAAAGTCATCTTTCTTTTTCTTCTTCATGCTTTTTTCTTTTTCAATAATATATTTCTAATATTATAATTCATATGTCCGTATATGATTGTAATTTACATATAATTCGTACATTATCCATATATTATATTGTACTATATAATCTGTATATAATTTGTATGCATAAAATTTTTATATTTTATTGTCCATATACTAAAGTCTATTATATAACTTATCGCTAAATTAAAAACCCAAAGAATATGTGAATTACATTATGTTATATTCTATATTAGAAGATTTTAATATAGAATAAAGATGTGTAGAATGATATAACATTATACTAAAAGATTACACATAAATACATAATATGTTAAAAATGTGTGTTATGGATAATAGTTGCTAAATATTATATGTTAAAAAGTATTTTATACAATGATATAAATGTAATTGTACAATATTTATCGATTAGTTTATTTTGTACTATTATCATGTGATATTTTATATAATAAATATTTATCATAGTATATAAATAGACTCTCTTGTATACAAATCAAAGTACGAATCTTAACAAAATTCTACATCACATAGGTTATTATCAATAATATAATCAATCTTTTTTGGAAAAATAAATAATACAATTAGTAATTACTAATAATTCTTAACCCACTGTTGGTATACATGAATTTGTCCGAGTATTCACACAAGAATTCTAATGATGTAAAATTTTTTTACTCTATTTATATTGATAATGATATGTCCAAATATATAATTATTTTTTAAAACAAGCATATTTTATGCATCACCAAAAGAATAAAATTTTTTATTTAAATAAATGAAGTAAAGGATAAATAAGTCCCATTAGGTACTTATATTTTTTAGGAGGGACGTGTATACTTATACTTTCATCTTCCTAATATTCTATTTTTGCAAATAAACGGTTTGAAGATGATACCAAAAAGATACTAATATGATAGAAAAGAAACAAACCAAATAGACAATTAAAGTTAGGAATA
Organism: Lumnitzera littorea; assembly: GCA_024138015.1. Classification (NCBI taxonomy): domain Eukaryota; kingdom Viridiplantae; phylum Streptophyta; class Magnoliopsida; order Myrtales; family Combretaceae; genus Lumnitzera; species Lumnitzera littorea. The sequence goes on from JAMXBB010000010.1 coordinate 88,444,937, forward strand.
AGCAGGTACAAAATGGGTAGAGTATGAAGTCCTATCTATTCCTTACCCTAAAGGTATTGATTCCTAAGTTTTTGTATTCGAAACCTTTTTTGTGACACCTTGAAACTACTATGTACTATGCAGATTTTACAAAGTACCTTGTAAGATTTGTATTTTTTTCTCTTTATTTTTCTTCAAAACTTTGTATTGGATGCATAGTCAATATTAAAATTATAACTACATTATCACTAAACCATCTGTAATAATTTGTATAGGTTACAACAAATTTTAAATTGAGATAATTTAAAGTTTAGTAGGCAAAATAGAAAATATTTTTACAGTTGAAAATATGAAAAGGCTCAGTTAGGTTATGCTTAAATTTATTCTATCTTTTCTTTTTAAATCATTGCAATAAAATTTTTATTAAACCATATGATTATTATACGCATAATACAAAACTATATGTAAGTAATTCCAATATAATATATTGAATAATAAGTTAAGAACTGAAATATTTTTAAAACCTTATTAGACTATAGTTAACAAAAGAGAAAAAAAGGAAGGATAATAAAAGAAGCAAGAAGTTTTATCAAAAAGTAAAAGAAGAGGAAGAATAAGAGAGAGAAGGACTAAATAGTAGATAAAAATAACGTATAATTTTAAGATCTTATTATAAGTTAAGCTTTTATTGTTATTTTCGTTCATACGGAAAAAAAATGTAACAGTATCAATTTTTCACCTATTAATATTATTTAATTATTATAACAAGGTGGGTATAATGTACTATAAAACTTATACCATGTATACTTTAAATTATAGGTTCCAATGTTAGACATGGTATTCTAACTTTATACCCATAACCTACCATATAAGAGCAGGTTCCATGGAATTATTATTAGAAATTTACCCTCTAAACCTTATTATCCATTAGAAACGTACATGATAAAGTAATGTTTAAATAGGTATCTTATACAATAAAGTTACACACTCATCTCTAATTTAAAATATCCCCTAATAAGATTAATACCAAGGATAAATAGACATTTCTCCTAAGGGTTTTTTGTTATAATTACAAACTAGGTCCTTCCTTATCATTTTAGCAAAAAAAAAAAAAAAGATTTAAAATAATACACTTCCGCCTATGATTTATTAGAAAGAATTGAATTTTCTTTAAAGAATATATTTTTGTTTCTTTTTTTTTTCTCCTTTATTTATTATTTCTCCTTATATGTTATAGATGTTAATAAGGATGACAACTCATATTGACGGATCATATTCATATACATATTTCAACAGTATTTGGTTGTGCAATTTTTATAGTACTGGACTAGATAAAAAAGTTTGTCTCATGTTTGGTTTATAAATTTAGTGACTGAATAAAAATTAAGCTAACAGATTGGATAAAATGCCTAAATTTTGTTCCATCTGCACTATAGTACAAAAATAAAATTCATTAGACAAAAACAAAAAATTCTTGGTATTCCAAAAAATATTTTTCCATGTTATAATATTAAGTTAATAAATATTATTTTTATTAAATATTACAAAAAATTATTTATTTTATAATATAAATAATTAATATTTTAATATAATTTTTTTACCTAGTACTATACATACCAAACATGGTATAATAAGTTTATACTGTCTAATCCTCCTTATACTTATCCAGTGTAGTTCTTACAAATAAATGCTATCTTCGTGTTAATTCATGTAAGTGCTAAAAGCATACAAAGTTAAATAGAGACTACAAATTATTAATTTAAAATATAATCATATATATTAGTATTATAATTGCGTCTTGTATATCGCATCACGCATTCGTGTCGTCGCGTCATATAAGAAAGGACCAAAGAAAGAAGGAAAAATAACAAATATATAAAATAAATTTGTTTATCCAAACCACTACTATTTAGGCAAAAACAAAAATATTAGCAGACTAATGACTTGATTGCCATTGGAAAGGGCTTAAAATTGGTATATTACATATTTTAACTTAACTCCTAGGCTAGGTGATAGAAACCAAAGAATCTAGTCTATTTTGAGATGACTCAAGAAGAATTAATTTAATGGGCTCAGATTAAGGATCTTTAGACTAGTCCATCTACCTCCAACCTTTCTCCAATATGCTCATACACTCATGAAGAAGGCAATAAAGCTTGAGCCTATTAGTAAGCTCATTTAAGATAATCATGAATTAAACAAACTCCATCTCAACCATTGATAACCTAGATGATCCAACAAACATTATCGTGCCTAAGAGCCTATAAATACTTAGCATTTCCTTCTCAAGTGCAACTCTTAGGGGAAATATGAGAAATAGCATTGCCTTGCAAAACCTCTATCTCCAATCACTCAAGTTATAAGATGAATGTCTAAAATCTTCTAAAACCGCCTTATCTGTCGCTTCTGCATTTGAAACACTAAGATTGTCAGATGACATTCTCACTTCGCTTCTTTAAAGTTACAGGTAATGCATCATTCGAGCAACATGCACATAACTATTCTAGCCAAACTATCACATCTATAGCAATGATCTCTTTAGATTTACTCTATGGATGGAAGTAAACTTATGGTAATGGATAGCAACAAATTGGTTATGGTAAAAATGGTTTTGAAACGGCAAATGTGAGAATCTATGGATGTTGAACGTAGTTTTAAGGTAGTAAAGGGAAGAACATTCGAAAGGAATGGTGTTTCTAGTGAGGAGGTATTATGTGTGTGTGTAAAAGAGAGAAAGAGAGAGAGGGAGAGAGATTTATTGGATTTTTTATCCAGCTAAAAAATTTATACTTATCAAATATTTTTATGACAATTCAAAAAACAAAGACAAAGATAATTTCACAATGCTAGCCATTATACAATTTGAACCTTATAAAGCTCCAAATATTAGAAAATACATAACATTACAAAATATGATTTATACTTTGTGCTTTTTGCAATTAATTGAAATTGTTCCTATTTTTCTTTAAACAATCACATGATTTGTAAAAGCCAAAGCACATCACTTGTTTTTATGTTTTTTCCTAAAAGATATAGGTCATTTTATGCAACAATTTTCTAAGGAACCTTTTCTAAGAAGTATGTTTAGAACTTAGAACTCTTTGTTTAGAAAATAATACAAGGACACCTATGATTTATTGGAAAGAACCAAATTCTCCTCAAAGATTATTTTCTTTGTTTCCTTTTTTTTTTCCCCTTTATTTATGATTTTTTTCTATATATTGTGGATTCTAATAAGGCTAATAATTGAGAAATTTGTGTGTTTACAATTAAAATTAATAAATATTATCAAAATACAAATTTGACAAAAATATTATCAAAATAACATTGTTATATCGCATTTTGAAAATGCGATATTACTACTTATACCAAAGTCTAATCTTAAAAATGTGATACTAATAACATACTTATAATGCAACGTTAGTACATTGGTACCTATGACATTAGTGTATTTATATCTACATATATAGTTATGGTACACAAATGTTAATATCGCATATAAAATGCAACACAGTTACTATACACAAATGTTAATATTGCATCTTGAAATTATGAACTTACTATTTATACTAGTGTCACATTTTCAAGATGCAATATAATAATAGTATTTTTGTAATTTTTTTTATGCAATTCGTAATTATGTAATTTATTTTTTCAAAATTGATAAACATGTGTTACATCCAATAATAATTCATAATAGCACATCATATATATACATATTTATTTTTACGTCTAATCCATGTGAGTACTATTCGTATCTGTAGATGTAAAGTCCAACTAGAATAGTTACGTACGTACTGTATGAGTAATGTACCATACGTGGTTTTAAAAAAGTGAAGTAAGACTGTCACTTAAAAGGATGATTAAGTAAAAATAAGGCAGAAAAAAAAAAAAACAAATAACCTCAATGTCTTAAATGCACAAGTGCCAAACAAGATAACCTTAAGGGACCTTAGGCTTTCACTTTATAACTTAGGTGAATGAGATCAATTCTTTGCTTGAATTGTTTATTTGATCTTCGAAAGCAGAGATTCTGTAGAACACTATTGTTTCTCTATTCTTTCTAAAAGTTCCAAATGTGAAAAAAATGTTAGGTATTTATAAATTCTTGAGCAAAATAGCATCAGTCCGATCATCTAGGTTTTCAACAGATGAATAAAATCTATTAAATTCATAATTATCCAGAATGAGTTAACTAATGAGCTTAAAGTCAATAACCTTCCTTATAAGTACATGAGCCTATCTAAGAAAGATTGGGGAGGGGAATGGACTGATTCAATGATCTCTATTCCGAACGTACTAAGTGAATCAAGCCTAAATAAATAGTTAAGATAACACAATAACTAATATAGTAATTTTCAACCATCTATAGTATCTCAAGTGTATCTTTCGTGTTACATTATATACTGCATGCCTATTCAAGTTAAAACATCATATCAGTGATTGTGGGCCGCAAATGCTGATGCTCTATTTCCCCAATGATCGTAGCCTCTTAGGCAACAAAAACCATAAATATTTCGCGACGGAGACGTCTATCGCTGGATTGTGAAGAAAGGAGTGGATTGGAGAACTTGAAAGAAGAAGGGACCATAAATTCTTTGTTCTCTCCACGCATAGCGTTGTAGATTGTCAAAATCATCATTGTTTGCTCTCAAGAGTTGCCAAGCGTTCCAAAGCGAGGGCGTTGCAAAAATTCCGTGGGAGTTTCACGTTGCGGACCCTTTCCTTGAAAAAGGCACGAACACGAACTACGCCGTCATTAATCCTTCTCTTCATACGGAAATTCCATGATGATTCACACAAATGAATACTTAATATTCTCGAGTATACTGTGGATTTTTCGTGTTGTTAAATTATAGATGTCTTACATATTAGGTTTTCGTAAAGCTTATCTGTTATTAAACTATTTCCTTATCCATATCCTCTTAAATCATATGCAATAATATCTGATATTACGAATGTATAAGAAAGTATGTCCACCATCCAAGGACTTAGGCCAGTAGACCGACAGGAGCTTTAATGTACAGTATTCAACTATTAGCACTAGTCATCCATTGCATTGTGCGCAATTCAATTCGATACTATTTATCTTCCCTTACCAAATCAAACCTAATATAATTATTCTGTTTTTTTAGAACCCAAATATAACCATACGGTTTGCTTCATAAATTTTTCAAACATAATTAAAATAGGCTTAATTTAATTCGGTTCAATTTGTTTCGATCCAATCTACAGTTCAAATCGTTTCTGTTAATTTTTTACTAAACATTTTTATCTTCAATAAATATGAAATTTCAAATAGAATTTACTCAATTTAATGTTAATAATTAACACAAATTATGATAAAGAATAATAAAATATGAAAAAATTTAATGAAATTTATAAAAATTGATGGAAGAAAATATAAAAATATATAAAATAATTACATGAATTTTTTTATTTAATTAAACGATTCAGTTCGATTCAAAACAGTATCGTTTGGTTCGCTTCTTCAAATCAAATCATGAACCGCTTATACATAACCGAACTAAATCGTAAATCAAACGGTTCGTACAAAAATCGATTTTTCGATTTTGTTTTGTTCACAATTTGATTCGTGGTTTACAGTTTTTTTACTCAGCACTAGTCATTAATCACCATCTCTAGTAATGGACTACTCACCTTTGGCAATTACCTTATTTTATTTCATATTTCATGCACTAGGGTTATTCTATAGTAAATAAGAAAAAGTCCATTCTTGCATTGAAAAATACTTCTATTTTAAACATAGTGCTTTTTAAGTTTTCCGATAAATCTTTGTATCTAGGGTTGACAATCAATGCTATCATGTTGTGTCTTATTTCCATGTCTAATTGAGTTCATGTTTGAAAAACTTTAATCAGTGACACAATCCATTTATTAATCGTATATGAAAACTTATACCTGTGATTTAGTGTATCTCATAACATGGTTGAACCCATTTCTATTAGTGTTGATAATTTATGTTATTCTATTGTATTTTATTTATCTTATAATTGACTATATTTATCTATTAAAAAGTTATAATTAAATTTATAAAATATTTATAGCTAAAAAATAATAATAATATTTTAAAAATTCTATATATGAGTTTGCAATTTTTTGCTTATATGAATTTCGATATAATAAGAAGAGTATATAATATTACTAAATTTATATTACATAACATCATTAAATTAAGTAGAATCATGACTTAAATAGATACGAGTATTATTATCGGTGTTAATTTTTAAATTTATCATATTATTTGTCAGATTTTCAAGAGAGACTGTTAAAAAATCTACATATAAATTTATAAATTTTTATCTATTTAAACTACAACACAATAAGAAAAATATATAGTTAAGGGTATTCATACCTTGAATTAAGATCTCTAACTTAGAAGAAAATGCTTTGTGCAATAAAATATAAATATAAATATGAAAAATTATATGGCATGTTTGGTGTTCTTTGTCCTAATCTAGAAGCTCGAGTGAAATCTAACACGAATTTAGTCATATTTAAATGAGTTTAAACTGTCTGTGTCTTATATCAAAAATTTCCATATGCTAATCTATTTGAATTGTACCATATAGTTTCCGAATCTTAAATTACAAACCCTATTTGTATCACCTGTTTCTCTTTTCCTTTCTTTCTCTTTTTGTATTATAACAACTTAACCATCTAAAAGCTCTGCACAATAAGCATGCATGTAAAGAAGAAGCTAATGAAAAATAATATTAGCTAATTTTCTTTTCTAATCAGATTTCCAGCTGTCATAATATAATTCCTTTTAAGAATTTTATTAGTCCCAACACTATTAACAAGCTCTTGAGTTCTGTGTTTAGAATTTGACTTTTTAGATATAACCTTGAACCAACACTAATTTACAAAAGGGAAGTAAAAAAAAAAAAAAAAAAAAAAGGGAATGTTCAAAATTTGGGTTTCCAGTCCAATCAAATAAGTATGCAATGCACCCCAATTCATGTGTCTTGATATTGAATAAATCGAAATTATTTAATAGGAAGTGCACAATAATTATACAACTTAAGAAATAGGTGAAAAGCCTCTTGCTCCAAAAGTAAATTTTAAAAAATGGTTGTTTGCAAAATATTTTGGTAAATACGTTCCAAAATCGGAGAAATCGCATGGAATTTGTAAAGTTGCAATTAGAAAATGCAATTTATAAATTACACATACAACATGCGATTTCTCCTTCGGCAATAGTCATCTCCTTCTCCAGTCGTCTCCCTTGTCGTTGGATCTCCCCTTCTCCATTGCAGACCACTACCATGAAAGCACACATCGACCCTATTGTGTTCAATCCTACCACTGATGGCTCGTGTGCATCTCGACCACCCAACCTGACTTCTCTGGTCTCCTCCACTGCTCATGGCTCAGTGCCCCACTCGATCACCAACCCAGTTTTCTTCCACTGTTCCATCGACTGCCACTCTCTCTCTAATCGCCCACCTCCTCCATTGCTCGAAACCCTAACCCACCCACTCCTCTCACGTCCGTTTAAAACTCCGTACGCCTCCGTTCTTAGGTTTCACCGTAATCGCATATGTTTTTCATGTGATCACTAACATTGATTTCACAACCATATTTGACAAAATAGCTTGCCAGTGACCACTTTTTACAAATTAGTTTTGGAACAAGGAGTATTTTGACCTATTTCTCTAAATAACTTGATTATCGATCAACAAAAGAGTATGAACATGATTTTGTATATGCTTTATAAGAAACCAACTCAATCCTCTACTGTTTTTAAACAAACTTCTCCAAATTTTAGCTTTCAAAAACTACATAGTACATAACGTCGACCCTAATAAGCATGATTTGGTTTAAAAATATAGAAAATTCTGTTAAGCGTACAACAAGAAAGTTAGGGGAAAAAATAACTATTAAAACTTCGACAAGAGCTATTAAACATGCTGCATAGAAGAAAACAAGGATATTAAGGGATATATTTTATTAACATCTTGGGTTACCATAGGAGAAAGATAATCTTTTGAAAACATAGAACGGCAAAATATTTTACATACAAAATGAAATTATACAAAAGTTCTTTTAAAAAAAGACAGAGAGAGAAACATGGTTAAAGATGGAAACCAAATGCCAATTGAATTAATCGAGGTTGCGAGCAGATAAAAATTTGATGATAGCACTTTGTAAAGTAGGTGAATGGTTTTTTATAATTGTCCACCATGCGGTATTCTCAAAACTTTGATGCATCTAATTTCATATATGTTCGATGTATTACCCATCGATCAAACAGTAGTAAAGTAAAAGCATAAATTGGGTTTTCTTTTTTTTTTTTTTTTTTGAAATTATATAGGACAATCATTGATGGTTTAGACAAGCCTTAAGATAGTATATACATGTAAGAATACCATATAATTTAATATTTCATGAAACTCTTCCATTTAAGTCCTCTTTACTTTATCCGAATTATTTTCAAGTTTACTTTTCAAAGCAATTTTTGGAATAGCTCTAAAATAGGGATCAAGATAACAAATTGACATTGATTCCAAGTTAGACAAATGTCTGTCAACATAAAAGTAAATAAGTGAGAAGACAAGAACTGAGGAACCGATACTAAAATAAGCACCTTGCTTTATCTCATAAGAACCTCTATAAGAAGGATTTTAACCTAAATCTTTCTGCTATTGGCCTAAATAAAGTTGCTCTAAGAAAAGAAAATAGTACTCCCCGTTTTCCTATATATAACACCACATATGATTTGGTTATCATTTCCATAAATCCACAAAAGGTCAATAATCTGAGCAGAAATTCAAGTCCCAAACAATTGAGCAATGTTAACTCCAAATTCAATGGAATCTTCTTGCTCTATTTACCCTAGTATTTATCAAAACAAAGTACAGAGTACAAACAATGTATGAATACTAATCTCTCAATGGGATTGATCCAGGTCCAGGTCTCCCCTACCTCTTCCTCTAAGTTGTAACATTGTTTGAATTAGAAAAAGAAAATATACAGCCAAGGTATGAATAAGAATATGACACACAATATATCAAAAATAAAACGTGTATGAAACTCTTCCACACAACATATTAATAAAATGCAAATAAATCATGAATAAAAACAGCATGACCCCAAATAGATCACAAACTGTGAAGGCCCTTATCTTTTATTCCAAATTGATAGCGGTTTTTCTGTTGGGAACAGGTACAATTCCCCCTTCTTCGCCAAAATATACCCCCAACACCAAAAAAGAAAGACCCTGCATCCATCTCCTCTCAAAAATTCTCAAAGCAGAAATTCCCTTGGAATCTGATACAAATTCTGAACCCACTTCTGATTAGGAAATTCGATAAGTGTGACAAGAAGTGGGGACTCCGGACAATCATAAAATAACCAATTGGATAAAACAATCCATTGCCCATTCCTTTTCCTCCAATAACAAAGAACACTCATTTCATTCTCTTTTACATGATGCAGCATCTAGAACAAAAATCTGCATCATGCTGTTGTCCTAACCACAGGAATTGGCTGCATTGAACTTACTATCTATCACACAGAAGAATTAGCAGATGATTAATCCATGCTTATAGACCAGATGTGCAGTTACTCAAGACTCTTCATTCTTTTAGTTGTTCCCAGATCAGACTTCCTGGAAGTAGGGAAGCGAAGACCCTAGATGGGTATGGTGGAAAGAGTGTGCACAACAAAATTAGAGAATTCAATCATCACTTAGCTCATAAAGTATGTAACCAATGTGATATGAGATGTGATGAAGATCCTGTAGCCATTGGATTAAGAAGAATATTGGCTATTGTTATTAGTAGTTAGCATTAGAAAGATTTAACATTACATAAAAGATGTAACTGTTATCTTTGGGATGTATTTGGTGATAAATCTTTCGACATCATTAATCAGATATCTTCATAAGATCTTATTGAGATAGATTTGGTTAGAACAATAGTCCGAAACCAGAATTAGTATAGGTTATTTATAGAAGTTTTGGCTCTTGTATTAATAAGCCTCACAGCAAAAGAACAAAACAAGCTCTAGAAATCAAAGTGTTCTCCGTAACGCAGATGCTTTTATATTCATTTTGCTCGTGGATCTGAAACCGTTAAAAGGAATGACATGAAAGTTAGAAACAATTGCACTCTGCAATATATGACAAGCAAGTAGGAGTCATCATACATTGCTAGAGAGAAAATATATCTATTCGATTTCACTGGTACACAAAGTTTCCAACGATCACCAGAAAGTGACTTATTAATGAACAAAGGACCTGTTATTGACACAGAAATTTACAGCTTAGCCAGAAACTGTGGAAATGACATGGAGGATTATATACCTGTTCTACATACAAAGGTAAAATAGCATAAATACTTGGTTTAATTCAAGTTTAAATAGCAGTAGGTAAAGGAGATCAATCAGGCAATAACCTCGATGAACCTATGTGATGCCCGTGAACGTGCAACATCCGAAAGCTTACTCTCCTCAACCTCCATCCGCCTCAACCGTGGAGAGTTCAGAACAAACATTTCCACTGCTTTAGCTTCAAGCCCACAACAATGCATAAAGTCAATGCTCTCGAGGGATTTCAAGCTCCTGGAGATTGAAAGTACCGCTTCATTTGTGAGCCTTTTACACCCTCTCAACCTCAAATCAACGAGACCACCACAAGAAGCAAGCATCGAAATGAGCTCCTTATCAGGCAACGTTTCATTGTATGACAAATCTACTTTCCTCAAGCGTCTCAAATGCTGTCCCAACGTAGCAAGCAACCCGGGTTGGCTCTCAACAATGTCGCAATTTACCAATGCCAATTCTTCGAGCTCATGGCTCATGGCAATCGCAAATGCCTTTAACCCTTCTCCAGTGACAAGACAAGAACTTTGAAGCCTAAGACTAGACAAACTTCGAAAATTCCTTGACAATGCAAAGAGATGATCATTTTTGAAATCTAGAGGTAATCTTAAATCAAGCTTTCGCAAATTACACCTCGAATTTGTCATAAAATGAAGCAAACCATCTCTACTACCGCCATCATAAAGCAACAGAGAATCCAAAGTCTGACAATTCTCCGCTAATTTCAAAAGAACAATATCAACTACACTCCTACAAGTCCTAAGCTCAACTTCGCGAAGAACCCGTAAGCACATAACAAAAGATGAATAAGACCCTCCATCACCAATCCCTTCACAACTTTTTAACTTCAATTTCTTCAGCTTCTTACATCCTCTATATAAAAAACCCAAACCCAAATCATCGTTCCGAATCCCGGATAAACAAAGCGACTCCAAACCTAATTCTAAATCCAACCCAATTCCATTTCCATCACAAACATCATTAAAACCACTACTTTCACCATCAAAACTGTCCCTTGAATCAGCAAATACAGACAATTCTCTTAAAGATTGAAAATTTACCACCCAATTGAAAAACAAGGGTCTTGAGAGTGCGATGGTGAGAGAAGTGACGTGACGACATGATGAGGAGAGAGAAAGCAGGGAAGGTATGGAGAGAGGACCAGCTAGGAATTTGAGGGTTTTGAGATTGGAACAGTGTAAGGAGATTAAGGAAAGGAGTTGGTGAGAGAAGGGTTTGGAAGGTGAATGGTGAGATGAGAGAAGGAGAGAGAGGGAAGAGAGAGAAGGGTAGTTAGAGAGAAGGATAGAGAGAGTTTGGATGGTGGAGTTTTGGGGTGGAAGGGAGAGGGACAGAGAGGTCTTGGATGATCTGTATACGTGAAGCCACCGCTTGGAGACTAAAGGAAGTGAAGAAGAAGACGACGATGATGAAGAAGAAGAAAATACATGGTTGAATATTTCTTGAAGAAGTTCATCACATAACACTTCATCCATGTTGTTGTGTTTCTTGTGAGCTTTGGAGTAATGGGAAGCGCTCAAATTTTGATGCTTTTTAATGGGTACTCATCAAAATTTGATCTTCTAGAAGAAAAATTGAAGTTCCATCGCATATGTTCGTCCAAGCTGTGTGTTTTATGTTGGATTGGAGTAAAGGGTATGTCTTAAATTATGATCTTTGTAATGGGAAGTTAACAAAAATTGACGTTTTTGAGAAAGTAACTAAGCTGATCAGACATCATGTTCCTTCACATGGTTTGGGGTAATTGGTAGTTCTCAAAAAATTCGATGCCTCTAATGTTACCGTGTGTTGTACAGTGTTGTGGTCACAACCGTGGGATATGGGGTTTCCTTCGTGTGTGTTGAGTTTTTCTGCTTCTTTCTGGCTATAATTCGGAAAGAGAGAGAAGGGAAAAAAGGGTAGGTGAGAGAGAGAGAGGAAAGTATGGAGGAAATATAGGTTAGAGAACATTATTTTAGAGGCACTTTTGGGATTTTAGGATACATTCTAGAGGAAGGGAAATGAGGTTGTTTTTTTTTTTTTCCGCTTTGTTTTGTTGTGAAATTTACTAAGAATAGGGGTCTGCTACTTTTCTTAGAAGATAAATGAAGGTTTTGGATTGGTTTGGAATTTACGGTGCTTGAAAATATAAGCATCCTAGTATAAACAAAAAGTCAAATTACGATCATATCCTTCAAAGTATGGATATGGAAAAATTCATGAAGTTTGGAAACAGCTCACTTCATATTTTTTAAAAATATACAAAATTTATACGGTTGAATCATTGTAATGTAATCATATTATATAATCGCTTTTAAATTTGTTAAATTACCTTTGAATTATTTTATTATTGTTAATAACAAAAAAAAGGTTATTAATAACCTCGTAAAAATTATAATAATTATCGTAAAATTCATGTCAAATCAACTTAATTATAAGATGCAATCTCACACCAGCCGATTAAAGCACCAATTATTGTCTATTGGATGGACCAACACAAGGTGGCAACTGGCAAACTCGTGAGAGAATGGATAGCACACCTTGTGGGTTATATTTTATTTATAGAAATTAACGATTTCATTTTCTCAGTTAAGAAACTAATAATTATGGTAATAACTGATCCAGGACAGTTATTAGGCTCTTTATCATGCCGGCAAGGTAGTTTAGACAGTTGGGCTATAATCAATTGATTATATTAACAACTTCAACTAAGTGAAATTACAACCAATGTAATTTAGCGATGTTCTGTCACTGTATTTCTTCTACCATCACGTAAAATTTGAAAGCAATCCTATCGTATGATCAAAAGCAGATGTAAGATTGTACTAATGAACTATAAAAACCTCTATGATAACTAAACTTTTATTCTATTAATGTTAGAATATTATTTAAAAAAAAAATCCACTTCTTTTATAATTATTTCCATGTTATAATGATTTAATTATTACTTCTTGTATTTATGAGACATTTTATTTATTATAAATATAGAAAGAAAAGGAGCCACAAAATAGCATAAAGTATCTCCACTTTTATTAAAAGCAAAAAAGAAGAAAAAGAAAGAAAACATTTTGTAAAGGGAAAAGGAGTGCAATAGATATAGAAATAATTTTGTCTTTTGGTCGCTTGCGGGCGTTGACCGCCCATTGCACAAACTGACAAATTGGACGAACACTCTAATATCAACAAGTTTAAAATATTATTGAGAAAACAAACACATACCAAATTTTGAAACATTATGGTCCGGCTATATGATTTCCAATTCTTTTTGCTCATTGAATAGGTATTAAATGATCAAGAAACCAAATAAAATAAAATAGTAAATCGATCAAACTCAAACTTTAAAATAATAAGTTAGTTAAACTTGTGATCCTAATCGAGTTTTATAGATTTTAATTTTTTTAAATGCTACTCTAAGATTAGTTTGAGAAATTTTATAAAAAAGTTCAAGCTGACTAAGTCAAATATAAAATTATCAAATATATTTTCAAGTTAAACTTAAACTCAAAATTTAGAAATAAATTGAGCTCAAGTCAAATTCAAACATAATATTGTATCAATTTGTTGCTACTAAATTGCAGTATTAACACCAATAATTCTTATTTTAAGAGCGTGAATATTAGTATGAAGCATGATATTAACGAATTAATAAAAGAATGAATATGATGAAAATGAAAATTAAATTAAATTTTGGCTATTTTGAGATAATCACTCTCCAAGTGGTATAAGACCACTTTTTCATATTGCAACTTGTCTATTTATTTTCATTAACATTACACCATTTATAAAAATACATCTCAATCAACGAGTTTATTGCAAATAACTAACTCTCCCTTCTAATATAACAACTAAAACTATTATTATAATTATTAAAACTACGATTACAATCCAATAAAAAGTACCAACTTGTATAAAATTATATAATTATCTATTGATTATTTATATTTATATTTACACTACTACTATATATTTGGATGGTAACAATTTCCCTGTATCTTCAAAACAACCTTATCCTCAAGGTTGAAATAAAAAGAAAACGACCTTTAAAATCTCTAATTACAATGTGTGGAGGTCTTGTATGACATGTCCCGAAAACATTTTTAATCTAAACTAAGTGAAACTTTTCTTATGCGAACTTCACTAAAAACTCAAACAAAGACATACATGCCTCTTTCAAAGTACCCATGTGGATAGAAAATAACAACATGAAAAACCAATATTGTATGCCTTTTATTATGGAACATAATTGAGAAAAGATGACACTTTAGTAATTGAACACTATTACCAATTAATGAAGATTTGTTAGGACAAGGAAAAGGCACATTAAATGCGCACAAAGTCGTCTTGAATACAATAAAGACATTGTCTTCTAAAGTATGTGAATCTTCCACTTCTTGATTATCTTTACGTTTGATCCCAACTAATAACTCCTCTTAATTGACCTTTACATCCGCTTCTTCATTAAGCACTTTATCTTCTTCCACTTCTTTCTCTTCTACCATTGAGGTATCTAACCTGGATAAAAAGGAATTTTCAAAATTGGAACCGCTGTTACAATTGAAGCCATAAAACTTCAGTATCTTAAGCTTAATGCCCCTCGCCACAGAGTCAATTAGTATATTATTATCTTTCGAAAGTGATGATGTGCCCTCAGCTTTTCCACCAACATGTTGATTCAATTGTTTGTCTACTATCATAGTGTGCAACTTAGAAACTTACTGCATTAGCATATCAAAATTCTTATTCGCATAATGTTGTAATTGTTGTCGAATATTGTGTATGGGATCAATCTTCTCTTCCAATATAACCACTTGAGTAAAGTTCAACATAGGGATGAGAGTACCAAATATTGGCACTCATAATTCATATTTTAATAGAGTAAATATTGGCATGAAGTATAACACTATTGAACCAATAAAAATGAAAATAGAATTTAATTTTTGTTATTTTGAGAGAATCGCTCTCCAAAAAGTAAAAAATCACTCTTTTAGATTGAAACTTGTTTATTTATTTTCATAGGCATTATCCTAATTATAGAAATACGTCTCCATCTATTAGTTTGTAACAAATAACTAACTTTTTCTTCCAGTACAACTACTAAAACTATTATTATAATTGAATAAAAAGTATTAACTTCTATAAAATTATATACTTATTTATTGATTATTTATATTTGTATTACTGCTATATACTTAGATCATAACATGCATCGTCATGACATGTTTGGTTTACGGAATAGGATAAAGTAAGGGTAGAATTATGATTATATAGAAATAGAATAGAAAAATAATAGTTATTCCTTAAAGTTATTTTGACTTTTGAGGTTATATGAAGAGAAAAGAAGATATATTGCAAAAAAAAAAAATTAGAAAAAAAAACAACTATTTTGTAGATCCTTTAAAAGGAGTTGTGATTCCTTATTACACCAATTAAATATTGAAATAAGTTTATCAAAAAAAATAATCATTCTATTTTACCCTTAACCATTAAATACGAGTTAGAAGCCGCATCGGGCTGAAGGGTACTAAAAAAAAATGATTTTCCGTATCCTACTTTTTAGTCACTTAAGGTAAGTTGAGAGGATTTACTATCCTCACTTAAACAATCCAGACAAACGTTTAACCATTGAGAGACACTTTCTTCGATAATTCACTAGGAATATAGCATAGCTTTACCGTAACTTATATGTTTTCTCTCTTTCATATTCCGTTGCTTCGCTTGAATCACGGTTATTGAAAAAATATTGCTAAAATTTTTTGGTATTAAAATATGCATAATTGTTTTGAATATGCGATGATGTGTAATTCAATAACCTTTTTTTTTTAATTTATAAAAGTAAATAGTGAATCACTAAAATTAAGAATGAACATATTAGTATTTAGTGTAATCTGTATTAATAAAATTTAAAAATATATAAAACAAGTGACAACATTTTTAAGTTGCAATCTTAGATTGAAGTAGACCAGGGGCAGGTCAAACTCCATCCGAAACTAACTCAGATCCATCGAATCAAGGGCTTAGTTCCTCTTGAACCAGGATCGATTCAACTTACGTTGATTTCGGATCAGTTCACTTGGCTCGGTAATTTAATATACCGATTTTTGACCCATGAATTAATCAATTTTTTTTTTGTTTTTATTTTTATGGAAAAAAATTATTTTATCTTTATATTTAATTTTTAAAAAACCACTTATAGATAATAAGAATTTAAAATTTTGATTATTTCACCATATTAATTATTGGGTATTGAGATTAATGATTTGTACTTTTTATAATGCACAATTATTACTATATAGCCATAATTAGAGAATTGAGTGATGAAATTTTTTTTATAAGCAATATTTCAAGAAAAATTTATCAATATAATCAATATAAGACTAAACTTGTAATAGGTAGTACTTATTATAATCTTTTATTACTTGAGAGAAAACTTTAAAAACAATATAATTTATGTAAGAGTAAACCAAGTATTGTAAAGAAAATAATATTTATCTAATAACTATAATACACTTGTTATTTTATATATAACATAAACATATTCTTTATGACTTTTAATTACATTAAATTATAACTACATTAGTATTTTCATAAATTATTAAAATATATTAATTTATAAATGTATTTACTCTCTAAAAACTTAGACATGATTATATAAAACGTGTAATATTTTGTGCCCCAAACTCTTTTAGTTATTAAAATAATATATTTTATACCATGACTATTTACTTTCATCAACATTAAAATATATGGTTTTAATGATTATTTTTCTTATAAACTCATATATATCGTTCGATTTTCGATCAACTTATAAATATAAGTAATAATATATA
Organism: Lumnitzera littorea; assembly: GCA_024138015.1. NCBI lineage: Eukaryota > Viridiplantae > Streptophyta > Magnoliopsida > Myrtales > Combretaceae > Lumnitzera > Lumnitzera littorea. The sequence goes on from JAMXBB010000010.1 coordinate 88,462,090, forward strand.
TTTAATATTATTTTATATTTTAATTAAAGTGAATATTTATATTTAATTTATCTAAAATTTCTTTTTTTCTTAAATTTTCGAGCCAAAACCCATAGGTTAAACCATCGGTTCTTCGACACAAACTTGGACCCACTGATTTTAGCGGGTCGAGCACGCTGAATCGCACCAACCTGCCACACCCAATAAGTCAAGCTACAGTTCAGGCTTGTGACTCATAAGTTTAGGTTGATTGCAGTTTGGTTCATGAGTCAAACCCCACCCTTCCTTAGATCTAGATTGAAGTTTCTGTCTCACAATTGAGTAGTTAAATCTTCAAAGCATACTTTCAAATTTCAATAAATCACTTTATTCTTAATAAAAATATTAAAAAATAATAAAATTAACAAAACTATAGAAATCATAAAAAGAAAGAGCTCCCATTATATTTTAATATTTTATTATGTTTAATGTTATCTTAGTTTTAATTCTTCTTATTTTAACATAATTATATTCTCAACAATATGGTCAGATAAAGTCATTATGGCACTTCTTTATAAAATTTCGGTATCTAAATTCTCATTTTCTTTGGTTGAAAAAAAAATTACTTTAAAAAAAAGGCTAAATGCAAAAGAAACAAATAAAAAAGGTATATTTGTAAATTACTTTTTTTTTTCCACTTAAGAAATGCCCATATTCCCTCACCTTGACAAAAACACCTGATTTTTCTTTCATGGTTGTTGTTCTTTCTTCTTAATAATCTTCTTTTTAGCGGGGAATTACTGACTATGCTTTGTCGTTGTCGATCGTCCCCATACAGCTTAATCCTAATGCTCTTTCCTGTGCTCAAGCAGACCATACATATCTCCTTGGGATAATCCTGAAGCACACGATATCATCGATTTACGGGTTGGTTCGTATTTTTCTTATTAATTTTGTGAATTCCATGAAAATGGGGAATTTCTATTTCTATCAAATATTTTAAATTGCCATGCGAAATATTGCATCTTGACGCATAAACACTTTACAATATATATACACTAATTCAAAGGACAATTTGCCCAAAAGATATCAAGAAATGCGTTTGTAGTAAGAATAAATGTTGAAGTCCCATAAGCCAATTCTTATAAAAGTTCAAATTTCATGAGTCCCATTATTACTCATTCCAATTATTTTAACCATTGATCATTCATCTTAAAGTACTTATTAATAAGCTGAATAAAAAAGAAATTACGTTTTGTCACACACTTGCTTTTTCACAAATGTTTTATCAATTCTCAAAAAGTAGCAATAAGTTTCTTTCTTAAACTTGTTATGCCCAAAACTTGAAGGGCATCGTGTACTCCACATACCTTGTCATTTGGAATGTATATCCAAGCCTTAAAAAATAGAAATGCACTCCCCGAATATTCTGTGCTTAAAAGATTTTGCTACCTAAAATGTTTTGAAACAAACTTACTATGAATTATAAAACCCAAGTAAAAAACTCTACCCACGATCACAAATGATACCGAATGTCCATATCAGGTGTGACCTAAAATTATTACTAGATGCAATATCTAATAACCCACAATGTAGATTCCTGCTTAATTGATATTTAACCGTAGACAAGTAACAATGAATAACCTCATTGTCTTGAAGTGAACACCACATACTATTTGATTTCTATGTGAGATATCACACATAATCTCACCATATACTAGAATCACCATTTTTATCTGTAATATATTCCACTACTCGCCTCTATGATAGCATCTCATTACTACCACTGCTATAACTCATAACCATCTTTATTTCAAACGCTTTAACCCATATCAACCATAATTTTACAATATTGATCACTATCTTATTCGGAGTAGTTACTGGTCCAACCATGCATCCCATAATGGCTATGGACACGATCATGCCTCAACTCAAACACAAACACCAAGTAATATTTAGTTGAACAGAATTTAATTTGTTTATCCAAGCCAAACATAGACAGCCACATAAACATGGTGGAGTCATTACTTACTATACTTATTTATCAATCGTTAATATATGCTTTCTTCAAAGATTCCTCAAATTTGTAGATTATAGAATATCCAAAATAGTTTAACACATGTATTAAATTATTATTTAGTTTTGATCTTAACATTTTAAGTAGGTAATTATGTTTTAGGATTGAAAATTAGGCTAAGAAAAATGTTAGTGAGAAGTTTAGGTTAAAAGAAAGGAGTTATGGTCGACAAAGATTGAGTTATATTTGACCACAAACAAAAGTAGTTGACCTCTCAATAGATTTGGTCGACTACAAGTTGTGGAGAGGTTGACCATCGAGGTATAATCTCGCCCGGCTTTTTCCTATATTTCACTTATTGTCTATGTGTTTCACTAATATTCAGATTCAAGGGCTTGGTTCATGATCTTATAAAATCTAATTCTTACTATATTGATTATCCATGTTTTCAACTGTTAAGGTTAGGGTCTTTCAAAAACATTTAACATCAAGTTTACACTTAATTTCATGTTCTAGAAAGTTCAAATCTCATTATTCAGATTGAAATTATGATTTCTCCTAAAAGTTGCATTATATTATCTTAGGAATTAGAGTAATTTGGCATTGAGTTCCAAATTTTCTAGGTGAAGTTGACCATCGAGGTATTATCTCACTCGGTTTTCTCCCATATTTCACTTATTGCCTATGTGTTTCACTAATATTTAGATTCAGGGGCTTGATTTGTGATCCTATAAGCTCTGATTCTTACTATATTGATTACCCATGTTTTCAACTATTAACGTTAGGGTCTTTCAAAATTGACATTTAACATCAAGTTTACACTCAATTTCATGTTTAGGAAATTCCAAATCTCATTACTTAGGTTGAAATTATGATTTCTCCTAGAAGTTGCATTATATTATCTTAGGAAATGGAGTAATTTGGCATTGAGTTCAAAATTTTCTAGGTGCAAGTTATGGTGACAATGTAGGATTCGATTTTAATCCTTACATAGATTTCTAAATTGTGATTGGATTTAGGATTTCCAGCATCTATCTTCACTTTTTATAGTCATACAATAAGATTGTAAAAGATCAAGTTTTTAAATCTTAATGTAGAATTCGTCATTGCCTCATACTAATGTTTCTCTCTTCTATCGCAATAAGTAACTTCTTACAAGAGTAAATGATGATAGAGTGGAATTAAGGTCCTATTTATAGTCTTGATGATAGGTTTAGTGTATTCCCATCTTATGATAGGTTTTAGAGATGTTATCCAATTTCTCGTTAAATGTTGTATTGAAGGTTGTAAAATTAATTTTTGTTTTCCACATAAGACATTTACATATTTATCTATTTTATCATGGTTATAATTTTTTTTTTTTTGGATGCTTCAAGCCTCTTCATAAGTGTTCTAAGACATCCATTGATACAACCCTCTAAACAAATGCCTATACACAACTTTTGATTAGATTATTGAGGTGAGATTGTCATGGACAGCATTGCTTTAGATGGTTCTGTTGAACTCTTCCATCCACACGAAGGATTTGTTGTGGATTCCATCACGGAAAGCTCCTTTGGAATTTTCTTTTCAAAAGTATGTGTTTATTTGATGCCATACTTGGTATTGTCTTCTAGGCCTCCTCCACTTTTTTTCATTTGGCCCTTATTCCCCGTTTGGGTGAGCTCCGTTAAATTCGTTAATTTTTTTTTTTTTTTCCTTATCGTGAAAATGACACTACACCAACAGCAAATGTAGTGTAATACAGTTGTTTATACAATTAAAACTAATGGCCAATATACATGGAAAAATTAATGTAATAGGTTGGTCCATCGAGGACTTGTTTGGTTCCTAAAATTTAGTTTGAACCAATTAGATTCCACAACTTTATGAAAGGATTAAAAAATAATCGTTAAACTGACTAAACTAAAAGATCGAGAAGACCTTAGTGGCATCCATAAATTTTCTTTATTTAAAATATCAACGTTAGAAACATACGCAAGACGCTACTGTGAGTTTATACGTTTTTTTTTTTTCTTATTGTTTTTCTCCAACTACTACTGATGAGGAATTAGACCCGATCCATATTATTAAAAGACTAGTATTCATCAACTCGGTTACAATAGTCTTGTCTAGTAAATTTATACACTTAATGTTGAAGTTGCTGAACTTTATTTATGGATAAAAATATCATTGAAGTCAAAATAAAAAATCAAGAACACACCAGTGGCATCCATAAAGTTCTTTAACTAAGTCCTAATATAATTGTTAGGGGCGCAATCATGCCATAGGACACAGCTTAATAATGGTTTATGGATGTTCTCAAGTTTTATTTTAATTTGTGACATTTAGGTGAATTGAGACTTTTATTTGGTCCTGCCCAAAGTATAAATACATAATTAATCGACCTATGAAATTCAGGAAACGTAGCCTGGACAAAGGCTTATGCACTAAATAGATTCTCTCTATAAATACATGCACAAAGCTGTTCCTTTTTCTCCGATAATACAATAAAAGATAGTCAAAACCCCCCTCCATCCAAAGATTTTGCTATAAAATATATTTTCTACAAAACATGATCACAATTAGCATATTTGATGATGTATATTTATAACTTGTTCTAGATATGGTGGCAATACTATTATTTAATTGAATACATGTATAAATACATTGTAGTTTTGTTTGATTATTGGTCATATTTCAACAATTATGATAAACAATATGACATTTATAAAAACTTATAACCCTTTAGATTGTACAAGTGTAACATTGTATATTACGAGTTCTGCGGTTTGCAAGTCTTCTACTAAGTATTATTATTTACGTAAAAATTGAGAAAATATATTTTAACCCGTAATCGAAAGAAGAAAATAATCACTACTAACTGAAATATAATATTGGTAACGAAAAGTATAGGTAATAAAAATGAAAAATTATAGATTAATATGAAACTATATAACCGATAAAAAAGAATTTCAAAATTATATGTATATATATATATATAAAGAATCTCATCGGCAACAAAGCCTTTGTGTGCAGGCATGCATCAATGGTTTGTGCCAACTGCTCGCTTGTATACAAATATAATCACAGCCACGGGATTTCTGCCGGAAAGGTTAAAAGTAGACTAATTGGCAATAGCAATACGACGCCGTGTAAGCTAGGGCTGTTCCAGTTCTTCCCCCTTTCTCTTCCAACTAAAAGAGATTTGCATAGAGAGGGTACAGAAAGAAAGAAAGAAAGAAATTATAAAAAAAAAAAAAAAAATCCTTTAACGTTGTCGATTTTAGCTGACGAGATGTATAAGTTAGATGACTACACAAGACAAACTAGATGTTAATAGGATAAATGTAACGAAGGAAGATGCTACAATCTTGTTAAGTAATCTTATTTTTCAAGACATATAACGAAAAATGGAAGATTGCGGATTTCGGGAAAAAGGGAAAAAATGCAAAAAAAAGATAAAAAAAAGTCAACAAATTCAAAAAATACTGCATTTAAGAAACTAATCTAAGACTACAGTACATGAATTCGGCTTTTCAAAAACTATTTTTAATTTAAGCTAAATTTAGCTTTTCAAAAGCCATTTATATCAGCAATCTACCCAACTAAAATTACACACGTCATCCATGTTACCAAATACAATTATACTACATAATACATCTATTCTAGAAATCGGTTATAATACTTGCGAACACATCTTCTACATAATATATCCCATCTATTAGTCAAAGCTTTTTCACCCACAATTCCACAGCATAATGTGTATGAAACTTTCCTAACTCAGCCAAAATTCATCCCCAACTAAAAACAACCAACAAACATGCAATGGAAGAGAAATTAAACAACCATTTCAATAAGTATGCAAAGTTCCAATAGTTGAACATAGTAAATGCGCATTTACATACAACATCTATCCAAAATCAATAAACAAATACATATCAACATGCCTATCTAAGAGTGTCTCCGCTGGCAGCCCCTATAGGCACGCATCTCCTCCTGCTCATCTGTCTGAGTACTAAACAGAAGCTACACCAACTGATCGCGATCTATAGGTATAATTTATGAGCCGTCCCAACCTAATAAACCTTGTAAGTATGGCATATGCATGGGTATCAAAGAGGGGTCGACCTATGTAAGCCACTTGCTCATGTCTTAAGCCAAATCTATATGTCGTCTCTTAAAGGGTGCTAGAGGTGTTTAGGAACGATTGCTAAAACTCTCCCCTATAACAGGTGTTCGATACCGAATAAAGGTTATAGGGGAGATCTATAGGGTAAGTTGTACTTGGGCGATCGATCATCTCTAATCTGCAACTATACCTGCCCATGCTGTGCTCTACCCTATTCATGGCTTCGACTACAACTGCATCCTTATTGATGTCCTCTATGGAGCATATCCTCTTGTAGGGAGTCATCCTCTTCAAAATCGAAGCTTAATATCAGTGCATCATCTGGCTCATGCAAAGTGACATTGTGAAACTGTCGAAGGATGCTGCTAACCTTCAATTGCTCAAAAAGGATATCTACATATGTCATCTACAGCAAACAATCAATGAAATTCGTCTGCAAAATAAAAGATTAAACAATTAACTCATCATGCAAGATAACATGAAACAAGCACACGACAAATGACAACATATTAGGTATCCTACCAAGATTGCAGTCTGGCTAATGTATCTCCTCGTCCTTAGCCGGTACGACACATGGTAATCTAGATCCACTCTCACATATGCTTCCTTTAAGTGCAGCATCTATACAATCTTGCTCCAACGATTTGCCCACTCATCCAACCAATGCGCGTATTTGGTAGCCCAATTCTTATCAGTCCGGCCACTCAAATCGATATTGTAGAGCTAAATAAGGACGTCAATATACTTCGATACCCCCTAAACGCCATCGAAATGTCAAAATACATAGTCCCGAAAGTATAGTTTGACTATGTGGAAATAAATCACTGGGACACATGCCATCCATATCTCTTGTCCTACCAAACAATAGGTAGGTAGTCTGATGATATCACCATACGCATAAGGCATCCAAACAACCTAGAGAAAATGTAAGTAATATGACATTGTAACATGTAAATTGAAATGTAAATTAGCTTAGGACAGTAGATATAAATACATCTACCAATCAAATGTGTTGTGGAACTGGAAGACCACGTGTGTCGACCCTCAACCGCTGCAATGATACATCTATGTATAGGAGTAATATGTAAGAAATGCTCCTATGCCTAAACTTGAAGCACTACAAACAAACCATTAATCTCCCCGGCATCTATGTGGGTGTAAGGCAAAGCTAGCAATAAAGCCAAGCCAAGTATATTGCTCCTCATGCATACTAATCAACGATCTCAAGATTCTCTAGAAGTGGGAAGAATATCAAGTGAACTCAGTTGGATGACTTGTCTGAGAACAACATCCCATCAATGAGCTACAAGATGTAAGCTCGGGTGTACCATTAGATAGTAATGTCATTCGCATCCTCCGGAAGATGCCAACCATTTCAAGCTCAAATGAACCCCCCCTAATATGATTCGGAGATGGGCTTTAACCCAAAAGCCAATGGCATATATTGAGCCAACCCTTATATGTCATGCTCCGAAACGGTAAAGTCGTAACGGTTATGCCGTGCAAACTATTCTAAGATAGAAGTTGACTTTACAATCATTATCTTAGACTTGATCTACGCAAAGTGTCCACGGTTAATTCGCTTTAAAATAAACAGTTAGTAATTTAAATAAGTCATTTACCTAAAAAAGTAAGAAAATATATATATATATATACTAGAATTCAGTTATTACAATTAACGTTTATAACGTTTCACTATAATCTATTTCTTAGTTAATATATTATTCCGAAATGAAAAATTATAAAGTAAGAGCTTAGACCTTAGACCTTAAAAATATATATTTGTTCTTCAAATGTTTTTCCTCATTCCCTAGGATCTAACAGTTGCTAACTCCAGGGTAGTTGTAAGCTACTTCTTAGTTAGCATCTGCAACAACGTGTATAAGGACGTGAATAACCATAGCTCAGTAAGTCAGGACAAAAGACTTAAAACCATACCACCAACACAAATAAGGTTATCAACCAATTTAGGTAGATGCAATACAAGAACACGCAAATACAATCGCACAACATTATCCAATCCATCGTAAGATTAGACAAATTGTGCCCGCTCTAATCCAAGTTGAGGAGTTACGATTACTTTTGAACCATTGACTTTACTCTTGCCGCAACCTTCTCACCTATCACTTAGTTTGACTAAAGATGAAAAAAGGACCAATTATGTCATCCGGCGCTATCCCTTTCAAAAGGGTTTGTATTTGGCCGGAGAATCCTGATATTCCCCTAATGGGTTACTATGTAAGTTCGGTTTATGGTTACAAGTCATATATTTGTTAAGTCCAGTTTTAAGTGATTAATCATTTCATATAATACAAGCCATAACAACAAACAAAATCATAGCACTACTCATAATTAAGCATATACACACAACCAATTATCTAACAAATACAACCAAGTGTAATCTCAAGCCTCCAAAATACAGTAACGTATTAATCCCAACTTACTTGGACTCCTCGTTTGCTCACTTGAGGTCCAACTCACCTAGGTCATTGCCGATCATCCTTATAATATAAATGTGGTTTCGGTTTTCCATATAACTATTATAGATTGATTCTATCCTATAACGCTTATTATTATCTTTTGTTTAGAGTTTCATATACCTAATTATCTAAGTTTTTAAGTCTTTTACAATTCTTCTTGAATCATGTTAAGTTCTATTTCAGTTTTCGTATCGATTTTTAAATTAGGTTTTTAACTCAGTTTTTTGTTAGAGATTTATACGTACACCCTAAGAAATCATTCCGACCCATAATAAGAAATTAATCGCATTATCTTCAGATATCTTAAATATTATTTTTAGTCTCTAACTAATGTTATAATTCGTACAATACACCTGAATCCTAATTTAATTGCCGAATTTACCTCCGTTATGAGAAAATCTTACATTTTTCATATAATTATCCTAATTTAAGTTTCCTATCAAATTTATTATATATTCCTATTAGTATCATAATATCAATTCTAACCAAGATTTTCCTAATTATTAATTTCTCATACTTACATATTACACATTATCACCCAATGCGTATATAATGTACACATCTAATATTCCCATCACTTCAAATATCTTCTCCCGACATCAAATAACATTCCAAATATCAAAATTCATCCCAAATCAAATTTTGAACCTAATTATCCTAAATTACCAAATTAACTTAAAATTTATCATTTTTACATATTACATATTACATATTTACTATAGAATATCCTAATAATTACATCTAATACTCCAAATGCTACAAATAGCATACTCCATCAAATTTCAACATTCTAAAACATATAATTATTTATCAAATCAATAATTATCCATTTAATTACTTAATTAACCCTAAATTACCATTTTATACATCATTTTAAGGCCGAAAAATTATCTAAAAATTTCAAAAATTAATTTTTGAAAAAGAGCTTCATGGCATTGTTCTATGACCCCTAACTAGTCTACATAAAAATTTTGGACTTAAAATTACACCCCTAAGATAATTTATTTTTAAACCGAAACATACTCGATTTTATATAATTTCTTCAGGACCATATATCATGGGACATGTTTTCATCAAAATAATATTTTTTTCTAAAAACTAAATATAAAAATATTTCAGAATAACAAGTTTCATAATTTTCCAACTAATTTTGATATTTTTAACAATTTAAGAAAAATCAATAAAAATTGGAACTTACCAGAACTGGTGGCCATAGGTGTATCGGCCCATCTAGGCACTGCCACTATAGTGTGGTGGTGGTGACTATTTACTCCCTATTGCTCGTCAAGTCTAAATTCTTTTTAGAAGCCCTAACTGTACAGTTTTTTGTAATTTTTTGTAAAAACCCTAATTTTCTCTCAATTTTAGCCTCTCTCTAATTTTCTATAATTTCAAACATCCAAAATGAGCTTTAGAAATTTTTTGACTATTTATAAAGGCATAAAGCAATTTTGATGCATTAAATTGAGGTGATATTAGTTTTATTCTCTTCCAAATTGCTTTTTTTTATTATTTTAATTTAATTGGTTGATTTTCTTTCTTTCTTCTTAGCATGCCACGCCCCTCTTCTAGACATTTTCACATTTTTTTCTGATTTTTCTTGATTTTTTAAAATTATTTATGAATTTTCTTTAATTATTTAGTATTATTTTGGCATATTTCGCTTATTTTAAGTAATTACGCATATTTAAACCTACATGTAAGTACATATATAGTATAAATAAATAATCCTAAATATTATTCAAGTTATTTTGTGATTTTTAGTGTGCATATAATTTATCTCTAGCGATTCTTTAATTATTAGAATGCATTTTCCATATTTTCGATTAATAATGGTTAATATACTTATAATTTAGAATTTTATATTCTCTTATTTTCTTAAATTTGAACTTATAAAATCACTTTTACTAATATTTCTAACTTCATTGTAAAATTTGAGCTAAATCGGAAATTTGCTCAATCACCTTAAATTCTACAAACCAAATCTCGAATACCTGATTATGGGTTTTACATTATACGTCCTACTAGTCACAAGATGACCATACACTCGAAAACCAATAAGAACCAATATATCCTAAAGCGTTATAGTTAACTCCCTAGTAGGAAAGTGGAATTTATGCGTCTCTCGTCTTTAGCACTTCACCTGAGCGGTGATTAGATGCTAATAGCTCCACAATAAGGAGAACATGGTTGATTATTAGTGAATTTTACTAAGGACATCTCTACCTATTATGGACTTCACCATTGCATAAGCTGCATGAATAACTAAGAGGCCTCTTTCGAATGTCCATCTTATTCTAAAATCGTTTTTCCTATAACCTCCTATACTTTCTAACCCTATCAACAATTTTAATCGAATGCCATACGGGAATGTTAAACGAGGGCCATTCAAACTTTGGGCATAGAGTATGAAGGAACTTATGTAAACTTGCAACTAATGTTACCACGTATACCAATGACTAACATGTGCAGCACAATCCATTTACATCTTTCCCATTACTGCCATCATGTAAGAGCATAGAATCTTATAGATTTGCAACTTGTTGCAAATGCACCAACGCCTCCTTAGTGCAACCGTGTGGCTATTTTCGCCCTCTTTCCCATGCACAATAAGTCAAGGAGTAGTTATTATCTTGAATATCCCTTTGTTATAATCAAAAATAACAACATGGTAATGACTAGTTATTTTACACTACCTATCAAACTTCCTGCCTATAAAATTTGTCAACACTTTACCTATACTCATTTCCTAAGATATCCCAATCCTCCTCCTATTGAAGTAATCATTACAATTATAAAACGCCTTTTTGATAGAGTATAGTAACAAACAAGTTCCTAGCATCTCTAAGGCATTGTTGTAACTCTTAGCAATATTGGTAGTACCAATATCAAAACGAGCCCCATCATCATATGCCAAAGTCCACATCTTTAGGTGTAAGCCATTGAAGTATGGTCTAGTGTGTAGGCTTGTCATACAACCTTCATCATATGCTAAGGTCCACATCTTCGAGTGTAAGCCATTGAAGTATGGTCTAATATATGAGCTCATCTTGCGAGCTTCATCATAATATCTACAGAACTTACAGGGTTGCACTTAAAACACTACCTTTTTTATTAAATCCCTATACTATTATTTTTAGCTCAAGTATCAAAATTGCTTACCACATGACAGATGCAAGAGCATCATAGCCAACCATTTGGCCACACTATATTGTCACCTTCTACAATGAACTTTATACTAGTATGGCAATCTAATATCAGGTATATGTCTGTACAAACCTTTATTATGTACGTCAGCATGCACTTTAAGAACCATCCCCAACAATCCTAGCACTCCTCATTTACTAGTGCAAACCTAATGGTACAATGTGGTTTGCACCATCAACCCAGGTCGTAATGAGAAGCTTGTGTTTAAACTTCCCAAATAGAAACTTTCCATCAATCATGATCACAAGCTCAAAAGAAAGGAAATAGACTATTAGATAAGCTGCATACTTACAAAACTATTTGTTATGTGTTATAACTCGAGCAGAGCATATGGTCATACCTATAATGGAGGAACGCTTTAACATATGGTCTGAAACCCAGAACACTCTACCCAAACACACATGGCTCGAAGTATTGCTTTCTATCCATTTTCACTTAACCATCTTACTCAGATTGGCTTCCTATATGGCATACGGCAATTTAGGGAGCACTTCATAAGACTCTTTCCATTTCCCATAGACCTGTTCGATTGCCTTACGTTTTGCCTCCCAAACTCTCTTAATGTGTACAATGTATCTAAACTACTTATTGATTGTTACTTGAAGATGTTTCATCTTAACACTAAGAGATTCTTGTTCCTTCATAATAATACATCAGGACAAGGTGGTAGTCAAACTGTGGATGATCCTGACTAACAATAAGATTAACATACGTATATAGACCCTGAAACCAAGTAATCACAAAACACCTAGCTTGTTTTTTATGATATGTTTGAAACCTCCATCTACAACCCTTATCACTATCAATACATTTAATGGACTACAATTTCTTCTCCAACTCTACCACAATGTGGTCATGATGGTTCATTGCATGGTATATTTTAACCACATATTGCAAGTTCCTTTTTGGAAAACCGCATATCGACCTTAAATTCATCGTTGAAGCTCTAATCATTAATGCCATAGTTAGATGAATCATGTCCACTATCCATGCCAGCATCATAGAATGGCACAGGTTCTAAACTTCCAACTACATCCACATGTGTTAGGAACCCATACCTCTAGTCATTCTTCATCCGAGACCTACGTAGATCATTTAGGGTCTGAAGCCAATCCTTGCTTCTCATGTTTCCATCATCAAATTCCATATCATTAGAATCCTCGAACACTTCTTCATATGCTATGCTATTTTCAATATCCATCTTCCCATTAGCTTCATTCGTAAGACCAATATCAAGTTCGAAAAGGCCTTGATTTCAACTTACTTCTTAAGTAGTCAAGATAGGTTAAGATTCATACACTTGAGTTTTAATCTAGCCTTCAATATTATTCTCCTATAATACATTGAACTAATCAACAATAGGCAAATTAACTTCATCTTCATGAATTTCAGTATACATCTCGGTAGAACTGTAAGCCCTGTAATCAGCTACTCAGGGTTTGATTCGTAGAATTTAAGGCGATCGAGAAAATTATTTAATCTAGCCTAAATTTTATGATGAAGCTAGGATTATTAATAAAAGTGCTTCCGTAAGTTTGAATTTAGAAAAATAAGTAGTAAAATAATAGAATATTATAATATCAAATTTTAAGTATATTATTCGTTATTTATCGAAAATGTATAAATTGAATTTCCAATAACTAATGAGTCGCTAGAGATAAATTATATGCATACAAAAAATCTTAGGATAACATAAATAATATTTAAGGGTATTTATTTATACTCCATATGTATTTATGTGTAGCTAAAAATATGCGAAATTACCTAAAATGCTTGAAAAATGCTAGAAATTACTAAATAATTAAAGAAAATTATTAAAAAAATCAGAGAAAACTTAGAAAAAAATTGGGGGAAGTAGGGAATGATCCAAATCAAGGTCATGGCAGTTGAGTAAAGAAAGAAAAAAATTTATCCAATTAAATTAACACAACAAAAAAGGTAAATAAGAAGAGAATAAGCCCTTATCAAGTTTAATTAATACACAAAAATTTCTTTAAAGTTCTATAAATAGTCAAATTTTTACGGAAGCTCATTTGGTCTATTTGGAGTTATATAAAATTGGAGAGAATCAAAAATTTGAGAGAATTTAGGTTTTCCAAAAAAATTACAAAAATCTGTGCAATTAGGGTTTTAAAAAGAAACCACCACTCGACAGAAACCTGAGAGTGGACGGCCACCACTACCATACGGTAGTGGTAATGCCTGGACCAATCGACAAGGCCACGATGGCTAGAGTTGACTGGAGTTACCTACACAAGTGAGTCTAATTTCCAACTTGATTTTGTTTAATTTTATAAAAATATTAAATATTCTTAGAAAATTATGAAATTTGTTATTCTATGATATTTTAGTATGTAAATTTAGGAAAAAAATTTATTTTGATGAATTTATATCTAGAAATATACTATCCTTAAGAAATCATACAAAACTGAGCATATTTCAAATTAAAAATGAATAAATTTAAGAGTGTAGTTTTTAACTCAAAATTTTTGTGTAAACTACTTAAGTAATATAGAATAATGCCACAAAGCCCTTTTTCAAAAATTATTTTTTAAAATTTTTAGATAATTTTTAAGCCTTAAAATGATGCATAAAATAAGTAATTTTAAGTGAATTAGGTAATTAAATAAATAATTACTGATTTAGTGCATAATTATATATTTTAAGATATTGAAATATGATATTTGTAGTATTTAGGATGTTAAATATAATTATTAGGGTATTATATAGTAAATATGTAATAGGTAAAAATGGTAAATTTTAAGTTAATTTTGTAATTTGGGGTAATTAGGTGTAAAATCTGATTTGGGATGAATTTAAATATTTTAAGATGTTAGTTGATATTGAGATATGATATTTGAAGTGATAGAAATATTATATATGTATATTATGGACATATTAGGTGATAATGTGTAATATGTAGATATAAGAAATTAATAAGTAAGAAAATATTATATTAAAATTGATATTGTAACAATAATAGGAATATATAATTAATCTGATAGGAAACTTAAATTAAAGTAATTATATGAAAAATATAAAATTTTCTCACAACCGGAGTAAATTTGGTAGTTAAATTAGGATTAGGATGTACCACACGAACTAGAATATTGGTTAGAGACCAAAAACGATATTTAGGATACTTGAAAATATTGTGATTAATTTTATATTATGGGTTGAAATGAGTTTTTAGGGTTCACATGTAAAACTATACTCAGAAATTGAATTAGAACTTAATTTAGAAATTGATGCGAAAACTGAACTAAAACTTAGCTTAAATCAAGAATAATTGTAAAAGACTTAAAAACCTAGATAGTTAGGTATATTAAACCCTAAAAAAAATATAACAAAAAGCGTTATAAGATAAAACCAACTTATAATAATTATATGGAAAACTGAAACAATATTTGTATTATAGGGATTTTTTGCAATGATCAGTACAAGACGCACCTTAAGTGAGCAAGTAAGGAGTCCGATAAGTTGGAATTGATACATTACTGTATTTCGGAGTACTAATTTATAGTACTTAGAGACTTGAAATTATACGGGATTGTTCTTGTTAGATAGTTGTTGATGTACATGTGCTTGTTCTGAGCTGCCAATATGATTACTGATTTGTTGTTTTGGCTTGTATTTGTGTGATTTGTTTGAAATGATTAAACACCTTAAATCGGATTTAACGGAATATTTGACTTATAAATTTAAAGTAGACCTGCATAGCAACCTATTAGGAGAACATTAGGATTTTCCGACCAAATACCAACCTCTTTGAAAAGGATAGCACTAGATGGCATAATTGATCCATTCTTCATCCTTAGTTGAACTAAATGACAGGTGAGGAGGTCGCGGCAAAAATGAAATCAATGGTTTGAAGATAGTCGTGGGAGGAGCGATATTTCCATTACATAAGTTTGGGTTTAATCATGAGCTATTGCATTGATAAAAACTCCTTAACCCAAATTAAAGCAGATACAATTTCTCTAATCTCACGACGTGCCTGACAATGTCGTACGATGGCATTTGCTTATATATACATAACATCTAACTAATTTGGTTGGTAACCGTGTTTGTATTTGCTATATGGTTTTAAGTCTCCGTCCCAAATTACTGAGTTGTGGTTACTCACATCCCTATAGACTTTATTACAGGTGCTAGCTAAGAAGTAGCATATATTACCCTAAAGTTAACAACCACTGAATTCTAGAGGGTGAGAAAATACATTTGAAGAACAAATATATTGTTAAGGTTTTAGCTTTTGTTTTAGAAACTTCTATTTCTGAATAATGTATTACTTAAGAAATATAGTATGATGAAACTTTTTAAACATTAATTATTATATTTGAATTCTAGTATATATATATATTTCCATAATTTCTTAAGCAAATAATTTATTTAATTTATGAAATATTTACTTCAAAACCGCTTAGTCATGGACGCCTTATCTAAACCAAATTCAAGATGGTGGCTATATGGTCAGTTTCTATCTTATAATGATTTGTACGACGGGACTATTACGACTCTATCGCTTAGGGGCGTGACTAAAACCACTAACTCCACCACGTCCCTAGTATGATGCCAACATTTGTTGAACATCATAATTATCATTCACTGGTACAACATAAAAGTAATCCTTGCTAGCTTCAACAATAGAACATCGGTAGATCAACTCAATCTAATAAGTCGTTAAATCAAGCCGAAGACAACTACAAATAATGCCAGCCAACTATTCGCAACTTGCTCTATACAAAACCCCAACTACTGTTGTCAGTCACCTTTCATAACAAACCCCATTCTCACTTTCCATAATATTGCCATTTGTATAGCAAATCACTTATATTTTACCAATTTTTTGACCTATCTATATTTAGTAATTATTTGTAAACAAATCCATATTAATATCACACAATCATTGAAGATGGCTTTTGAATAATAATGCGGCAAATGTTTGATCGTTGAGTACTATTCATTCATACATGTTAGCATATTTTATGTTCATTTAATGTAATATTTATAAATTATAATGAGAAATAATCATACATAAGAAAGAGTTATTTATAAGTTATCCAACTAACTTATATACTGCATTTCATATATACTACATTCTAGTTAAACATATATACTACATTATACATTCAAACAAATATAATATATGTATACATTCTAATTACACGCACATATAACATTATACATTCTAATTGTACATACAATTTTTTTTCCTTTTCCCCAATTATGTACATTCTACATACTCTTCTTCTTTTTTTTTTCCCTTTCCCTAATTACATATGTACTACATATGTTGAAAAAATGCCAAACAATACAAAGCCCGACATTGAATCGCTACTAATATGCAATGTATTACAAGAAATATCA
The DNA here is from genome assembly GCA_024138015.1 of Lumnitzera littorea. Lineage (NCBI taxonomy): Eukaryota > Viridiplantae > Streptophyta > Magnoliopsida > Myrtales > Combretaceae > Lumnitzera > Lumnitzera littorea. The sequence goes on from JAMXBB010000010.1 coordinate 88,479,233, forward strand.
GTTTGGAGAAAAAAAAAATAACCTTTATGAGCAAACTCTTTTAGAGAGAGAAAAAAGTTGAAACTTGCGAAGTTCTTAAAAAAAAAAAATCGTAAAATCCAACTACCATGAGTGCTTGGAAGTGATGGGGTCGCGATTTTCAACCTAGGATTGAATAAAAACAGCTTGCAAAGGGACGGATTTGATGGTTTAAGGTAGAGAGAGAGTGTGCAATTCCCAAATGGAGAAGATGACTGATGTAAGTTTAAGCCGTAATAGAATTGGTTTATGAAAAGCGGATAAAATTAGTTTTTTAAGAGCTGATTCTATCAGAATTTCTCAAAATTCAACTTTGGAAAAACCGAATTTTAAATTCAATTTTTCAAAAGTCCGATTCAAGTGCTGCAATTCTTTTTTTTTTTTCGATAATCACATTCTTAAAAAAATTTTATTTTTTGTAATATTTAATTCCTTTTCTATGTGGATTTCGATCAAATTACGAATAATCGGCAATCCTCAATTTATCCAGAAAATGACAGGAAAAAATGTTCTCGTTATTCTCCTATAATCCCCTTTCGTGAAACACGGGCTTTTAAAAGATCTTTTATACCATGCCCAATCCGGAAGTTAGCTCTATACATGGACGCTTTTCTTTTTTTATTCTATTTCAATTTTATAACTTAAATCAGGAGACCCACAGGAAAATTTGCAATTATGAGTGAAAATTATAAATTACAATAACAACTATGAATAACGAAGGCAATTACCAATTTATATATTAATGATGAGATGGCACGCGTTAAGAACCCCAAATAATATTTCCGAAATCCATGAACATTACGAAAGGAGTGAGGTGTAAGGTTTTGAGAAAAGATTTTAAAAAAACAAAAAAAAAAATCTGCAGATAATCATATATGTAAAGAACGATACCTAAATTGGTCCATTTAAGGAAATTGCAAATTATGAAAAAGATTGGATAATTTTATAGAAGATAAAAATAATAATAGAAGAAACAATTTCTTCTGCAAATCAGAAACGTTTCTCATAAATTTTTTTCTTTTCTTTTCAGTGAGCACAATATGTGAGGAAATATTTGGAACCAGTTCATTCTAGACCAGCATTCACTCCACCAAGCTATAAGAGTACTAACAGCCTGTATTCCATAACTCATAACTTCTTAGATTGGGTCTTCATAGTGCTTAAAACTAACCAAATTCTAAAGGGAAACATGCCCTTTGATACTCCACCCACAGGGCACACCTAATTGAAGGATGTCGTTTGTAGGCTTACAATCAAGTAATGGCGTCGGTGTCCATTTTTACTCAATACTAATGATGTAGCCAATCAAAGAAACATGCTTAATCGTTGATGTAAGTCCCACAAATATCCAGAAACTGTTGCTACCGCTGGATGGGGTGAAGGATCTTTTCAAAGCATAAAATAATGAAAAGTTGGGCAAGCAGATGGTAAATCACAATCATCCGGTCCTTTTTAACACCAAATAAATATTGAGAAGCAATGTCTTTTTCAACTAAAGGAGAATCTCTTGATGAATGCTTAGTAACCAAAGCGTAAATGTCTTACATGAACCTCTTCACCAAATACATGATAGGAACATTTGTTTTCATCAACTTTTCCATATTCGAGCAACACTCGCATTTAAATAAAGCGGGACACCCAGGAACATACCGTATTTAGTCATATCTCCAAGTGTCCAATGTCGGTGGATCATACAGCAGCTTGGCAGTTGGCTTTCAGGAATTTACTCCAAACCTTAATGAAGCCGCACGTGTAAAGAAAATTTTTATGACCAAGCTCATCTTCTTCTTCCTCGTATAAATACTGAGTCAGCTTAAGACTTAGCAGATTCTATGGGAAAACATGCCTTGATACTCCAATAGTATGTCAGAATCAGTCATCATATCACCAGCAATTTATTTGGAATATCAACATGGGTAAAGTAGAATGTGGAGGCATAATACCCAGCAAGGCAGGTGAACCAACCCGATATAGAGGTATGTTGCACTGTTCCAGGCCCAGAGGGACTCAAGCCAATTCCAGAAATCAAGAACATCAATGCTCTGGAAACCCTCAAATGCACCTCTCAGTAGAAAGAAGATAGCTGGAGGGAAACCAACAAACCCCAAGACCAGATTACAAGAAGCCCGTAAAAGGCTTCTCAAATTCTTTGCTTTTAGATCAAGCATCAGAGGCTCAACCATCAAGCATATAGGCACAATCAACAAAGCCCCAAATTCTGCAGTGGCAAAGTTTACGACTGACATGAGACAAAGACCAACAAAGGCAGCTGAAATGGTGACTGATTTTAAGAGCGCCCATTCTCCACTTTGCGATTGACTGGAAATGGCAAGGGCAAAGGCAGATCCCGAAACAACATGTAAAAGCAGAAGACAAAGAATTGAAAGCAAAGCCCATGTTCCCAGTTTTGATGCTGGGGTCCAGTGTGGAATTACATAAATAAAATATGGGAGCAATGAAACTATAGCACCCCATACATGAACAAGAAGCACCTTTTTGGCTTCTCTGAGCCATGACCATGATCTTGGACCAATGAAAAGCTCATTAACTGTAGCATGAGGTGACAAAACTGAATTGCTTTTTTCCAGACTAGAGTCCACTTTATTTGCTTCAATGAAAAGAGAGGCTGCCACCACTGGAAGTGGTGCAACGATGAGAGCAAATGCAATCATGTAGACTCCCACTGACACAAACTTGCTAGGAGAAGTCAAAAGATACAGGAAAAATGACTGGTGAAACTTCTCCAGTAGGTTATTAACTGAACGTATGACTCCTTCAATTAGCCTGCATTCAGTAACAAGAGGGATGAATGAAAAATAGCAGAAAAAAGCAAATCATAGAGGTGATTTGATTGTGAGCATAACAATTTAGACAAATTGAACAAGGGTGCATAATTAGTTATTAGCTTTTCAGAATAAGTTCTTATGTCTAATTTTGGACAAGAAAACATCAGAAGTGCTACTCCTAACCGAGCAACCAACAAGAAGACCTCAGTTAATGGATCTTTTCAAGTTTACATTGATGAGAAGTGGATAAAAAGAACACCAGGTTTGGCAAGACTATGCAATCCATGGGCTTCACATTGAGCATCTATTAGAGAATACACAGAAGCAAAAATATGCATCGCCTTTGTGGAAAATATATTCTGACAGATGTTACTCTTACAAAAGTAGGGACAAAGGCACGACAAGTGTCTGTAATTTAGGATTTGGACAATTTAGTGCCTGAACTTTCGCTCTTTAATAACTTAGTGCCTAACACGAGCACTTGGTGAGCCACTTTTCACAAAGTATAGACATTAAATTATAGAAGAAAGAAGGTTCGAGCACTAAACTGCCCAAATCCTAAAATACAGGCACTTATTATACCTTTATCCCCACAAAAGTAAGTTCTACCTCATACAAGTTGAATTGGAAAGCATGCAGCAATTTTAATCAAGAGATGAATTTGAGACAGCGTAGAATACAAACGTGTTGAACTACATCTACATTTCAGCAACTGCACTTTTATTTTTTTTGGTTAATTCAAAAAATCCATTTAACCAAAGGAAGGATATATAATCGCCAATGTGCAGGATAGAGGGGCAAAGCCTGCTATGTACAAGAAACTCAAGACTAGGACAAAGTCACTACGCTTCCAAGGATCACACAAGCTAACAACCAAAAGTAAACCGTAAGCGACTATAAAGTACATAGATATAATTCAAAATCTGCTTAAATTTAAAGGGACTAAACTTGTGAAAGAAAAAATTAATCCCTTTAATCTTATACTCAAGGAACCTACCACTATGCTCAATCATCAATCTACTGCACAAGAAATTGTCAATAACTTTGGCTAAGAGATGTTGCAAAAGGTAGTTTCAGAACTAACCGGCCACCGTGCAGAAGAAATTCCCTGTTCTTGCCCTTACTATTAGAGAAGACTTTTGGTGAAAATTCTAGAGTGACTGCATCGACTTGGAAGTCACGAAAAGCGCCATGTGGACCAGTAGGTACACCTAATGCCTGCTTGATCAAATATGTAAACAAATTATCAGAAAACTCCTCTTATTTAATAACATAAATTCATGATCAAAATCATGCTTGTGAAAACTTATAAACAGCAAGCAAGTCAAAGTTATGCTCTATGATAAAACATGCAGCCAGCTTTTCATATTGCTAAACATCATTTTATTATCAGAAATATATCCTTTGATGATATTCTTATGATTTAAAACCAATGAAAGTTTATTAAGAAAAATAAATTACAGGCTCAATGTCAGTCGGCTTGTGAATTCAAACTAAATTGTTGGTCCATCTATGATCTGTCAATGCTAATTATCAGAACATGGTGAAGGCAAATGCAATGATGGCAACAAGGTGCATTTGACCCACCACTAGTAAATAATCACCTGATGATAAAGTGAACTTGCCAGTGTTGCCATACCATCAATGTAATCTGAAGCAGGAAGGCCAAATTTAAACTGAGGATTTAAACTTTTGGCTATTAATCCCACCGTTTCTAATGTGTCAGCTATGAACCTGAGGCACTTGGAGTTTAGCAGAGAAAATAACTTCTTAACTCTTACATGCAAGCCTTGCCTATGTACTGCCAAATAGTTTACAATATTTATCAGATCAAGATTTGGCATCTGCCCATTAGAGGCCTCTGCATACATGCTCAAACTGTCCTCAAAAGGTTCACTTTTATCCACAACCTTCAAAACAAGGGCAGCCGCCATTGTCCCAGCACGCCTAAAACTAGCAGACATCTTCCAATCATCCTCCGAGTTATCATTCAACTCAGACGGCATACTAATCACATCACACATACCAGCATCCAGAGCATTAAAACCACTAAATGAAGGTGTGTAATAATCTCTCAACCATGCAGCAACTGGGGCATATTCTCCATATTGTGAATCTGCAATAAGCCATACGATATCTTTGGCAAGCCATGTGACTCGGGTAAGCAATGAAAATACTGAGTATGCGATTCCCAGAGATAAAGTCTCAGCACGATCAGCATTTAAAGAATCATAAGGTGTCACTAAAACGATAGATTCTTTTCCATCACCTCTTGGGGCTCTTACTATTCCCACAACATTTGTACCACAAGTGCAACCAAAAGTCTCGTGGATTATGCCAGAATCAGGGCCAGAGAAGAAGTTCAGTGGATGGAATTGAGCTGACTGGTTGCAGAACTTGTGATAACCAACTTCAGCACCCAAGTCACTGATGAACTTAGCAACCAGTCTTCGAGTTTCTCTGCAATGATACCAAAGAAAAAAGGAAAAAATAAAGCTGTCATTTCAAAATCTGTCATTTGACTTGCTTTTCCCCATCTGAAAAAGTGAAGTTTAAAACTTTCCAAAATCATCACTTAGATATATCATCATTTAAGAAACAATTAGGAGATATAAGGAGAAAATAGATTGACTGTAGAAACAATTAGGCACATTTACAGATAAAAAAATAACACAACACAAAAGCATGATGCCCGCAATACAGAGCTCTAGGATAACTGAGGGTCACCTTCAAGTGTAAAGTATATAGTGAGTGCATTAAAATATAATTGTCACTAAAGGTCATTCTGTATGACCAAGTAGTTCAGTCCATCCTTTTCCTCACTTTTCAGGATCTTGGCCGAAGGCACAACCAAGATGGTATTGTTAGAGAAGATCCCTTCCCTTCATCATGGACTTTCATTTAAATTCAGGCTGTCTCAAGAAGCAAACCTTTTAGTCAAAGACGAAGACACCTTGCATCTATCTCACATGACCACAGTTAGTAGTCAACAGCTTTACAGCATGCAGATGGATGTAATAGAGTTCATCTCAAATGTGCTGTAATTAATTATCCAGTGAGAACCAGCACTCCAATTTTCACACCTAAACTTTCATTTTTTGACTTAAACATAACATGCCATAGTATTTTACCATCGCTGAGAAAAATAAAATAACCACACAAGATAATGGCACGATATATTGTCCTTGATGCTCATTGGAATAAGATCAGCTTCCGTAGACAAGGAAAGACAGATAATGTACATAGAGGGCACATACATGCCTGCATTGGTGGATTTCAATTTCAACTCCATTAGACCCTTCACAAATCTTTCTGCATCTGACACATCTTGATTGGAAAGCATTGGATTTGCTGACCCTGCAGATGTGTCATAAGTTCTTGAGTTAAATAGAGCTATACACAACTGGATTCCCAACACAAGCTTGAAGAACATGGGTCAATAGCAGGGACCACAAAACTAGTTATTTCTTATACCACCGATTCTCTAACATTGAGCATTAAGCTTACTATTTGAGTCAAAATTATAAGAAACTACACTGCCATCAACCCAAACAAGTTATGAATAATTTTCAACCTTCCATGTGATTCTACATCGCCAAGTATCAAGCAAAAAAAACATAAATAAATAAAAGAACATGTTTCTACTTCATTTCACTGCCGATTAAAATGGCATTACCCATTTTAAAAGAAAGCATAGATTGTTTAATATAGAACCACACCTCAGTGAATATAGTCAAGACAAACTATGAATAAATCAGCTGCAAGTCCCAAAATCGTGTATCAGTTGAAAATGTTGTAAAGAATGAAATGTCACAATATTTTTTTATATAAACATGCATAGCTTTGCCTTAGTAAGGACCCTCTTTTGGACGCAGGTCATATATCTTATGTATATACGATACCACCTTTTCATTTTAATCATAAGCACCGAAGCATTTTAAAATTGCCACTCAGTTTATTTTGCTAATCTAGCATGCCACGGGTGTGCCTAAAAGGTACAAAAAGAAATTACCAGAGTCAAAACTTTGAAAAGGTTGAAATACTCAATTTCATGACTCCATCATAGATAATCAAAAAAGTTTTCGTACTCTTTCATATATAGAAGGAGAGCACTACCATTGGCTAGCTATCCCTGAACACGCGAACTAAATACTTGTTACTTTCCTACATTAATGTCAACAAACTACATACAATTAACCAAGTTACTGTATCGATCAACGTCATTGATTCGTAACAGGAACATCAAATTCGACGGAATAGCCATATCAGATCAATCCCAAACACAAGACAACGCTCAAAAACAGTGTAACCAAAACCATTACTCTGTACAGTGACTAAAAATTTGTACCAATGAGAAGTAGATTTGCAAATAATCACCTGGCACGAGGGCATTTTCGGAAATGTAAGTGTTCTTAGCAAGAATCGGCAAAATCAACAGAGCTATAACCCCAGCTACACAACAAATCACACTGCAACACCAGAAAAGATGAGAAAAATTTATTTAAAAAAAGGAACTTTAAGCAACTAAATAATAAAAGACTATATTAATTGATTCAAGTTAGGGTTATACCTGACGAGAAAGCTGTGAGAGATTAGGAGGATTCCCAATCGCACGATTGGTCGCGGTTTAGGTTTCGAGGTGGAGGACATGTTTGAGGAATGGGTAGCGTTAAGTATGAGTTTTGAAGTGTGGGATTGGTTATATAAGATTGTCTTTTATGTTTGGTTTTTGTTCCGATCAGTAAATTGAAGTGAGCTGTTTCGATGGAGAAGTAAAAACATAAGAGGGGAGGAAGAAGAAGAACTTTCGTTTGGGCTTTAAGCCTCGTTGCATGTGTGGGCTGGTGGAACCGGACCCGGCCAATAATCTTACCCGAGCTGTTCCTCTTGATAAATTACCTAGGGTTGTTATTTATTTATGATATAATTATAATAACCATACAAGCATGCAAATAATATGGTGAATTATTTATGGTCCTTGTATTATAAGAAACTACCGCCATATTACATGATTCTTGAATTGTAGAGCATAATTCATTATTTTATCTAGATCGAACTAAAATTCATTGATGAAGTTATAAAAGATGAAAATTGAATAGATGTTACCTAATAAGAGTTTAGACATTTTAAAATAAAAAATATTTTTGAACTTAGTTATTGGCCCTAAAAGTAAATCTATAAGTAAAACTAAGTGGACTTTTAAGAATAAGTTATATGAATATGGATTTTCATCCTATAGTTAAGCTATAAGTTATTAGACTCTTGTTAACTTTTATTTGTTATAGAGACTTTAAACTCTTTCTAATGGACATAAAATGCATTTTTGAAAGGCTGCATATAAAAAGAGGTTTTATTAAAGTAGCTTCAATTTTGAAGATAAAAGCTAATTCTAACTATGTTTATAATAACTTGAAAAGAGCTTTTCATACATCTTAAAACAACTCTAAAGCAACGTTTCACTGTTTGGTATAAAAGTAAACTTTTATTGATAATAGTTCTATAAGAGGTGCGGCTAACGTAGCCATTGAAAAAAAAAAAAACAAAAAACAATAAAAAGGTTTTGCAATTCTAATTGTCCAATGTCTATTTTGACATGGTCTTTGGATCAACTAATAAATCACTATGCAGGGAATTTCCTAAAATAATGCAGGCTAGATTCAAAATGGGTGTAATTGAAAAACTAACATTTTTTCTAAGCCCATAAGTGAAGTCAAACTTTTTAAGAGGAACCTCCATTCGTTAGGGAAAGTACGCCTTGTAGATCTTGAAAGGGTAAGGAATAGAGAATGCGAACCTCCTAGTTATCCGCTACGGAGATGGCACGAAATTGGACTCTTGACAAATTATGTAAATTTGTATGTTAAAAAGTATATTGAGGTATGGTCGATTTCCTTATTCGGCTTCACTCTTTAATGAATGGATATGTGCATCATACTAATCAAACCTAAAAAATTGTATCCAAGTGCCGTAAGAGTTATTTTTAAATACTTGGCACATAAAGAAACCTTGATTTATTTTATCCAAAAAAATATAAAGTTTGATCTAATAGATACTTAGATGCTATGTAAAGATGACACAAAGGAAATTGATTCTCTAAAGTTTCTTTTTCCTAAAGGTAATTAAATTAATAGATGTTATTGTTTAGATATTTGAAAAAAAATAATGTTATAATGATGTCACATGCTATTTAAAAAATCATAATAACAATAACTATAGATTTGTAACTTTAAAGAATTTTAGGAAAAAATAATTTTAAAGAATCTAAATCCCAATAAAAAAATATACATCAAGCATGTGTTAGTTTCGTGGTAATATGATATTATCAGGATTAGCTAAGAAGCAAAACAAAGTCACACTTTCTATAGCCAATGGTAATTACATTTCCTTGGGTAATTGCACAACACAAACTATAGATATCTCAACAACTATTATGATTTTAAAACAACAAATGTTCCAATATTTTCATGATAACCAAAGTGCAATTAGTACCATAAAAATCCTAATGCATACCTTATGTTTAAAGCAAATAGAGATACATCACCAATTTATTTGAGATCTTATAAATAATAGAAAAATTGCACTTCATTTTATTCCAACTTATTTGCAAATTGTTTGCATTTTTACAAAACCATTAGAAAGAAAAATGATTTTTTAATCTAAGGTACAAGATAGCTATTTGCAACCCATTTCGAAAAAACAGCATACGCTTTTAATGAAAAAAGGAAATAGACGATTATGTTATAAGTTGTATGTTTCCAAAAAAGAAGGATTCATTATGCCATCCATTCAATAAAAATGATGCGTCTCTTATTCTTCATCAAATCGTGACATGATAATACCTACTTATTGCAAAACAAATTCCAACTATTATTATTTCCTTTTCAACTCATCCGCCTTCTCTAGTCTTGTTTGCCTAAGTTTTTACATGGACTCGACCATGGAGACAATGTTGACAAAATGCTATGAGAAAATGGCTACTTAAAAAAGGAAACATAACGGAGTTTGAACATTTTTTATACTTAGACATAAGATATATCAAGATCAAAGCATAAAGCTAAAACTCACTAGGAATAAGAGTGAGTGAATATAAGATAGATAAAATATAAAACCTTTCATATACCCTATCATATAAGGTACAAGTTCTCAAATTTAGAACCAGAACAAATCTTATAACATCTCAGAACTGCTTTAGAACCCATACCCTATAAAGTCTACAAGGTATATGCTATCTTATGGAATATATAAATTTTGTTTTTTTTTATATAAATTTGATATTTATGTGGTATCAAAAAAGTAATCTATATGTGATATATTAAATTCTTCATATGCAAAACTTATGGAGTTAATAGCAAAATTTATTAAATTAATAATAATAATAATAATAACAACAACAACTTTTACTACCTTTAATATTACAAGTTTATATGATCTTACCACTAAGCGAAATGAGGATTAATAAATAAAAAAAAAAGGAAAAACATAAGTAAGAGAGATGGCATTAAGTTCAAATGTTTAAGGTCATTAGTCTATGGGATTAGACTCCTTTTGTTTGTTTTTTTTTATTAAAACATTTCTTAACCGGAAACATAATGTTATAATTTCTTGATATAATTTAATAATTTTTATAAGATAGATCTAGGGTGTCCTAAAACTTATGCTCTCTATACCTTAAGTACAAGTTCCTTTATACCTTAGAGTACAGGGATAGTACATAATAAGAAGACCTCATACCTATATTGTATTCTATACGAGCAAGTTCCAGAAAATCTATATGCGAAAAATATTACGGTACTCTTATTACCTACACGATCAAGTAGGGTACAGATAAATATCCTATACAACAAAATTACAGACTCACCCCTATTAAGAAGCTTTTACAAAACTTAAAGTTCTTTACTATCTATCACTCTTCTAGAATTATTAGCACTTGTCCCCAATAGCTTTACAACAAAAACTATTACAAAATGCTATTATGCTGATGTTGAGTTCTTTAAAAGTATTGGCGTGGATTCATCTCTTTAGTTTAAAAATGTTGTACCTTATCAAGCATGGTAATCTAAGCATTTTAACTTAGATGTTCTTTATTAATTTATCTATTATGCATGAAGAAGTTGAGAAAGTTATAGCAACAATAGTTGAAACTTACCTTGTTAGAATTGATTTTGAAGATATTGCAAGGTATATGAATTTGCACAATTTTGGAATTTGGTTCAAAATAGGTCACTAAAAGCATTTAGAACCTTGCCATACTCTTCTAACACAACAAAGATTGCAAGTGTGGTCAAAGCACCATATTTTCCTTTTGAAACAAATATGTTGCATTGCATTGTTTTAAAATGTACAAGTTATAGGAATAATTCTCAAACCCCCCTTTTTCTTGTCTAATGTACATCTCTCAGTTGCAATTGATAGTAGAAAAAGGATGTATATCCCCATTTGTTGCTGGATCTTTTGTGTGACGTAAGGAAGGAGAGTTAACCTTCTTAGTATGGATTATGCTCCCCTTTAAAGTCATTGAGTTTTGACTCGCTTGTCATTAAGTTGTAAAAATATAAGACATTGACATGTTTACTTTAAGGAAGAAATAAAAGAATCAAGAGATATTGGATTGGACACACTTGAAATCCGTTAATATAGCAATGAATGATGAGGCTTAAAAAGGTATAGATAGTGACATTGTCCTTTCAAATAAAGAAATTTTGAGGAAATTTTTCTCCCTTCCCCAACCCCAAAACTTTGACTTATATGTGAATTCTAAAATCAAAGTTTAAAGGAGCTATGGAGGTTATTTTTTAATTTAAGAAAGTTTACGGACAAAAAATCAAACTTTAAAAGTCTAAGAGGACAACTCCACCTAAGTTGAAGTTTATGAGGGTTATTTACAATTTGCTCAAAAATTTTTTGTTAAAACAAAAGTTAAGGATTACAAGCACATCAAAATTTAACCAATTAATCAATTATGGTCTTGATCAATATTGTTCAAGATGGTTTGACCAAAGTTTCTAGCACATTGATCCAAATTTTTACTTTAATGGACTCTTCGAAGAAACCTTTGGTGGAGATTAAACAAAATTATAAATGACCCATCAATCTTGTTCCTCTTATTGATGAAGCCATTTTATGCACTATTTTAAAAGAATACTAGTTGACTAGAAAAATATTCTCTATTAGAACTGACAATGCTGCAAACAACACAACATCAATACCTTGCAAGCAAAAACTTTGCCAGCTAATGCTAAGAGGCATATTCTTCCATGTCCGTTGTATATCAAAGATGGCTTAGCATGTTTGGATTTCAAAACATGTCCTAGCAAACAAGTAATTAATCAAATTATGGATAAACAAACGATTTACAAGAGGTGGATAAAATTTTGCAAATGTCAGGGGATACGCCCTGAAAACTTCAAAAGGGATATACAGCAAGGGTAGAACTCGATCTATGAGCTCATCTAGAGAACTATCCCTTTCAAATATAATTTGTGCCAATTTGTTGTGCATCATATCCAAGAAGTTCTTTTATACCCTGATGATTAGAATGTTTACACTAAGTTTGATAGGAATCAACTCCCCAAACTGATCATGCGCAGTTGAGCTAAAAGACTCTGAGGATTTATGTGGAGAATATTAGCTTGAAGCCCCATCCAAGAAAGAGATTCCTATTTTGACCTCCATGTTTCACCTTTTTGTCGACTTAAGTACCAAGCTCTCGCGTGTGGCAACATGGTTCCTGAAGCTACCAAGCATACAGACCAAACTGCCAAGCAGCTATATTAATCGCCAAGCTTTTCCCAAGACCCAGACAATGTTTGAGCAAAACAACTTGAAACTTCAGTCCCAACCGAGTTCCCAAGCCAACTAGCATTCGACCGCGGTTTAAGCCAAACTGCGAGATACCCATCCTGAAGGTAATTTAAATAACCTTAATTGACCAAGCTCCAACCTGAACCAGATCAGGTCGGCTCTGATCGCAGATTCTTTTCCTTTACCTTGTTCGAATTGTATCATACTCCAAATGCTAACCACCATAAGGCACGTATCTTTTAGTACAACATTCTAGAAGGATTTTCTCACCACCTGTATAGAATATTCTTTTTTTTACCCTTTTTAGTATATTTCATGTATTCTAGTTTGTACATTACCCTTCTTATCTTTTCCATATATACTCGTAACTTTAGTGGGGTTAGTATAAAAACCTTATTTGTTGTACGCAAACATGATCTATCACATTATTAAATTAACGCAAGTTTCCTTTATAAGTAGTCCTAGTGCTCTCATTTTTCCTTAACTCTTATATATTCCCTTTAGTAAGGAGTAATGGCAAGTGACCCTATAGTTTGGACCGGTGAGTCATATCTGACGAATTATAGGTCAAGTAGAATCGATTGGTGTATCATATCCAGTTGGCAGCTACCTGGATTTGACTAAACTTCTTTGTTTTCTTTCGACTTCTACATTGTGGTGCTTCTCCATGTATTCAACCTCGGAAATACATCAACTTCATTGGTATCAGAGCACAATTCCGAGAGGAAATGTGTAAAGTTGCAATGAAGTTTTGTTTATCTTTGCTGTTTATACCTACTATGTTCTTTCTGCAGCTGTTACAATGTATTCATATGAAGTAAGTTTTGAAGTTTTGAGCTGTGCAGAGAAGATTTATGTGCTGCTAAGTGTAGTTCCAGTTAGTACTCTCTTTTTCACTGTGAAAATAGAATAAGTTCATTTATATCCTGTTTGAGTGAGTTTAAGGTATTGAAATTGTTAAGAGTGTGTTAGTAGAAGTTTAAGCAGTAAGGTTAAAGTGTTTGTTGTATACTGTGTTAATATTCTGTTAGAAAGGTAATACACTATGTCGGATACAAAAGTTCACGGTGTCATTGGTGACTTAAGTAGTAATGTTCAAGCTGACCGTGGTCATAATAATAATAACACTCTTGGGTTAGTTGATGATAAGCTTAATAGACTTATTAATATTATTGAGAGTCTAGTCACTGTAATACAAGTTAACAGATAATAATCCTAAGGTATGCCACATCATAACCCACCTGAGAATGTTCTAAAGAGACATTATAGCTAAGGTGGTTGAACCAATCACCCAGTTTAACCCCATCAAGCTAGAGGAGTTGTAGATCGAGTTGCTCAACGACGACTGGAGTTGGAGAAGATTGAGGAAATAGATGTTGAAGAGTATCAAGAGGAAGAAGAAGAGGCTAAATATTACCAAGCGCAAGAGTGATGATGCCGAACTCCTCGAAGACTTGATATTGTTAAGTTATATATCGCGCCCTTTAGTGGAAGTGGAGATGAAGATGAATATCTAAAGTAAGAAGAAGGTTGAGAAAGTATTTGATTGCTATGGATACACTGATGCTGTTAAAGTGCAACTTACTGCACTTAAATTTTCTAGATATACTACCATGTGGTAGTGGTGGAAGAATCTGAATGCAGTTAGAGCAAGATATGGAAGACAAGGTATAAGAACTTAGGATAAGATAAAGAGATTGTTAAGAGGGAGATTCATGCTTAATACTTACTTACAGGACACATTTGCAAAATTGTAAGAACTTTACTAAAGAAGTTGATCTGTCAACGATTATATGAGAGAATTCCATATGCTAATGATTCGAGCCGACGTGGATGAACCTAAGGCTCACATAGCTTCAAGGTTTATTTCTTGACTCAAATATGAGGTTCGCAAGATTGTATAAGTACAAAGGTTCTATACGCTAGAAGAAGCTATTAAGGTAGCACAAAGAGTTGAAAGGCAGAGAAAAAATGCTGTAAGCTGACTTGGGACGATATTTTCCCAAGCCACCAATCACATCGACTTGTTCATTTTGAGTCGATGACAGATATGGCCGACTTAGTGATAGCCAAGTATATTAATAAGGTCAAGCAAGCCAACCAAGCTAGAATAGGGATAAGCTGACCCCGAAGATATATGAAAAGGGACAGACCTCCAGACGAAAGACCAATGAAGTAAAGTGCTTGACATGCTTGGGCTTCAGACACATGGCTGCAGAATGCTCAAACCAACGTATTATGGTGCTTCAAGGAGATGCAGTGAATAGCATTGATAAAGGTTGAAGCCGAAGAGGAAAAGGAGAGCTATGCCTATGTCGACCAGGAAAAGTTGATGACCTTAATATTAAGATGAGTGCTGCTCTGAAGAGGACCAGAGAAAGAATCCATTCCACACAAAATGTACCATCAAAGGACAACTATGCACCATCTAGTAGACAAAGCAAGTTGTACTAACGTCATTGTATAGTCCTTTGTGCAGAGGTTAAGGTTGCCGACCTCTAAGCACCCTTAACCTTAGAAGTTGCATCGACTCCACGATAACAGTGCTTTACATGTCACAGAGTAAGTAACCAAGCCATTCAATGTTGAGAATGTGTATAGGGACAAAGTAGTGTACAATGCCATCCCTATGAAACTTTCGCATCTATTACTTGGAAGACCTTAGTTGTATTGATCGACGTGTTACTCACAACGGGCACAAGAACACTTATGTCTTTGTTAAGGATGGAAAGAAGATTGTGTTGCAACCTATGACACTGACCTAAGTAAATGAGACTCATAACCAGCTTGCCTGAGCTAGTAAGAAAAAGGCTTTAACGATGAGCCAAAGTGAGCTCTAAGCCACTAAGAATGCTAAAGAGCTTATGTTCTTATTGATTAGAAGATTGTTGGATATGAGAGACCTTGAAGAAGTGCTTGATGAGATCCGAACGTTGATAGATGAGTTTTTAGACATGTTTCCTAAAGAGTTGCCTAAAGAACTACCCCTAGTCTGAGGTATAAAACATTGTATTGATCTGTACCCAAGCGCAGCTTTGCTAAACTGCCTACCTATAAAATGAACCTTAAGCAGGTTACCAAGCTAAAAAAACAAGTGGATAAGCTCGTAGAGTAAGATTATGTAAGGGAGAGCATGAATTCTTGTGCTGTGCCAGCTCTACTCATCCTAAAGAAGGATGGTTCGTGGTGCATGTGCATTAACAACTGAGCAATCAATTATATCACTGTCAAGTACGGATTTCCAATATCGAGGCTTGATGACATGTTGAATGAGCTTCATGGTGCCAAGATATTTTCAAAGATTAACCTACAAAGTGGCTATTATCAAATTCGCATAAGACCAAGTAATGAGTGGAAGATTGCTTCAAAGATAAAGTATGGTCTCTATGAATGGTTGGTCATACCATTCAGACTTACAAATGTATTGAGCATATTTATGTGATTAATGAATCATGTTATGTTCCCTCTGATTAGACGATGTGTAGTCATGTACTTCAATGACATATTGATATACAGTGTCAACCTAAACAATCATGTTCAACATCTTCGAGCTATTTTTTATATTTTACGAGCTAAGAAGTTATATGGGAATCTGAAGAAGTATACGTTCTATTAGGGTGAAGTAGTTTTTCTTGGGCATGTGATATCAGGAGAAGGAATCTGAGATGATGAGGAAAAAGTCCAAGCTGTCTTAGAGTAGTCGACACAAAAAAATGTCATTGAAGTTTGAAGTTTTCATGGCCTTTATTCTTTCTATAGATGATTTATTAAAAACTTCAATATCATTGCAACCCCCTTGACCGAGCTACTGAAAAAGAGTAATGGACTCCCATGGAATGACTAAGCTGAATGGAGCTTCAAGGATATAAAAAAGAAGCTCACTACTGCCTATTTTCTGTCCCTTCCAAATTTTGATAAGCCATTTAAATTGAAATATGATATGACAGGCATTAGAATTAGTACCATCTTGATGCAAGAATAATAATCGGTTGCCTACCACAATGAGAAGCTTAGTGGTGCCACATTGAACTATTCTATGTATAAGAAAGAGTTGTACTCTCTTTTTCAAGCTCTTACTGTTTAGCAACAATATTATTACTACGAGAGTTTGTAATTTACATTGACCATAAGTCGTTAAAGCATCTTGGGAGTCAAAATAAACTTTTAAAGCGGTAAGCTAAGTGGTTAGAGTTTATGGAAGGTTTTTCATATGTGATTCGGCACAAGAAAGAAAGCGCCAACATGGTCATTAATGCTCTATCACATCGACAAACCTTACTAACTATCTTATAGACGAAATTACTAAGATTTTCACTTATCGTTGAGCAATATGCTCATGACCCCCATTTTGGTCCTATTGTAGAGTAATGTAGAAACAAAGTTGCTGATGGAGGCTATTATGTCCAAGATGGCTATTTGTTTAAGGATAAAATGCTGTACATATCGAGCTAATCTACGTATGAGCTGTTGGTTAGGGAAGCTTATACTGTTGGATTATTCAATCATTTTGGAGAGACCAAGACTGCTAACTTGTTGAAAGAAAATTTTTACTGGCTTGGTTTGGCTAAGAATGTCCATAAAAATAGTTGGTAGTTATGAAGTCAGTAAAAGGGCTAAGGGAAAGAGAGAGTCACATAAAGAGTATATGCCCCTATTTACTCTAACCTCACCTTGGGCTGACTTCAGTATGGTCTTTGCCCTAGAGTTGCCTTAGACATCTAGAAGGAAGGATTCAATATTTGTTATAGCGGACCGCTTCAGCAAAATGGCATACTTCATTTCGTGCCATAGAACTAACGATGTTTTATATATCACTAATTTGTTTTTGCGAGAAGTTGTCAACTACATGGAGTACCGAAAACTATTGTTTCAAATCACGATACTAAATTCTTAAGCTATTTTTGGAAGACTCTATGGAGAAGACTTGAGATTAAACTTGTGTTTAGCTTTTATAGTCACTCTCAAACTGATGGCCAGACTAAAGTAGTGAATAGGATGCTAGATAATTTACTTAAAGCTGTCATAGGAAATAACTTAAAGGATTAGGATCTATGTCTACCAATTGTGGAATTCTCATACAATCGAACCGTCTATAGTACCGTTAGGAAGACTCCCTTCGGGGTCATCTATAGCCTCAATCCCACTATTCCCCTAGATTTGATCGACATCCTCATAATTGTTGAAGAAAGTCAATTTGAAATCGATCGAGCCCAAAAATTACAAGAACTATATCACTTTGTGACTAAGAAGATCACCTAATTCAACTAGAGAGAATAAGACAGTAGTAGTCGTGGCCGTTGAACCGTTTTCGTTAAACCGGGAGACTTAGTATGGATTCACTTCGACCAAGAGCAATTTCCACACCTGTCATAGAGTAAGCTATCTCTACGAGCTAATGGTCCACTCAAGGTCGTGAAGAAGATTGACTACAACGTTTATTGTATCGAATTACATGAGAACTATGGTGCTTCTTCCACCTTCAATGTATCCGACCTGATTCTCTATTAACTGGAAGAAGAAGACCCCGTAGATGCTTAGGAAGAACAAGACCACTTTAGATTTGAGGAAAAATCTTTTTGAGCTCCAGGTAGATGATAGGAATCAATTCCCTAAACCGATCACACGTAGCTGAGCTAAAGGACTCTAAGGACTCATGTAGAGAATATTAGCTCGAAGCCCCATCTAAGACAAGGATCCATACTCCGACCTCCTTATTTCACCTTACTGCCGACCTGAGTATTGAACTTTCATGCATGCCAAACACTGTTCCCAAATCTGCTAAGCATATAGATCGACTTACCAAGCAGCCATAATAATCGCTAAGCTTTTCCCAAGACCTAAACCGCGTCTGAACAAAACAACCTTAAACTTTAGTCTAAACCAACTAGCATTCAACTCCAATACAAGCAAAATTACGAGATACCTATCCTAAAAGGGATCTAAACAACATTAATTGACCAAGCTCTAACCTGAACCAAATTAGGTCAACTCAGATTGCAAATTCTTTTCCTTCACATTGTCCGAAGTGTATCATACTCTAGACTCCAACCACCATGTGACATATGTCTTTTGGCACAACATTCTAAAAGGATTTCCTTATCATCTGTACATAATACTCTTTGTCTTTTTTACCCTTTTTTGTGTATTTCATATATTCCAATCTATACATTACCCTTTTTGTCTTTTCCATATATACTTGTAACCTTAGTAGTGCTAATATAAAAACCTCAATTGTTGTACACAAACATCATCTATCACATTATCAGATTAACAAAAGTTTCCTTTGTGAACAACCATAGTGTTCTCATTTTTCCTTAACTCTTATCTATTCCCTTTAGTAAAGAGTAGTGGTGACTAACCCTATAGTTCAAACCATTGAGTCATATCTGTTGAATTGTAGATTAAGTAGGATTGATTAGTATATCATGTCCAGTTAGTAGTTATCCTAATTTTATTAAACTTCTTTGTTTTCTTTCAACTCTCTACGTTGTGGTGCTTCTCCATATGTTCAACTTCAGAGATGCATCAAGGTTACTTGTCATATTAAATTTTTTTTTATGATTGCACTGTTACGCTTCGAAATAGCAGAATTGTAACGGTCTCATCATGCAAACCATTATAAGATAGAAGCTGATACTACGGCTGCTATCTTAGACTTGATTTGCACAAGACATTCGCGACTAACATACTTTAAAGTAAACAGTTTACAAATTAAACATGTTATTCATCTATGAAAATATGAAAAATACATGCAAGTATCTAAATATCTCAAGTAATGTTTACAAGATTCAGTAACCTAATCTGATTTCACTTAAGTAATACATAAATTGATGCTAAAAGATTTAGAGATAAGACTTAAAATTCAAGAGTATGATCAATACTCGGTTTTATATTCTCACTCCCTTGGATCCAACAGTAGAGTAGGTAGCTTCAAGATAGTTATACTGTAGCTTCCTAACTAGTACTTATAATAGCATCTATAAGAATGTGAGCAACCAACCACTCAGTAAGTTGGAACGAAGACTTAAAACTACACATAAAGTACAAACAGGGTTATCAACAAATTATTTTAATGTAACGCAAAAAGCAAACACCATCTCACAATATTATCCGGTTCATCATGATATTAGAGAAATTACACTCGCTTTAATCTGGGTTGAGAAGTTTAACACAAATATCAACAGCTCGCGATCAAACCCAAGTTTATGTAATAGAGACACCGCTCTTCCCATAACTATCTCCGAACTACTGCCTTCATCCTTGCCGCGATCTCTTCTCTTGTCACTTATATGCTATCCAGTATTATCCCTTTCGAAGGGATTGATATTTAGTTAAAGAACCTTAAACATTTCCCCTAATAGGTTATTGTACAAGTTTGATTTAGAATTATAAGTCATATATTTATTTAAGTCCAATTTAAGGTGTTCAACCATTTTATGTAAAACAAACGGTTACAATCCATGGCATCAAACCATAATCATACAATTAAACATAGAAAGATGCACACAATCAAGCTATCTAACAAATACAATTAGATATAATCATAAGCCTCTAAGTACTATAAAACAGTACTCCAAAATACAGTAACGTATTGATCTCAAACTTACCTGGACTTCCCGCTTACTTACTCAAGGTATGACTCGTAATAAACCATCACAGAAAATCCCTATAATATAAATATTGTTTTAGTTTTCATATAACTATCATAGATAGATTTTATTCTATAATTTATATTATTATATTTGGTTTAAGGTCTTATTATATTTAGTCATTCGGGTCTGGGTCTCTTGGGATTATTCCTTTTATTTAACCAACTTCTAAATTTATTTCTTATTCCAATTTTGATTCAACCTCCGAATCAAGTTCTAGTTTACCTTTTGATTACCCTTTGTTTGTAAGTCTTTTAAATATCTTTTAACCTTTTTCTTACGGTTTATTTGGTGATTAAAACCTTTGGTTTAGGTTTTTAACTTACTCTCTAATATACTTCTATTACCCCTAATTTTAGTTCTGCTTTTAAATCAAATTTTGATCCTGGGATTGTTCATATTTTTATATAATCACTTATACATGTGTGTATGTGCGTGTGTGCATAAGTTTTATATCATTAGTTTTAGTTTAAAACTATAAGTCTACTCATTTGTTCAAGTTTTATATTATCTATAACCAAGCTAATTCTTAACCAGTTTTTGATTCAATTTCTAGTTATTGTTTTATTTATAAACTCTATGAATTCTTTTTTAACCAATATGTAAAATTTATCTCGTTGTACTTAAATATCCTAAATTTTCATTTTAGCTTTTAACCAATATTTCGGTCGATACAGTACACTATATTCCTCATTTAACTATTGAATTTGCTCCCGATGTAAAAATAATTTATATTTTTCATATAATTATCTAAATACATATTCCATATCAAATTTATTATTATTATTATTATTATCAATTTTGACATAATATTTCCTTTCCATTTAATTCCTATATACACATATTACATATTATTACCTAATCTATACTTAAAACACTTATCTAACATTACATATATCATTTTTCATCACCAATAACATATCAAGATATCTAATTATATCCTAAATCAAAATTTATACCTACTCACCCTAAATCACCAAATTAACTTAAATATACCCTTTTACCTATTAATTATTTACACATATTTATTACATATTATATATAATACATACAACTAACACCTCAAACCCTCACAAATACCATCTTACATCAACAACCAACATCTAAGGATATCTAATTACATACTAAATTAGAATTTCCAACAAATTAACATTAAATTTCCAAATTAAGCCCGTAAATTGCCTTTTATACAAGATTTTAAGGTCTAAAAATTAAGTAAAATCTTAGAAAACAAAGTTTTGAAAAATATTTTCATGGCACTATCATATATATCCTAAATAGTTTAGATAAAAATTTTAAGGTTAAAACTACATCATTAATGTCATTTAAGTCAAAATTGAAAACTAGCTTAGGTTTAGTGATTTCTTAAGGACAATATATCATGGGACCTAAATTTATCAAATTGATATTTTTTTTTCCTAAATCTACATACTAAAATATCTCATAATGACAAATTTCATAATTTTTCATTTTTATTTGATATTTTTAATAAATAAAACAAAATCGCAAGAGAAATTCAAACTCATCGACATTGCTAGCTCCAGCTATCATGGCCATGTTGGTCAATTTAGGGCCTATCTCCACTGTCTAGTGGTGGTAGTCATCCACTTTATTGGTTGTATGTTCTCCTTATAAGCCCTAATTCTAATACAATTTGTTAATTTTCCTAAAAATTCTCTCTCCTTAATTTTTTTTTTAACTTCCAACTAGTCAAAATAAAGTCTAGAAGGGAGGGTCTAAATTTATAGTGTTAGTTAGGTTTTTCTTTAATTCTTTTGTTAGACAATTGTCCATTATCCTCTATCTTTTTGGCTTTTTATTTGTCTTAATTTAATTGGCTAATTTTCTTTTTTTCATTCCTAGCATGCTACGACTAACATTTGGACATTTCTTCAATTTTCCATAATTTTCTTAGTTTTTTATGAATTTTCCTTAATTAATTAGTATTATTTTAGCATATTCTACATAATTTAAATAATTTTGTGTATTTTTATCTACATGTAAATACATAAATGGTATAAATAAATACTTCTAAATATTATTTAAGTTATTTTATGATTTTTAGTGTGCTTATAATTTATCTCTATCAATTCGTTAACTGTCGAAACTTATTTTATGTATTTTCGATAAATAACAAGTGATATACGTATAATTTAATATTATTATATTTAATTATTTTATTTTCCTAAATCCAAACTCATAAGATAACTTTCACTAATATTTTTAGTTTCGTCGTAAAATTTGGGTTTAATTGAACAACTTACTTAATCTCCTTAAATTTTATGTATCAAACTTCGAACACTTGACCACGGAGCTTACATGCACTAAGACATTCCTACAAGTGTACTGGCCTATGTCATTTATTTGTTAAAGAAGTTGTAAACATACTAAACTCTAGTAGATGCATATACAATCCAATCAAACAAGATTCTATGATATGTGTATTAAATAGTTGGCTTATTACAGAGACAATCCTAATGATTATCTCCTTGCTACTATATTAAACCGTTGCATTAAAATTGATGATTTGTCTAATTATCTTAATTATTACTATGAGTATGTCAATAAATTTTCCTTAACACAAGATTCAATTTTTAAGGAGTATGTTCTTCTATGGACGAACCAGGTATTGCATGAGTTATTTCAACATTTTCCATTCGTTTATGGTGGTCAAGTTCTGGCAACTCCATCACCCCTTATTACCTCATAGATCAACAGCATTAAAGGTTTACCTATTGTGGATCATTTGCTATCGCAAAGGTTGAAAAGGCTGATGGGCCTTCAATAGAACTTAATAATTACCTTAATATAACTTTTAACTTTGGTGAGAGTGTTTGTATTCAAGGCTTTAATATTGTCGATTGGTGAAAGAAGTGTGTAAGAACATTTCTGGTCCTTTTTCGAATGGTGCAACAAATCCTTGTAGCTTTAGCTTCAAGGATTACTATTGAATAAGTTTTTAGTATGGTTAGACTAGTTTTAAATGATAAGAGAGCATCTTTATCGACAGTAACCATTGAAATCCCCATATGCATTGAAGATTGGATACAAACGCAAAGGCAAGAGTAGGAACTGTGCGGCACATCTGACGAAGATGATGAATATTTCAGCAATTTCAATGCCTTAGGTGGAAGCACAAGCGCAGATGAGGTGAAAGTATTTAACTACTTTAACATTTAATTAAAAAAATTTTAACACTTGGAAAAAAATATCTTCATAATTACAAAAATAAATAAATTAATAAATAGATAAGACGGTTGTTTTCAAAATTAGAATATTACCTTTAGCTTTTCCAAAACTTAGATCACTTTCTAGGATTTTTTCTTAAACAAATAACTTGGTTAATCATGTAAAATTGACTTTTTTGCAAATTAAAGTTAACAAATACACTAAAGCGTCTTTTAAAAATAAATTACCAAATTGCAACAGTTTGATTCCAACTAGTGAATAATAAGCAACGATGGGCCGACCTTAAAATCTAAATATTTTTTTCCCTCTATAATTATGTGTGATACCTTAAAGTTTTAGCAACTAGTATTCAACATCTAATTTAGGATATGTAAGATCTATAATTTTGCGATTAGATCCTTAGCGTTTGATTTAGGGCATTTGTGAAAGTAACCAGATAAAGCTACAAATTTATGAGTGGGTTAGGAATGTTAGTTGAAGAGAACTTGTGAGCTTGGATCTCAAAAATATAATAAAACAATAGAAATATCAGACATGTGCGAAATGATAGTTAACAAACATTTAGAAATAAATTATATGAGTAATAAAATTACGGAATGACATAAAATAATATGTATGAAATATGTATATATATTGTATATAATTATTATGCAACAATATATACATGTAATCACTCAAAACAACCGAATATATGTAAATATATATTAAAATGATAAAAAAAAGGTAATAATTAAATAAAATCGGTGTGGCATTGGGGAAAATTTGAAAATGGCATGGCAAGCTATGGGGAAGGAATAAAAGTAAAGTAGTATCTACACACTCCTAAAATTGGACACCTAATGTTGTAATTTCAACATGTGTGGCAAGAGAAAATTAGGATAAACACTTTAAACTTGCTTATAAAAACCAAAACTGACTTTCATTTAGAAGTTCAATCAATTATAGTTCTGGGAAAAATAATGAGAGAAGGATTGAGTGAGGAAGATTAAGAAGAAAAATTATAAAAAGAAAATAGAGTGAAACTGGGGATGTGCAAGTTCACCACCTTTAATGGGAACTGGAAGTGAAACTATATCATCACCTGAATGAGAAGGCCATACCTAGCTTGGTAAATAAACCCTCATCCCTCAACAGTAGCCGGAGCGTAGTGTTTTGGTGAGTGTTTGGTTTTCTTTTTTCTAACTAAAATTTAATAAAAAGAGGAAACGACCTTCAAGAGTTTTGAAACTTGGAATTCTCAAGTACTTTTATATGATGAATTCAAATATCAAACTAGATTTTCAAATTTTTAAGTATTAGTATAGGGTCCTTAAGAAAAACATCTCATCAATTGATTGTCTATCACATTTTCAAAAATCCACTTATTGTAGTTTCGATCTAAATTTTATGAGTAAAAGGCTATATTTTCATCTTATGTGGTTGGATTTTCAAAATCAAGTAGTTGGATTTTGAAAAAAAATTTTACTTTCCCTCCAAACAATGTACTGGTAGTTATATTTTCTAAAGAAGTTTGTTGGATTTTTTACAAAACTATGTTATAATTTGTTTTCATTAACATACAACAACTAAAAGTAAGTAATTCTAAGTTTTAAGCTAATGATTTTGGAGTTTAAAGAGAAACTTGGTGATTTATACGATTAATTCCAAAGTTTTTCTTAAAAAATTTGTATATGAATAAAATTTAGAGAAGGAGTATAATAGGTGGTTCCGGATTTAGGATACTCCGATATTGGAAGGAGTGAAATGAATATGATTCTATAACTCTAGATGAGTTGGACTTGTGTGCAAAGTAGTGAAATATAATAGTAGTAGTAGGGTCAGAAGCTCGATTAAAAAGTACTTTGATAAAAAGAGTCTGATATGTAACCATGGTAATAACAGTTAGGAGCTTGGTCAGAAGGTAAATTGGAACTAAACACTTGATCACACTTGAAGTCCAAGAGCAAGTCATGAAGTGGTTTACATATAAATTCTAAGAATTTACTAAAGTTAAAACCTTGACTAAAAACTTCTTGGGTAGGAATTTAGGCTAAATTACGAGGTCAAGATTTACATTACTTAAGTAGTACTTAATAAATGGCTTATGAAACTTACTTAACTTAAATGAGAAACATGCCTAAATGTTAAAAAGGAAACTCTTATTCCATATATTTGATGGAAAGTAAGGATGTTATATTAAATATTTTAAATATTTAGGATAATTGAAGAAGATTAGAGCAACGCACATATCAACACTGAGGTAAGTTAGATCAATGCTTTGCGATATTTTAGAGTATTACCTTAAAATACTTACAGGTTTTAGTATGCTTTTAGCTTATGGTTGTAATTTAGTCATTTGTGAGTGTGCTTAATGTGAGTCCTCAGTTTCACATAATTATTTCTAGTTAGTAATTTAAAGTGAATGTGAAAGTAGGCCAATCGAGATGATAATTTACGTATGAATCTTAAGAGTTAGACGATGATACACCGTAAGTCTGGAATATTGAAATATAATAAAATAATATTATTATAGCTAAAAATAAAAAATTTTACTAAATTATATTATACTGTAATTTATCTACTGTAAACGAGTAATTAGGTAATGAAAATTAATCAAACTTTAGAGATAAATTATTGAGATATTAAAATTATAAAGTGACATAAAAAACATATAAAAATAGTACATAAACTTCAGGTGTAATTATTATATATAATTATATACCCGAAAATGTGTATAATTACTAAAAAATTTATAAGGAAAATAATAAATAATTTACAAAAAGTTGCTAAATCACTAGAATCCATATGGATGAGGCATAGAACATCTTCAGCTAGTTTTTAATTAAAGAATCAACACTAAAGACACTTGATTATGCTTAAACTTAAGGTATTTAAGTCAAAATTATTAGAGAGAAATTCATTTCTCACATTACAAACTTAGGAATTGTCGCCATTTTTCTCTAGAACTTCAAACAAGCTTTAGGGAGCTTAAGAAAAATATAAGATAGAGTAGATTAGGAAGAACAATTTTGGAAAAAATTTAAAATCAAAATTCTACACACCAAGAAGAATTAGAGAACATAGGTTCGGAGAGTATTTAGAAGCGAACCACTACCACTATGTAATAGAGAGGGCAATGCCTAAGGTTGCCGACAAGGCGGTTGTGGTCGGATGGCCAAATTCTAATGAGTCTAAAAAAATGAACCCAATTTTTTCCTATTTTCTAAAAATATTAAATTAACCCTAAAAATTAAGAAAAAATTTATTTTGACATATTTTTATGTGTACTCTTTAAGAAAAATATTAGTTTCTAAAATTTTTAAATATATATATAACATCCTTAAGAAATCATCCAAAACCGAACAATTTTCAAAAGTTGTTTAAAATAACTTAATTATTGTTGTTTCGAAACCAAAATTTTTTTAGAACTTCTCTATATTGCATGTATTAATCTTATGAAAAGATTTCGATCAAAAATATTTTTCATGATTTTTTGTAATTTTTTAGCCTTTAAAATTTAGTAAAACGCTATTTTTAGGATATTTTCATGTAAGAAATTCTAAAGAAACTTATTTGTACCAGTTTTGGAGCTCATTGGTATTATATATCATTGGGGAGAGTGATCTAAAGTTGCTTGGATCGAATGGAATTTGATGTATGCACAAATTATTGGTTATGACTTACATACATTAAGGTAGGGGTATGTGGATTTGGAAGTATAGGTGATATGGTAAGTATGAACATATTAAACCTAAGGTGATATGGTAACTATGAGCATGTTAAACCTATTGTATGATCATGTTTTATGATGCTTGTAAACTGGAATAAGACATTGGGGCCAGTCACTGGGAGTAAACTTATAAATTAATTATGTTCAAAGAGTTCTTCAGATGGTTGAACTGGTAAAAAAAGGGAGACTCAATTCTTGGTTCAAATACTCGATAAGAAGGATTGATGGTAAAAGGATTGTAATTATAACCATGTTGGAGCCTTGTTTGAGAAACTATTTAGTAAAAGAAGTGTGGTTATAAAGACTTCAGAGATATGCTCAAACGGTTGGCAGATGAAAGAATTCTAACTTTAAATATGATGGAGCCTTACTTAGGAAGTATTTGATGAAAGAAGTAGGATTGTATTGATTTTAAAAATTTAAACATAGGGTTGGATAGTTTAGAAGGCTTAGATAAAATTGCTTTAGAGACATCTTTAGAAGGATGGTTTGCAAAGAGAAGACCTAATCTTTAGTTTAGAGAGTTGATCAGAAAGTTAGATAGTAAGAGAGACTTAACTATACCCCTATCATAAAATCGTTTAGGAAGTACTCTATAAGGGAAATATGGTTAGAATGGCTTCGAAACTTGATTTGAGGTTTGGTTGGCATGAAATACTTAGAGGAAAATAACTTCAAAGGCTTGAATAGAAAATTGGTTAGAGTAAGGGACACAACTGGGATAATTGCAAAAAGACTTGATCAGAAGATTATAAGTCTAAAAACACTTATCCAAAGACTTAATTAGAAGGTTCAGAGACCAAAATTCGGTATTAAACAAGCTTTTAAAGCCATGTTTAGAGACTTCAATAGTAAGTAGGAACTCGATACAAAACCTATATAACTTGCTAAAGATAAGTTATAATCACACTTAAATTATTAAAATAAACTCATTTAACTTTATATTTAATAAGACTAAAGTAATTATATTTAATATTTAGGGAACAATTGAAGTGGACAAGATCGACCATCGGCACTGTTGAGCATTATATGTTCAGGTCATTGGGATTAATTCTTCATTGCACTTTGAAGTATTACTTAAGGATACTTAGATACCTTAGTATATATCTTGGTTGCCATTGTAAGTTAGCTGCCTATATGTATACAACGTATGTGCTTCAATAATGTTTTGCTATTTGGAGTGCTAGATTTTATGTATTGGTTGCTTTATGATGTTGCTAGATTGAACTGTTTGAAATTTCTTGATCATTCCAAAAGCAATCTAACTAAAACTCGGCCTAACTTCTAACCAGGTATACATCATAACCCACTAGGGGAATGACTAGGATTCTTGGAGCAAATACCGAACTTCAATGAGAGTAGAAAAAATGTCATTTCCCGACCCTTATTCGAACTAAGTGACAAGAGAAGAGGTCGCAGCAAAGTTGAAGACTATAATTTAAATGTAGTCTCAAGTAGAGTGTATTTTTCCATTGCATAAGCCCCAGTTTGGTTCTGATTCGCTAATGCATAATGTCAAACTCCTCAAAACTCGAATTAGAGTTGATGTGATTTCTCTAATCTCACAACAATTGGTCAACGTCATACAATAGTACTTGCTTATATATACATAGTATCTAACTAAATGTGCTTAAAAACCCTGGTTGTTTTATGTTAGATATGTGTTACTGTCTCACTTACTGAGCAAGTTATTACTTATTTCTCTATAGTTGTTTCATAGATTTCCCAGTAGATACACTGGTACAACTTTAGGTTCCAGAAGTATAGAGAACAAGGTCGAGGAGTAAGACTTAAGACCAATTGGTCAGATTCCTATTTTGCTTCTTGACTTTACTAATCTTTAAAAAAACTAATAGGGTCTCTTCATGTGACCCTCTAGCTTTCAACTACCATTACTTATACTATGTTCTGCAAACTTGTAGACTTTTATAAATCTTTATTATGTCGTTTTTCTAAAGTTTTTTATAAAACTTGATTTCTTCTCATGCTTATATACCACGAATTTTCTTTTAAAAGCTATTTTAGAAAGTTGTACCATAGGTTGATACCAAATTGGTACTAAATTGAATGACTCAAAGCGATGGAGTGGTAAATGCTTGGTGTAAGCTATACCTATGTTAGTAGCTAAAGTGAATAGTTTCTAGTTTAGGTTGATTTATACGGCAAGGCTGTTATAAGTCCTTGGTTTAGGGCGTGACACTTTGTATGCTGCTTTGTTGCTATAAGTACTGAGCTCCATGTTGTGTCTGCTTTAGTGTACACTGTTTTGGTTTGGACTGCTTGAAATTGATTAATTACCCAAAAACTGAACTAACTTAAACTCGGTTAAACTTCTAAGTTGACATATGCCGCAACCCATTAAGCGAAACAATTAGGTTTATCAAGCTAAACACAGATCCTTCAATGAACATAGCTAACATGAGCCTTTTCCTACCCGTAGTTGAACTAAATGACAAGAGAAGAGATTGTGGCAAGGTTGAAAACCGTGGTTCAAAGGTAGTTTTGAGCAGAAGATGTTCTCTATTGTATAAACCCTATTTTTGTTTCGATTCATGTGTGACATATTAAACTCCTCAACTTGGATCAAAGTAGTCTCAATTTCTCTAATCTTACAATAAACTAAATAATGTCATGCGATAGTATTTGCTTGTACATGCTTTACATTTAACTACCTTAATTGAAAACGTTGTACGTTTTGCGCTAAATGCATACCTCTATCTCCATCCTACTTACTAAGCAAGTAGTAACTCATTTCCTTATAGTTTGCTTTATAGGTTTAAAGTATATTACAAGTACAACACTCAGTTCTAAACTTAAGTCAACAAGGTTGGGAGTGATGATTAAGAAGAATTGGCTGGATTCTTGTTTTTGCGGTTGACTTTTCTAGCTTTTTTAAGAAAACCACTTAGGTCTCCTTTGTTGACCTAATAGTTTTTAATTTTTAGTCTATCTACTAAGTAACATGAACCTGTGAATTTTTCAAATACTCTTTTGGGAAAATTAAACTACAATTACGTTTTAAAAAATTATTTTGAATGATTGTGCCATAGGTTTATAATTGATAGGTACAAAATTGGATACTTCAAAGCGATTGAGTCAAGTATGTTTGGTGTGAACTAGGTTTACGGTAACAAATGTAAGACCAGCTTCTCCTTTAGGATGGTTCATATAGTGACACTATTGTAACTCTACTTCTTCGAGGTGTGACATTATGTTTTTCAAAACAATTCCATAAAGGTAATACAACTACTTTATAAATTAACTAATACACTTTTTTAATTTTCTAATTTGTAACATGTAATTTCATTTTTTATAAAATGATCATTTATCTTATAATTTATAACCTTTTACATAACTGCATTGTCAATGAAATAAGTCTTCATCAGTGAGATTTTCCGGACAAAATTGTAATGTAAATGTGCTAATCAAAAGTCACATCTTTTAACATATATTTACTTTTTAAGAGATTGATAATGTATTTAAATGGAGAATGACAAGC
This sequence comes from Lumnitzera littorea, assembly GCA_024138015.1. NCBI lineage: Eukaryota > Viridiplantae > Streptophyta > Magnoliopsida > Myrtales > Combretaceae > Lumnitzera > Lumnitzera littorea. Next base: position 88,509,884 of record JAMXBB010000010.1, read on the forward strand.
ATTTGAAAATATAACAACAACTATGCAAGGAAAAAAAAATTAGATTCACAACTAACGGCTTAAGCAACTATCCTACGAACTAACCACTACAAGCAAGTTTTGATTCCATCTTTAAAAAACCGTAACTCATTGGTTTCGGCTACGGGTCTAGGACGAACCTAGCTCGTGCTTTAGTTTAAATTAATATACCATCAATACTGTGTAAATAGGTAGAAATTATAAATTTAAAAATGGTATTTCGTATTTACTTTAGTTGACAATTTAGAAGAAACGACTGTTTTAAAATAACGGAAACTTACTTAAAAACTCGTAAAAATTAATAAACATGCGATACGTGTGTAAAAAGAAAAAACGATTAAGAAAATTTACAATAAAACAAAGTCTTGTGTGGAGGAAAACATAATACCAACACATAGGATAAAACCAAAAAGGCAATAAAATAAAGCATTATATGGAGAAAAACAAAATGTCTTACATATAATTGAATGGACACCAAAACTAAAAGGTAGAGAGAGAGAGAGAGAGAGATTACAAAGTTTAAAATTTGGATTTCATATCTAACTTGGTTAGTAATTTAGAGGAAATGATAGTGTTGAAAAATAACAAAAACTTGCTTAAAAGGCTCATGAAAATTAATAGACATGTGAAATTTTTGCAAAAGGAGAAAATAACTATGAAAATCCATAATGACACAAAGTCTTATACAAAGAAAAACTCATTGCCTTACCTGTAATTAAATGGACGATAAATGAGCACATAGATTAGAATCAAAATGTGCATATAGAAAGAGAGATTTTGTAGTATAAAAGGACAAACTGAAAAGTTAGAGGGAAAGAGTTTGCGCGAGTAAGCTATTAGCAAAAAACAAAGGAGATTTCTATGGTAACATTGGTAAAAATGCATCATTATAACGCTGACCAATCTAAACCATTAATTTACTAAAATTTAATCTATATTGTCCGTCTTATTAAAATAGGCTAACTTGTTACTTGGATAATAGATCAGTAGCTTTTATGAATAATTAATTAAATTGGAAAGGATGAGAGATAAGATAATCTGCTAACTTTCTATAGCAAGTTATCTTAGCCAGCTTTGTGGTAACGCCATATTGTTAGCATTACCATAGAAAAATCTAAAAAATGATATTGCATCAAAAAGCTAAGAGAGAGAGAGAGAGCACGATGATATACTTAGTAGTTGGTTTATGGATAGTTTTATTTGAAACGTATGAACATAGTAATATTTCATGGTTGCTTTGCTGCTAATAAAGCTCTATCTTCTTCTAAAGAAACTCTACTTTATTATTGTGTAGTTTGTGAAAAGTACTATTCTCACCAAGTCTCCTGTTACTATCATATACTTAAAAGTATATGTTTATTGGATACACCATCAAAAGGAAAGAGAGGTTAATAACCATTAAATATGTAATCAAAAGGTATTACCATAAAAATATGCAAATAACAACAACTGTTAAACTATATTCAATCGATACACACATGCAATATGTATATCGAAATAGTATCAAAGATAATGCATATAAAAATGTAGACTACAATAATAATAGAAAATTTTCAATTTTTGCACTTTAGTTTATTGGAAGTTTCCTTAAAAACGAAGTACATAATGTAAGAATTTTTTTCTTCTTTTATCATATTATGTTACATCTTAGAGATGGGGGATTTGAGACCAGTATCTAGCTAAGAGAATTTGTTGAGATAAGAGTCATTCTTTACTTTTTTGTGGATGATAGATATGGATTAATTTAAAAGGGTAATTTAAGGAGTTCATTAACCTCCGATGTGCATGCACGAATATATCTATATGCACATGCGTACATATGAACATATATATATACATACACACTATATGTATAACATACATAAACGTAATGTACATATAATATACTTTAAACATACATACACATAATGTATGCATAATATACTTTAAACATATATACGCATAATGTATGTATAATATACTTTATACACCCACAAATTATATGTATAATGTACATATAATATTCTTTAAACATACATGCACATAATGTATGCATAATATACTTTAAACATATACACACATAATGCATGTATAATATACTTTATATATTAATATATATTTATGTATATTATTAACACTAAAGATTTTTAATAACTACAAATTTGGTATTTTCAATTTTTTAGCTTATTTAATCATATCAATATCTTATAAACCCACTATGATAACGAAAGTTATCAAATATGACCCACTACATAGTAAAAGTCATCAAATATATTTTGTTATTATCTATATTATTTGTTAAGTAGCTTTTAAGAAATTCATCTTACCTTCAATTTATCTATATTATCCATAAGAACACACTTTTTTTTATTTTTTTATTTATATGCCATTATATTCTAATTATATTACTTCTATTTTATTACTTCAAGTACATGCATTGTGGGATCATGATTCTATTAGTATTTTATATGAATTATTTAATTATATCAATTTCTTATAAGCCTACTGTAATCACAAAATTTATTGATGCGTCTCTAGGATCGGATATACAAAGAAGTATCACAACGAAGCAAACAAAAGACAAACAGGGAAAAAGTTACTAAGTTCGAACAACTACCAAATGGATATGATACACCACTCGATTCTACTCAGCTTACAATCCATTAGATATGACATACCAATTTGAACTGAAGGGTTACTCACCACTACTCCTTACTAAAATTACTAAAAGAAATAGATAAGAGTAGAATAATGATGAGAACATTAAGGTTGCTCAACGTGAATAATTTTCTATTAGCTAGTTAATTGTCTGCGTACAAGAAAATGAGGATTTATATACTTATCAATTAGAGTTACTTTATATATATGAAAAGACAAAAGAGTATTCTATAATTAGGTTACATGAAACATACTAAAAGGGGTAAAAGTAACAAAAAATATTCAGTACAGAAAAGAAAGAATCATTCTGAAAAGTTGTGTTCAGAAGATACGTGTCGCTTGGTGGTTGGATATTAGGAATATGATACAAGGTAGCCAAAAGCAAGAAAGAGTTGCAATTAAGGGCCGACTTGATCCAGAGCAGGTCGGGAGGCAATCGGTTTAGTAAGGAAGTCAGCTAAATTGAAGTTAGACGCCTGTGGTTGGTTAGGGAGCTTGGCTCGGCTAGTTCTGAGCTGTCTTTTGGATTAAAACTTCATTGCTAGGCAAGAGCATGTTTAATATACATAAGGATCTAGTAAATAGGTTGGTAGGAGATCAGTTTGGCATAGGAATCCCTATCTCAACTTTGGTTTCAAGCTAGTATTTTTCATTCGAGTCTTTGGAGTCCTCTAGCTTGGCTACGCGTAATTGGTCTAAAGGGTTAATTTCTATCTGTTATCAATTATATTTGGTTATTATCTATATTATTTATTAAGTAGCTTTTAAAAAATTTATTTTACCTTCAATTTATCTATATTATCCATAAAAATACACCTTTTATTTTTCTATTATAAATGCCATTATATTAAAATTATATTGCTTTTATTTTATTATTTCAAGTACATGCACTGTGGGATCATGATTCTGTTATTATATTATATAATAGAAGCTATTTATATGGAAATATGTGTGAAGAATTGTAAATGTAAGAAACAAAAATTATGCCATACTGAATTCTGGTGTTAGGATGAATGTGTAAATGTAGCAGTATGCAAGGATGAAGTTCAATGAACAACCATCAGACTTCGAGTTCTCCTACTCGATCATACAGAGGAACAAACAAAAGAATATGTGTATGAATGTAAATTTTTACTCAAACTTTGAATAGTAGTGATATATGTTATATATACAAGAGTTATGCATGTGTTAAATAAGAAACTAACACTTAGTTGTCCTAACTAATCTAACTACTTTTGTAACAAACTGCTAACTATATTTTCTATTAAATTGCACAAAGGATATATTCAAAACCCAACCCCCCTCCTATGACTCTCAAATGGGAATAAGAAGGAGGTTTCCCACACAACAACTCATAAGGGGACTTCCAAGAAAGAATTTGTGATGGCATTTTGTTGATTAAATGTGTGGTAGCTAACAAGCAATCTCCCTAAAATTGTTTTGGTAAATTTGCATGTAAACAAAGTGCTCTAGCAACTTTCACCAAATGTCTATGTTTTCTTTTTACAATCTCATTTTGCCGAGGACTGTAAATGACACTTCTCTGATGTACAATACAATATTTACGAAACAAAATTTGACATTTCTTAGAAAGAAATTCAACCCAATTATTTGTTCTAATGTGTTTAGATGTAGTATGGAAATGGTTTTGAACAAAGATGAAAAAATTGGTTAGAATAGTAATGGCTTCTAATTTATACTTCATCAAATAAGTCTACGTAGACTTGGAAAAGTCATTAACAATCATTAGGAAGAGCCTTACACCACTTAGAGATGTGATTTTATAAGGACCTCATATGTCTACACGTAATAGGTCAAAAGAATGTAAAGTTTGAGAAACACTACTATCAAAAGGTAACTTGTGAAACTTAGCAAGATTGAATGTATTACAAAAGAACTTTAATGAAACAAGTGCTTTACAGTTTGGAATATGTTTAAGTTTTCCCAAAGAAACATGACCTAACCAATTAAGTAAAAGCAACAGGCTATCCTTATTCATATGAACATCAGTAGAGGACATACAATAATTAACCGTTTGTTTTATTACATAAAGTCTACAAGAAACACCAGCCTTTACAAGAGTCTGATTAGTAATTGGGTCCTATAAAATACAATCAGTGGCAGTAAAAAGAACATGAACATTAGAGTCTTTAAGAAGTTTACTAATAGATATGAGACTGAATTTAAAGTTTGGTTTAAAGAGGACATCCTTTAACAGAATTTGATAAGTAAATTAGATATGTTTAGCTATGTTAACAAGTTTGTGTAAACCATAAGGTAATTTGACTTTAATGGGACTAAGAAGTGTTTGAAAGTTGGTCATTAAGTGAATAAATGGTGTAATATGGTCAAAAGCTCTAGAGTCCACAATCCAATCACCTATATTTTTATCATTGAAGACTAAAAATGAATTAGATTGGGAAAAACGAATACTTGCTATTTCAACAAAGTTAACAACAACAATTACATAATTTGCATCCCCTTATGCTAATGGACTTGCCTTCAATGCCTTCAAAACTTCTATACAAACTTTGTTAATCAAATCAGAATCATAAGAAGGTGAACTTACAGAATCTTGTTCATCCATTGGTGGAGTAAAACTCCTACCTCTGTTCATACACACTACAGCAACATTCTTTTTAGTCTTGCTACTATTATTGTACCAATTTGGAAATGCTATTATTTCAAAGCATTTGTCGATAATATGTCTAGATTTCTTACAATGAGGGCACACAATGTGAATACTACTTTTACTTTTTTTCTCCTTTCTATCATTAAATCCTCTTTTCTATTGTGGTTTAGAAACCATATAAGCAACATTTTCATCCGCATTGTTCATCCATCCACTTACTTGCTTTTGTTTTTCTATTTAGAAAACCAAATAGTATGCTTTACTAATAATCAGAAGAAGATCCATTGAAAGAATCTGACTTTGAACATGCTCATAGCAATCACTTAAGCCCATCAAAAATTGCAACTTTTTCTTATTATCAATCTTAGTCATTTATTCATTCAATTTGTCAAGCCCCAAAGTGGTAAAGTCGTAACAGTCCTACCATGCAAATCATTCTAAGATAGAAGCTGACCATACAGCCGCCATCTTAGACCTGATTTACACAAGGCATCTACGACTAACCCGCTTTGAAGTAAACAATTCATAAATTAAATAAATTATTTACTTAAGAAATTATGGAAATATGTATATACATAAGAATTTAAATATTACAATTAATGTTTAAAAAGTTTAACGTATTATATTCCCTAAGTAATACATTATTTGAGAATAGAAGTTTTTAAACAAAAGCTAAAACCTTAACAATATATCTATTCTTCAAATATATTTCCTCATTCCCCAGGATTGAGCAACTGCTAGCTTTAGGGTAATATAGGCTACTTCTTAGCTAGCACCTATAACAACGTCTATAGCGATGTAAGCAATCATAACTTAGTAAGTTGAGATAGAGACTCAAAACTGTACAACAAACATAAATAGAGTTATCAACCAAATTATTAACTGCAATGTATGTTCAAGCAAATGCTATTGCACGACGTCGTCCAACCTATTGTGAGATTAGAGAAATTGTACCCGCTCTAATCCGGGTTGAGGAGTTTCCGTTAATACAACAACTTACAACCAAACCCAAGCTTGTGCAATGGAAACACCACTCCTCCTATGACTACTTTTAAACCATTGACTTCACCCTTGTTGCAACCTTTTTACTTATCATTTAGTTCAACTAAGGATGAAGAAGGGACCAATTATACCCTCCAGCGCTATTCCTTTTGAAAGGGTTGGTATTTGGCCAGGGAATCCTAATATTCCCTTAGCGGATTGCTGTACAGGTTTAGTTTAAATTTATGAATCAAATATTCAATTAAATCCGATTTACAGTGCTCAATCACTTTAAATAAATCACACAAATAAGCCAAAGCAGCAAATCAATAATCATATCAGCAGCTTAAAACAAGTACATGCGCATAACTAACTATCTAACAAGAACAATCCAGTACAATTTCGAGCTTCCAATTACTACAAATTAGTACTCCGAAATACAGTAACGTATTAATCATAACTTACTAAGACTCCTCGCTTGGTTACTCTAGGTGTGACTCATACTAGTCATTGCCAAAAATCCCTATACTACAAATATTGTTTTAGTTTTCCATATAACTGCTATATATTAATTTTATCCTATAACGCCTATTGTTATCTTTGGTTTAGGGTTTAATATATCTAATTATCTAGATTTTTAAGTCTTTTACAATTAGTCTTAAATTATGTTAAGTTTTAATTCAATTTCCGCATTGATTTTTAATTTAGGTTCTAAATCGGTTTTAACTACAAGTATTATACATAAATCCTAAAAATACGTTTCGAACTCAAATGTGAAATTAATTGCATCAGGCTCGAGTATTCTAAGTATCACTTTTGGGTTCGTTATTAGTACTCCTATCTACTCGGTACATTTTAATACTCATTTATATACCGAATTTACTTTTGATATAAGAAAATTTTATATTTTTTCATATAATTACCCAATTTAAGTTTCTTACCAGATTTATTATATAGTTTTATTATTATTATATTATCAATTTTTATTTTAATATTTTCTATTTGTTATATTTCCTATTTCACATATTATGTATTATTATCTATTATGTACATAATACACACATCTAATATCCTTAATTCCTCATCACTTCAAATATCATCTCTCAACTTCAATCAACATCTTAAAATATCTAAATTAATCTCAAATCAAATTTTACACCTAATTACCCTAATTTATAAAATTAACTTTAAATTTACAATTTTTACCTATTGCATATTTACTACATAATACTCTAATAATTACATATAATACCTTAAATGCTACAAATATCATACTCCATCAGATTTCAATATCCTAAAACATATAATTATACACTAAATTAGTAATTATCCTTTTAATTACTTAATTAGCCCAAGATTACCCATTTTATGCATTATTTTAAGGCATAAAAATTATCTAAAAATTTTGAAAATTAATTTTTGAATAAGGGCTTCATAGAATTGCTTTAAATGGTCCAACTAGCCTAACAAAAATTTTGGGTTTAAAATTACATTTCTTAGGTCATTTATTTCTAATTCGAGTAAAGCTCAAGTTTGTACGATTTCTTGAAGACATCATATTTTTAGACACAAAATCATCAAACTAAAATTTCCCCTAAATCTACATACTTAAAAACCCCAGGATGTCAAATTTCATAATTTTCTAAAACTGTTTAGTATTTTAATAAAATATGAAAAATTGGAAGGAAAATCGAACTCATTAGAATTGGTGGCTTCGGCCACCGTCAGCTGCCTTGGCCTTATTGTCCAGTCTGTGTGCTACCACCACCATGTGGTGGTGGTGGCCGTCCACTCTCGGGTGGTCATTGGGTTAGAGATATCCTCTAAAGCCTTAATTGTACAAATTTTTGTAATTTTTTTTGTATAAACCCTAACCCTAATTATTTCAATTCTCTCTAATTTTTTTGCTCTCAAAACAAACCAAATGAGCTTTTGAATTTTTTGGGTATTTATAGTGCTACATAGATATTTATCTCATTAATTTTGAACTGATATTAGCCTTATCTTATCCCCTTTTCCACTTTCTATTCATTGAATTTTAATTAGTTGATTTTATTTCTTTAATTCTAGATTTCCATGGATCCTTTCTAGACATTTCCATTTTTTTCCATAATTTTCTTGATTTTTCTTTATTTATTCATGCATTTTCTTTAATTGTTTAACATTATTTTGGCCTATTTTGCATATTTTAAGTAATTATGCGTATTTCTACCTACAAGTAAATACATGTATGGTATAAATAAATACTCCTAAATATTATTTATGTTATTTCATAGTTTTTAGTGTGCATATAATTTTTCTCTTTCGATTTGTTAGTTATCGAAACTTATTTTAAGCGTTTCCGATAAATAATGAACAATTTTTATAAAATTCGATATTATATTAATTAATTATTTTATTCCTTATTTTCCTAAATTCAAACTTACGGGATCACTTTTATTAATATTTATAGCTTTGTTGTAAACTTTGAACTGAATTAGACAATTTGCTCGATTGCCCTAAATTCTACGAACTAAACCCTGAATAGCTAATTGTAGGTCCTATACAGTTTATAACTGCATGCATAAATTGCACCACAAGTACATTCTAATGTAGGACACAAACTAAATAACTCATCCCATAGCTTTTTAAGTTTGTTGAAATATATCCCTACCGAATCATTTCCCTATTTGACATTCACAATATCATGTTGTAACCGATATATCAAAAGTTTATTTGTTAATCCAAACCTATTGCATATATCATCCTATAATTCTTTAGTAGATCTAGCATACATGAAGGCTTCTGCAAGATCTTTTTTCATAGTATTTAGCAGCTAACAACAAATCATGTAATCACATTTAATTAATTGATTTAATTTATTCATATTATTTTCTGGCCTATATACTGAGCCATCGATAAAACTTAATTTTTCTTTAGCTTTTAAAGCCAATTTGATAGATCTGCACCAATCGAGGAAATTTGATCCATTAAAAATAATTGTTGTGATCAAAGCTCCAGGGTTATTAGATGAACTCAACTGTAAAGGATCTGCCATCACAATTCCACTCATATTTTCCAACTTACTATTAAAAACTTTAGACATTCAATTTAGAAGGAAAATAACAAACAATTACCAACCAATTTCTTCATATTGTTGCTCTGATACCATGTGAAGAATTATAAATGCAAAAAATAAAAACTATGCCTTACTGAATTCTGGTGTTCAGACGAATGTGTAAACATAACAGTATGCGAGGATGAAGTTCAATGAACAACGATCGGACTTTGGGTTCTCCTACTCAATCATATAGAGGAACAAACAAGAGAATATGCATATGAATATAAACTGTTACTCACACTTTGAATAGTATAATGATATAGTTATATATGCAAGAGTTATCCATGTGTTGGATAAGAAACTAATACTTAGTTATCCTAACTAATCTAATTGCTTTTGTAACAAACTGCTAACCATATTTTCTGTTAAATTGTACAAAGTATATATTCAACAATATGTATATTTATTTGTTTTATGTACGCGAGGAGATAGATTGCAAGGTTACACAAAATTAAGAAAGTGAGATGAATGGATATTTTAAGCTCTATTATCATTTTGGAACTTTTTCTCTTTATTAAATTTGTTATTAGAGAATTACTACAAACTATTTAAGCAAAATACTTAAATCTTTATTAACTAAAAAAGAATTCTAAAAGTCCTATCTCTTTCTTCCCTTGAGAAATTATCTAAAGGTCTAGATCTGATACCATTCTTTGGTTTGATTATCTTTTTGTGATAGGATCTTAATGATTATTTTGATTATTATTATTTTGATGATATCTTTGACTTATTCTTTTTAGGCAACTTCCTAATGATGCAAGATGACTATTATTTAATTCACTCAAATGTTGGCTAAAAGTATTTATTAATAATGAATAAAATCTATTTTTGATTATAATTCTTTCAATGAACACATTTTTTTCTCCTTCTTCTCTAATTAAATTATTGAGACCATTAATATTTCTTCGTTGTTCTAATTCTAAATAAAAAAAAATATCTAATAACATATCATATATTTTATAGTGCTAAATCTATTCATTTCAATCAATTTTTCTTAAAATAAATATCGTGCAAATAAAAGCTTTCTCATAAAATATGATATGCCCATATTATATAATCCAAAAATTTTATAGAATTTTCTAAATAACGTAAGAATTCTATAAGATTATTTCCATTACTATCTTTAACTCTAAGACTTATTAACAATAGACTCCTATTATTTCTTCGTGATAATGTTTTATTATAAGTTTATAAGTATCTTGTCTTTCTTATTTTTGAGAAATTATTTTTTGATGTAATTCTAAATAATCTTTAGATAATTTGATATGTGGATTATTTATAATTCTTTATAAATGTTGAATTTCAAAATGTAATGTAGTTACTTCAGCTTTACTTTGGGCAATTTAATTTTTGCTAAATTTTATAATAGTTTTTAAATTATGCACGATAAGAATTAAATAAATAAAACAGATAGAGATAAACAAAATAAATAAAACTTATAATATTATTGAGAGAATTTTTCGATATAAGTAATAAAGATGAGAGATGTTACATTGGAAGGTAAACATGATTACACACTCAAAATATTATTGGAGAATTAGAGGGTTTCTATAATACCTTCCCCCATTCTCTTCTTTCCCTTTTTATACGAGATTGATAAGTAGTTCTTAGCAAAAGTCCTTTTGATTGATAAGTAGCAAAAGATAGATATATATTGTTGTAGAGAATCTTGAGAAGCAAAGAGTTGATAAAGAGTCCTTTATTTGAGTTGATCATCTTGAGCAATTGGCATGTAGTTAGCATATTTTCTTTTGAAATGACTAAAGTTGAATGTCTTTTAGTATGCTTTGTCTAAAGTTGGTCGGTTTGAATTATTAAAGCAATTGGCATGTGAACGATAAATTTTTACGAATAATAATTTGAAATTACCAAAAGTTGAGCTTTTGTAATGACTGGCTCCATATTGCCATTTTGAATAGAATTGCCTATTATAATATTGAACAATTAAGTTTTGATTGATCAAAATATTCTTTTCTTCTCACATATCGAACAAAATTATTATTGACTAGTTAATCATATCGAGAAAGATTAATTCCATAATAATCATCTTTATTTTGATTTAGATTATTACTATCAAAATTGTCTTCCTTAGATAATTTTGAAACAATTTCATTTATTTTTCTTTTATAATCAACAGGGTCTAAGGTTCCTACTAAATCAGCTTCAATTTGACCTTTTTTTTTCTTTTAAAAATTGACTATTATGAATAGTACTTTTCTTAATTTAATCAAGATATGCTTGAATAGTTCCGGCATCTACTATGAAAGTATTAAATTTTTCTCGCTATTTAACTTTATAAGCTCTTGAAACATATGGTTGACCATGTTGATATTCTTCAATGGCATAGGTCCAGGTTACTATCAATCCCAAATTAAATCTTGTCATAAATAGTAACAATTCGAAGAAATTGAGTTGTTCACACCTTTTATAATATAATTGGAGTCCTTAATGGATTTTAATTAGAAGAATTCTTTTTGTTAGATTAAAATATTTGAATAAATTTGCAAACCATGCCGGGAATTCACTATGAGTATTCTTGAATTGAATAAATTATGAATGAGAATAATTCTTAACATAAAATATATTTTTTTATACTTTAACGTAGTCATAACAGTTATAAGTTGGAGGATCAAATGTTTAGGAGAACATTTTTGTAATCCATTGGACTTAACCCCATTATTTTAAAGGATAACCCTTTTGATCTTGTATTTTAAATAAGTAATATCCTTATCTTTATCTTGATGGAATAATTCGATACTTTCTGTATTGACTAAGACAAATTCATAAAACCTACGATTTTTCTTTGGATGAACTGATTAAAAGTGAAGGTCTTTTGGAAAATATTTTTGAATAACTTCAAAAGGAGCTTGTTCATAAAATTCTTTGGATATTTTTGGTTTTATTGAGAATAAAATTTAACTATTCTTCTTTTGAAAATAATCTTTGGTTTGAACATTAACTAGTTGAGCCTGATAAGTAGGATTGAGCATTTAAAAATAATTTTAAATAGGAAAATCTACTAAGAATGACAATGATGACACAATCGCTTTTGCATATGTGGATAGAACATGTGATCTTTAATTAGATTTTGATTAAGTTGGAGGAGATAATTTGAGTGTATAATAAACTTTTGTCTTAGGTTTCGACATTTTTTTCTTAAAAAAATTCTTTAGATAAGAAATGCAGAAGTGAATCATATTCTCCTTGCAGACAGCTAATTTTTACCCCTTTTTATTTTTCAAATTAGGTTATTAGGTCCTAAATTAGAAAAAAATTCAAAAAAATAGAAAATTAAAGAAAATCCCAAAAAATGAAGAAATTTAGAAAAAAGAGGAATTCTAAAAAAATGCAAAAAATAAGAAATTTAGAAAAAATGGAAAAGTTTAGGAAAATATATAACAAATTTGAAAAGTCATAGGAAATTTAAAAATAAGGAATTTAGAATATAATAAAATTTTTAGGTTATTTAAATATAATAGGATTTTAATTTAAATAAATTTGAATAAAGGACCATTGGACTTAGGCTTAAATTTAAATCTAGTCCAGGTTAACTTGGTCAATTGCACATATAAATAAGGCACATAAGCCAACGGCTTATTGGTTAAATACATAGATATAACATTAGCATTGAGCGGTAAGGAGGCCTTTTTCTTATTTTTTGTTTTCATCACATTAGAAACCGTCACATCTCAAGATCTGATTGCGCTACGTGTCTTGACATGTGGCAGGACAGGAATGAACGACATGCTGACGTAGCGCTACGTGTCAACCACGTAGCATGCCACGTCAACCGCTATGTATCACGTAATGATACGTGGCAGTTGGGGTTAGTCAGCACAACTGACATGGCGCCACGTCAGCCCATTTTTTCCCTCCCCTTCATTCCTTTTCCCTTCGTTTTCCTCTTTTTCCCTCATTTTTCTCCAGATTTCTAACACTTTCCTCTTTGGACAGCTAACTTCGGCATGATTTTTGAACCTTTTCTTATTGCAATTTTGCCAAATGAATGGCAAAATTACAAACTAGAATAACTTATTATGAATCAAGCCCTTTAACACATTTAAATATAGTTAATGGAGCATTCAATCTGAGCTCCAAAAATTGAAAAAAAATTGTTTTTCTTGGCGTTCTTCATTAATCTGATTTGAGCTTTCCATGTTTTCTGAGAATAATTCGAGTATAAAAGGAGCTTCAGGGAGTTTATACGAACACATGCAATTGATCACGAGCAACTCCCAAGCTTTCTCTCTCTCTCTTGCGGTCGTTTCTCTCTCTAACCGCATTCTCCCCCTTTGATTCTCTCTTTCTACCCTAACCCAAGCCCAACCACCATTACGGCCGAACTCCCCTTAGCTCAAGCTCTCCAACCTAAGTAATCTCAACCGCTACCATAGCCCTTAGCGGTTTCCCTAAGCCACCCTCCATCAAACCCTAATCGTCACCCCTCTTTCTCCTCGAACCACCATCCTCAGCTACCCTTGGCCTAAACCAAACTTACAATCAAACTACCCACACTCTAAAAAGCTAACCCCAACCAACTAATCACTCCTAGCAAACCCCATACGACTAGACCGCCGCCGCCACCCACGGCTGACAATCAAAAACCACTAACCCGAGCTCCTTTAGTCACGGCACTTCGTCTACCCCCCATAAACCCAATAAAATACTCATAAATCCATCTTCACCCTCAAGAAAATTTATCCAAATCTCCTTGAACTACCTGGTTACCGTCATTGAAGCTTGAAGAAGAGGAGTCCAGCCCAACTCGCCCAAGTCCAACTCGTGTGCTCAAACCTGTCTGAAGCCTTTTTTTTTTAAAAAAAAAATTTTTGTTTATTTATTTGGCTTGCTTATTTATGTAAATGTAATTAAATAAAAAAAAAGGAAAGAAAAGAAAAGGAAAGAAAAGAAGAAGAAAAAAAGAGAGTAAATTTTGTTTTATTTTATTTTATTAGTTTAAATAAATAAAATATAATAAGCAATAAATAAATTAAGTGATTAAACAGGATAAAAGGAAAAATAAATAAAATAAGGCTAAATAATTGTTTTTGTCACTTAGAAAAATCGATTTTCTAGAAAATATATATAAAAAATAATATAAAAGATCAATCATTTCTCATAATTAGGGCCCCCTTTAGATTTTCCAAAAATAAAAATTTCAAATTAGGACTTTCATTTTTAGAAATTCCTCAAATAAACCATATCGAACTAAAAACGTAAAGTTGACATGTTTTCAAAATTAAAATCAATTTAACCCACTAGGAGTTTTCATTAAAAGAACTACGTATATCCGATTCCGAATAGCGGGTATGTAGGCACCTATGGGGCGACAGTAAAAAACGAAAAAACCTAATTTCCCTTTTTCTTTAGTTTAGATTATTTTGTTTATCCAATTAGAGTAATTAAATTAAGTCTTGCTTTTCAAAATTAAAAGGTGATTTTTAAGATTAATTCTAATTTTGGAAAGTCAATGATACTTGCAAGGGTTTAAAATTTCTAACCCCTGGACTTAAATCTCTGGTTTCCAAAAACTGGTTTACAAAAAAAATTAATTTTAATCATAAGACTAATGGCTAAGTTATAATCAGTCTATCTAATTGGTTATAATTTCACTATTTTTTCTGACTCCAATCGGGTGGCGACTCTAAAGTGACCTTAAATTGAAAAAAAAAAAACGGTTTTTTAAATCTTAATCAAGGGCTAATATTAAATGGGTAGGGTTTAATATTGGTCGGTTTAAAGAAAGCTTATTTTATGAAAAGAACAAGGAATGTGAAAAACTAGGCTCGACACTCCTTTAATAAATTTAATATTAAAATCAAAAGTAGATAAAATAGTTTGCTATCTTACAAAAATTTGTTTTGAAATTAAAATTTTAGTATCTTTGAGTAAAATTTATTTAGCAAACTTACAATCAACTCTTATTAAAAATTTTTTACCAAAAAGATTATTTTGACATTTAGAAATACAAAGAATAATAAATAAAATTTCTTTTTTTGACTGTTGAATAATTAACTTGAGCATTTTATCATATTCTTAAATAATATTTTCCTATTTGTTCTTGACTATTGATTGATTGTTTTAATGTTTCACTGGATCCTATATCTGAAGTATCAGTTTTTACTATTAATTTTGAATATCGATTAATAATACCTAGATAAGGTAATGATTTACTTCCCTTTTAATTTCTTGAATAATCATAATCATTTCTTCATTCCATGGGAGAGGGTTTTTGTTTAATCTTTGAAATAATAACTTACATTTAATTCTCAGATATTAAATAAAATCAGATACACAATTGAGACAACTTAAAAATCTTTGAAGTTATTTTTTGTCTTTTATTTTGTTAGGAAAATTTTAAACAAATTTGATTAATCTATCGGTTGGTTTTATAATATCTTGATTTATATCATGATTTAAGAATTTTATTTTTGTTTGAAATAACTTTATCTTTTTGGCTGGAACCATTGAACCATTTCTTTTGATAATATTAAAAAAGATATCTAGATATTTAAAATGTTGATATATGTTTTTTGAAAAAATTAGTTCATCATCAACGTATATTATTGAAAAATTAGAATCCGAAGTAAAAATTTCATTCATAATATTTTGAAATTCTAAATGAGCATTTTTTAAATAAAAAGGCTTTACATTCCATTCATAATGTCTAAATGGGGCTATAAAAACAATTTTGTACCTACTAGATTCGTCAATTTAGATTTGCCAAAATCTTGATTTTATATCAAATTTTGAGAAGATTTGAGCTCCAAACAATTTATTGAGCAAATTTCTTTTATTAGATATTGGATATCTAATTCATTTGAGAACTGTATTTAAAAACTTATAATTAATTACTAATTTAGGAGCATCTTTCTATCTCAGCTTAATTTTGAACAGAAAAGGCAAAACATGATTATGGGGATTTAGAAAGTCAAATTAATTTTTTATTTAAACAATCTTGAATTTTTTTTTTTTTGCAAACTCTAATAGTTCTTGATTCGTTTGGATTGGCTTAGCTTTAATAGGGATTTTATCTTCAGTAAAACCCTTAACACAAGATAATTTTATTATATGCTAATTTCTTGACAAAAAAGCATTTGGAATGTCTGAACAAACTTCTTTTTCAAAACTTTTTTATAAAGTTTCTATTCTTTCTTTAACTTTTGGTTTTTCTAATTGATTAAAGATTCTTTTTTTTTTTTCTAACTCTTCTTTGAGAAAATTAACCTGTTTTAATTTATTTTCTATTTAACCGATCACATTATCTTTTAATAAATTAACTTCTTCTTTTTTTTTTCCATTGGACTAATGAATTTAAACATTACTTCTTTATTCTTAACTTGAGTTTTTAAACCTTGAAAAATAATTTGAAGTAGATATAACATGATAAGAAAGGAAGTACTTAAAATCATGGCATTATTTATAGTTTTTAGGGAAAGGTACGAAAAAGTTCGTAACATTTCACATTTTTATGAATCAGTTTTTAATTTTTCATTCAGTTCATTTTAGTTATTAACCTTTTCAAGTCATATTAAATAAGTTATTCCATTAAGCTCTGTTAAATTTTCCATTACTGTACATGCGTTAGTATGTAATTAGTCCACGTAAATACAAAAAAGTTCTTAACGTTTACCTGTATATATAAATTAGTTTTTAATTTTTTCATTTAGTACTCAATATGTCTACACATAATGGAAAAACTAACAGAGGAATTTTTTTATAAATTTATTAAAATGTTAAGGACTAAAATAGAATAAATGAAAGATTAATGACTTATTCGTATATATAAGTAAACGTTAGGAATTTTTTTATACTTTTTCCTATTTTTTACTAAAATAAAAGATGCTTTGAAATTAATTTTACTAGAATAATTTTTGCTATAGGAATTCTATAATTAATATTTAATCTTGAACCATTAGCTGAAACTAATCTTTCTGTTGTTTTTTCATAATACTTTATTGGGGTTAATCTTTCTTGAATTTAATTTTGATTAGCTCTAGAATCTAAAAGTGCTATTACTTCTACTTTGAAATCATTATGAATGGATAAAATTACTTTTGTATACCATTTTTGAATATTTATTTTATTGATCAGATTAACATATTCTTTATTTTCTTCTTTAGGTTTTATTTCTTCTCCTTGTGATTCTCTTTCTCTAATTTCATATTTTTTTGACATTTTCTTCTATATTGTTACATTTTATCTTCAATACTTTGATTTCTTCTTTTATCTTATTAATTTCTTCTTAAAGAGTTTTTATTGTTATTGGATGATTTTTTTTTTTGAAAATTTATCACAAATTTTTTCTAAAGAATACATTTCATTATTTTTTGAATTTTCTCACATGTTTGTTAACGTTTCTCTAATTTTGAATAAATACTCTCTTTGTTTATCTAAGTCTTTAATTTGATATAAACCATTTCTAAAAGAATTTTTTCTTCATTATTAATAATATTTAACTGTTTATAAGAATAAACGTTTTCAAAACATCATTCAGAATCATATTCTTTTGTTAAAGAGATATCAGAATCATTTTCTATATTTTGAATATAATCAGGATTTTCATAATTTGAATCACTGTCTTTTGGAGTTTCTTCATTGATAATTTTATATAGTTCTTTTTTAACTTTGTCATCTAACTTTATTTCATTGATTTTCTTATTTTTTGAACATTTAGGCACAATATGTCCTTTAACTTCACATTTATAATATTTCACCTGTTTTTTAAAAGATTTTTTCCTTGGTCTATACTTTTTATATTTTTTATGATTCTTTTTCTCATAAGACTTGTTAAATTTGTATTTCTTATATTACGTTTTTGTCTTTTAAGAGGGAGCTTGACTTTCTCAAAACCATATTGATAACAACAATCTCTTAATTCTTTTTTGAGACTTCCTTTTTCTTTTTGAATTTTTGACTTAAGTTTTAGATCATTGTATAAACTTAATCCTTCTAAATCAACTACTTCGACAATTTCACTAAAGGTTATTGAAGAATAATTTGAAATAAGGCTATAATTTTGATAAATTATTTCTTTTACTTATTAGCAAATAATTTTGGAAGACCTTATATATATCATTCTCTTAAAAAACTACTGTTGCAATTTTCTCTTGAAAAGACTTTTGTAAAGAAAAAATCTTTATATCATCTAAAGTCATTAAGAGTTAGATACATAAGATTTTGAAGAATTTCACCATTTATTTCTCTAAATTGAATAAGATCTCCAATAAAATGTTCAGTAATAACATATATTAATGTAGGAACAGTATCTTCTATTTGATATAAAGAATTACCTTGCATTACCTCTTTTTTTGCATATAATATATATTGATGTTCAGATTACTAAGATAATTTTCCCACCAACTTTTAAGTAAATTAGTAAATTTAGTTACTAAAATTTCTCTAGTCTTTTAATTAATGTTTCTATATTGTTTATAAGAATTTGATGCTATTATCATTAAATTTAGAATATCTAAAATTTAATATTTAGCTTAACTATTTATATTCCATTCATATATTTCTTTACTAGAAAATTTACATAGGGTTTTTCTTTATACATAGTATTTGGAGGTGGAGGTCTTGGATATCATGACCTTTGATTTGAGATAACTCTTATCTTTTGTTGATAAATTTTATTAATATTAAGTGTTTGAGAAAATTGACTTGTTAAGTCATCAATGTTTTCTTCAATAGTATTGATAGTTTCCTTTTCCCCTATTTCTAACTTACTTAATTTATTTGAGATTTCTTCTAATAAATTATCACTTCTACTAAATTTAAAATTTTAAATATTTGGAATAAATCTTAGTGGATAAATTGGTTTTGCAATAATAGATTTTGATATACTTGAATCTTTTTTTAAAAATTCTTATTGGAGTTTTTTCTTTATCGATTTTTTCTACCAACATATTTTCTATTCCATCAATTTATTGATTAATTGTATGTAATATTTGATTAGTGTGTTTTAAGCTCTTATGCCATTAAATCTTGATTTTCACTTGTAGTTTTCTTGAAAGGTGACGTCTTAATTGTTTCATTTCGAACTTTAATTTCTACTTTTTAAAAAGGAGAATGTGTTCTTATAATAGATCCTTATTGAGTTTCCCAATTTTTTATTTGATATCTTAATTGTTTGAATATGATAACGCTTATTTAGATTAAAATTTATGGCAAACCATTTAAAAAAGGGTTCATTCCTTCTTAATCTAGTTTGCATATCACTATATCATATGGCTCTTATTGAATAAGTTTCTTTTTTAGTATAAATTTTAAAATATTTCTTTCTCTTTGACCTATTATATTTTGAATAAAAATTATTTCTTAAAAATTCTTGATCAATTTCAAATGGTTTTTCTGAATTTATGACGTTTAACTCTTTGATTTGAGATTAATTAAGAGATTTAGGTTATGATAAATTGGTTCTGGTATTGGTGTTTGAAAATTAATACCTTTAAGTCTTATAGACTCAGTTGGAGTTTGTGAATGCAAATTTTCTCTTTCATTATCATCTTTAGGTATTTGACCTTTTTAACTAGTTCTTAGAAAGGAAATATTCATTTTATTAAAAATAGTCTTTTATATTTAGAGCATTTGGCCTTTTATCAATTATTTTAGGAAATTGAATTCTAATGCTACTATTATCAGATATTTGAGTAAAAGTGGGTTTAGTTTGAGAAACACTAAGTTTTAGTGAAAGGATTTATTTTAGAGTCTATTCCTTTAGAAGTTTAATTTCATTCTAACTTTATGATTTTTGAGTAAACACTAAAGATTCTACAGTATTGACTTCTAAAAAAAACAGCTTTTCCTTTGAGAGATAACTTATTAGCTTTTGGATTAATTTGAAAACTTATAACTTTGTAGTAGATTCTAAAAATAAGTGTCATAATTTTAGTTCATTCTACAAAATTATAATTTTGAGATCGAATATGTAATATTAAACTATTCATAATTTTTTAATCATCTAAACCTATAGAAAAATGAGGAAAACATTAAGTATATCAAGAGCCTTTATGAAGATTGGTTTGAAATAAAGACAAAGTAGTCTCATTAAAATCTGTATTTCTAGCATCTCTTAGCCATGCTAAAACATGATAATTTATTCATTTTCTATTAAGAAGTTTAATTGAAACTTGAATAAATCAAATATGTAAATACTTATACTTTTCTTTATGTTTTTGAATAGCTGCTTTTGAAAGTAATTTGATAACTTCACGCTTTTCTAATAAAGAAACAGTTTTTTGAATTGTTTTGATCATATAATCATGTTTTAAATTAAAACTTCCAATTTCATAGATTTCTTTAGGTTATTATGTATGAATCAACAAATTGTCTAAATTTTGTTCAATTTGAGAAATCTTAGTTTCAAACGAGTTACAAACATCTTGATTTGAATAATTAGACTCTATATTTGTAGAAAAAGAGTTTCATCCAAATCTATGACTAAAAGAAGAGGGAGCTT
This sequence comes from Lumnitzera littorea, assembly GCA_024138015.1. Lineage (NCBI taxonomy): Eukaryota > Viridiplantae > Streptophyta > Magnoliopsida > Myrtales > Combretaceae > Lumnitzera > Lumnitzera littorea. The sequence goes on from JAMXBB010000010.1 coordinate 88,530,713, forward strand.
TTCTTAATAGATTCATTTTGTTTTAATAAAGTTTCAATATCTTATTAAGTAAGTTTTGTCTTAATCTATTTATTTGCGGGAATACTCTACTAACTAATAATATCTAACTAATAATATCACTGCCTTTCTTGGATTTCACTGTCGGGAATATAATTTTAGTTTACCAATACAAGAACTAGAATTACTACAAACTATTTAAGCAAAATATTTAAATCTTTATCAACTAAAAAAGAATTCTAAAAAATGTATATATAATATACTTTATATATTAATATATATTATATGTATATTATTAAAACTAAAGGTTTTTAATAACTACCAAATTTGGTATTTTTAGTCTTTTAACTTATTTAATCATATCAATATCTTATAAGCCTACTATGATAACGAAAGTTATCAAATATGACCCACTACATAGTAAAAGTTATCAAATATATTTGGTTATTATCTATATTATTTATTAAGTAGCTTTGAATAAATTCATCTTACCTTCAATTTATTTATATTATCCATAAAAATACATTTTTTTATTTTTCTATTGTAAATGTCATTATATTCTAATTATATTAATTATATTTTATTTTTCCCGGTACATACATCGTTAGATCATGATTCTATTAGAATAGTATATAAACATAAGCTATTTACAATGAAATACGTATATTTATTTGTTTTAAGTAAGTGAGGAGATAGGTTGTAAGGTTGCACGAAATTGAGAAAGTGAGATGTATGGATAGTTTAAGTTCTATTACCATTTTGGAACATTTTTTCTTTATTAAATTTGTTTTTTTCTAAAGTTAAAAGATAAGCATTAAAAAAAATATAAAAAATTATGGGACCACCGGTGCCGTCCTCTCTGATAATATAAATTATATTGATGTGGATTATTTATAAAAAAACGAAAATAATTATAAAATATTCATCCAAAACAATTTTTACTTTTAATAGTCCGGATTACCTTGTGAAATGAAACACAAAGCTAGAAACTGAAAGCAAGATTCTTATTTCTTAAAAATCGAGCCACCCGAAGGCGCGCGTTCGGAGAGGCCATTATCCCACAAACTATACGACAACATGCCACGCGTGTAACTCTCTTCGCGCTCTCTCACTTTTCACTTTATTTTTTTTCCTTTTTCACTTTTCATCTCCCCAAAAAAAAAAGGCAAAACCCCTTTCAAAACCCTCAGTCATGTTAGGGTTTTAAATTTTCCTTTTACAATCTCCACTTTTCAACACAATCAAGCATGCAATCGCACTTCAATCTCTTTCCATAAACACACACTTTCTCTGTCAAGTCCTGCTTCGACCGATCGTAGGGCTCGAAAATGTCAACAAACGCTTTAAGGGTGATAGGTCATGTGTTGGTGCTGCTGGTTACGGTGGAGAAAATGGTGTCGCATTTGGTTCCTGGACCTCATATAGCTGATGTGAACATTCTCTTGCCTCCGAAGATGACGAATCCTGTGGAGTATCGGCTTCAAGGAAGTGACGGTTGCTTTAAATGGTAAGCGAGCGTGTCGGATTTCACTTTGTAGTTTGTAATAACTGTAACTGTATCCTTGCTTATTTAGAAAGAAACATAGATTGATACAAAAGCAGCTCAAGCTGTTATGATTCATGATATGATAATTTAAACTATAAAATCGAAACAGATTCCATTTGATAAGTCTAACCGAATGCCACGCGAAAATTAGCTGTTATAATTTCTGATGATGATGGAATGACACTGATATGACATATAACACGGAGAAAAAATCGAAGCACGATGCCATATGACATGAACGTGGAAAGTGAAGTCTATTTCGAGCTCATGATGGTGAATGTGTTCAGTTTAATTAATAGTTTGGATTAAATGTTTTGGAACTTATATGAGGTTCAGTATAGCCGACTAGCTGTGCAATTTCTTGCACTATATAGGAATGTGACTTGTGAAAAATCCATATATAGGAACATGACTCGTGAAAAATCCAAGTTGAAGTACATTAGTGAGACATATGGAAAACGGATAAGAAAGTGTATGCTATAACTAAACATGATGGAACTACTGTAGGCGACTTCTATTTTGTGCTCGTGAAAGTGAAGATGAATGGTTCAATTATACTTGCTGTTTCTTTGCTTATGAAGAGGAGATAATATAATGTTAAAAATTACCCAAAAGAGTAAGATAGCTATAGAAACAGACAAAAAAGTTCTTGTCTTAATCAATGTCGTGGGTAAATGAGATCTACTTTGAGATCCTGAGCGGAAATGTGTTTGTTTTAGTTTGGTCTTAACTTATTTAGGAAGAAACAAAAATTACGAGGAAGCATAATGGTAAAATTTCTTGACACAATATGGAAACAATACTCAAATACGGTGTGACTCTAAATGTATTATACAGACAAAATGACATGGAAGAGAATCATAATCACCTTTTCTTCAATTGTGACTTTGCGAAGGAACTTTGGATAATGGTTCAAAATGTGTTGGTTGGGCCACTGAGATTAAGGAACTCAACAGAGGACATCGATGTTTTATTTAGGAAATGTTTCTGCTCATTGTAATTTAGAACAGCAGCTGCTGTTTTCTACTTCAGTTGGACGGAAAGGAACAAACGGAGACTAGGACATCATGCTACTGCTCCAAGTACAATAGCTAGAAGAGTTTTATGGCGTATCTACTTGTCTTGATAGAGCCTGTCATGTTTAATTTTGTTTTGAGTAGCTTTCTTCTGATTTTCTTAGTTTTCTAGACAGGGATAGCAAGCTGGTTTTTGTTATATGTTTGTACAGGGGCTCACTTTTAGCCAAAAAAGACAACTTCTGTGTATTTGAGCTCATGGAAGTAAAGGTATTTGCTTCTGTTAGTATATACTGCATAATTGTTTATCTAGAAAGAGGCCCAGGTCACGAGGAGGAAATAAAATAATGTTAAAAGCAGTTGTGGCAGTTTCTGAAATGATTATAAAGCAAGTAAAATATAATCCAATTCTGATCCGAACTATATTGCAAAGTAAAAATGAAAAATGAATTGATATTCTATCATACTTACTGGAAATTAATTAGCAAAGATAAAAAAAAGATGGAAGAATGGAAAGTGTAGTCTATTGAGCTTGTGAAGTGGACAGTGTTCAGTTCAGTTACTGGGTATTTGTGTGTTTATTTATTTTTAAAATTTTTTGGGTAAAGTAAAAACCAAGTTCACCTGGAGAGAGTAAACTGTTAAAGAAATGGTTGCAAAGTGATGCCAAAGGATAATAAAAAATGGATAATATATATGGAAAATGTAGAAACAATATGGTTCCACATGTCTAATTGAATGTGATACTCATATGTCCTGAAAAATATTGTTTCGAGCTTCTTAAAACAAAGGTGTTTATCACTAGTAGTTTAGAATGCATTTTCTCTTTTTGATTCAAATAAAGATTTTGAAGAAGACATGAAATAAAATGTTGTCAAAAGTAGGTCTTTGACATGATTGATGGTCTGATTTGAATTATGAAGTTAGAGCACTATAATATGAATGTGATGCAAGTTAACATATTGCGTTCATAAACTTTTGTCCTTGCTTTATTAGGTGGATTATGCAATGTATCTCTATTTTATAGTTTGCCATTGACCTTAATGGCAAGTTGGTTGGATTTTTTCCTAGTTCTAGAGAAACACGTCATGTGGACCCCATATCCCTCTTTAATTTTGTTCTAGTGATGAAAGTGCTTTGCTGTATCACAAAAAATAAAGCTTCAACCCTAAACATTAAATTTAGCCCAGCAGTGTAGGCAAAGAATTTTGAAATGACTTCAGTAAGGTGGGTTTCAACCAAGAGTACTAAATGGTGACACGCAGCCCCTTGGAAAAGATGAAAAATATAATTCCTTCCTTAATGTCTAAGGTTGGAATGTACAAAGAAGAGGATTTCTCACCTTTGTTTTCTTAATAATTTAAGGATTTTTAAACAGTTTGTTTAGATTTTTGTAAGCCTAATCAAGCAAGCTTTTGGGACTTTGAGAGGCTTTTAGGTCTTCTTGCCAATCATACGAAGATTAGTGTTTTCCTTTTGGCATCAGCCAAAGTTTGATAGTAGTTATTGTTCGGCTCCTTGGCTTAGCAGCTATCTATGCGCTAGTAAGTGGGTACGTCTAATTCACTCCAAGCTATGCAAAGCTGAATAAAAGGAATGTGTAGGGAGGACAGATCGTAAGATGAAGCATTAAACTAGCAAAACTCTTTCATATGGTGTGTGACTTTAATTCATCAAATCATTTGGCTTCTTTCTTCAAGTGTATTGGCCTTGTACCTTTGTTCTTCTCGAGAGTGTGTTAAAGGAAATCCTTATTGCTATAGACATTCTTTGTGGAGTGGTAAAGGGAAGGCCACATAAAGACAAAAGTTGCTTTGGGACCATTTGTGCTCTCCTAAAAGTGAAGGGGGGCTTGGAATTATTGACCCAATAGTGTGGAATTAAGTTGCCTAGCTTAAACATGTATAAAAACCATTTAAGTCTCTTGATTGAGGATTATGGGCACATTGGGTTCGTTCTACTCTTCTTAAATGGAAAAGCTTTTGGCTATTAAGATGCTTTCAAGCTTTTCGTAGATATGGAGGAAGCTTCTGTGACTTAGGGATATTTTTAGTCCTCTTCAGGTGTGGAATATTAGGAATGGAAGCACCATTTTCCCTTTGTTTTTGAAGATTGGCATGTTTTTGGCATCTTTTGTGATAAGTAATTAGCTTAGTTGAAGAAGAAGTACTGGTCTTCCTTCAAAAGTGAAGGTGTGTTATGTGATTGATCAGTCTGATGGGATTGGCCTGGTGGAAAATTTTGGGAGGAAATCAAGATAGTGTGTATGCTCTAACCCTCAGAGAGAGAACATATTCCTGATTGTGTAGTTTGGGGATAGAAAACACGGTAAGGTTACTGTTAAGTTGGCCGATGACCCGCTAAGGTGTTCTACAACAAATGTTTCTTAGACTCATTGCATATGGTTTGAGAAGCACATGCCAAGATGCATGTTTAATGGACTGCTTACCATGGATAAGCTTTGAGATTGGGTAGATCAAACTCCTGCTTCCTGTGCCAAAGGGGCCCATAGTCATCCTTTGCTGCCCCTTTTCTTTTGACTTGGAATATAGCTGTTAAGAATAGCACCACAATCAGTTGATCTAAAAGCTTAAGCTTGAAGATCTACTGTGTACTATAATATTTATTACTTAAAACTCTCCTGCACCAGTGGGTTGAAAATTTCATTGAGGTCTACCAAGTGAGATCCCAAATTAAATGGGGGTAATCACAAAACACTGCATGAAAAGACAACGCAGAGATTCGAACCCAAAACCTTTTGCTCATATACCGTGTTAAGAATAGCACCACGATTAGTTCATTTGAAAGCTCAAGCTTGTGAATTCGGTATGTGTTATAATATTTATTACCTGATGGTAGTGAAGAAGAAGTGTGATTACCGTACAATTTTTGTGTTGTGGACCATCACTACCTATGGCCTCTTTTAGAGATATTCCTGAGGAGAGTTGCAGGGCGGAAGCTTGCTTTCTCAGCCATGGTTTATTTCTTGTTGAAGGAACTTAGTTGCTGGCAAAGTAGAGTTCATCCAATCCTTGCTATCATTTTAGCTTATAGAATACTTCGTGCTGTATCTATGGTTCTGACAAAGATGAGCAGGGTGTTTTTGTTAGTTTGTTAGCTAGACTCTTTTACTTTAGCTGACATGTAGCTGTTCTCCCTGTAATTGGATCCATTTCTTTGTACATATTTTTCAATATATAAAATCTTGTGGAACTATCAATAAATAGAAATTAGTTATTTGTACCATATAATAGATTCCTACCCTAAAAAAATATTCAGTTGATTTTATATATTAAAAGAGAATCTGATTATGAATAATGATTACACAATTTGGCATTTTATCTTGAAAGGAAAACAAGGAAGGGCATTAGGGGGATAATCTTCCTTAGACCAAAGAGCGTTAGAAGGTGAAAATTGTCATCTGTGTTTCCCTCAGTTAGAAATTGTAAAATAGGAGCATGATAAGATAGTCGTGGTATACAAATCTGACTGTATTTTATGGTGCATTTAGGAGGAATGCCAATGGGCAGATGTAATCTTGGAGATTTGAAATTTAGGATTGAGAAAAATTTATGAAATGTTCATTCTATATAGAGCGTTTGTCCTAACTTTTATGTTTTACTTTTTCTTTTCTTCTTCAACATTTTCCTTTACAGTTTATTCTTGTATATCTCTCAATCACTTTGAGAGATTTAAAGCTAATAAAACATAGTGGATCAAGAAGATTTGCTGTGTGCAACTGTTAGAAGATCTAGTTATGTTTGTAATCATTCCTCGTATAAATTAGTGAGTGGTTGAATGGGTGTTGTAGGCTGGTAGAATTATTGTTATTGAGTAGTTTGGTTGGTACTGTAGTTGTTGTTACTATGAATCATGCCAGTACCTTCTGTAAATGCCATCTCATGCATAAATTCTGGATGATTTCAATAAAATAATTTCCACATTATAATTCTTCATGGATTCAAAGCTTGTGCGACTATCACAGTCAAAAGACCACATGATATTGTCCAAAATAATTTCCACTTATCTCTTGGGGACCAACAATCACCTTAAATTAGACAACACAAGCCGAATATGATTGCTGTATTCAAATTGATATGCTACTATAACCATTGGGCCAAACAAGGGTTGTGAAAACCAGAACGAAACAAGTCCAAAGTGTTGCTAGTGCACTCAAAGGCAATGCAATGCCCTCTTTTATTATTTTGACAAAAAATGGATTGATAATCGATACAAGTGTCAAATCACATGACAAACTCTTGGTTATGTTCAAACGTAAAAGCACTGTGATAGTGATTTGAAGATTTGGGTGTCTGAAGGATGTGTCTCATGTACTAAATGTTAAAGTCTGGTCTAGATGTCAAATCTCAGATTGGAATCAACATTATGTGTGCTACAATAAAGGCACAATTTCTTATCAGTGAGTAGATTAACAAATGACATACATTGTAAAGTGAAGCTTTTTCCTCATTACCACAAATTTCACGATTATCCTTAGGAAAGACAATTTGCAGTTCTGAGGAACAAAATTGGCTATACAAACAAAGACTGCTACTAGATCTCTTTCTGCAGTTTGGTCCATTTTCTCTTTAGCAGTTGTCTCTAACTTAGATGTAATGTTTTTATACAAGTGCCTAGAGCATCTTATTTTCTCTTATTTAAAACACTTATACCTGCATTTGTTTTTGAATAAAGATGGAATTTTCATTGTAAACATTGTGTTGTTGCTTAACTTTCTTGAAATCATTATCCTGTTCAGCCATATAAGCCATTGAAACCATTCTACTTGATTCATAATGACATTTGGGAGCCTTCAAGAATTTCTAGCCTATTTAGTTTTGCTTGGTTCATTATTTTCATCGATGGTCATATTATTATTACCAGTACCAAAACCAATTGATCTAAAAGCTTAAACTTTTAGATCAAACGGTTGTGGCACTAATTAAATACTATGTTATGACTAGAGCCACAATCGCTGGATCTAAAAGCTTAAGTTGGTAGATGTGGCATGGATTATTATGTTTATTACTTAACACTCTCTTTTACTTGTGGCTTGTACTTTGTATAAGGCCCAATAAGTGGATGACCTGATTTAACGGTATTTAATTGACAATATAGAGGTTTGAACTTAGGACCTCCTACTCTGATACTATACTATTACTAGTATTACAACCGATTGGTCTAAAAGCTTAAGTTTTTAGATGAGTTGGTTATGGTGCCACTTGTAACCTATGTAAGAATTTGTTGTGTCAATTGACCTAAAGAAAAGTTAGATGCTTGTAGTATATTCAAATAATTCCATGAACTAATTAAGAATTTGTTTCATGCTTTGTATAACTCCTATCTACAGATAATGGTAAGGAAATTTTTCAGCAAAATTCAATTATTAAATCATCGAAAATGAAATTTTTAATTAAAGTTGTTACACATGATATAATAGAATGGTGTCTCTGAAAGTAAAAAAAAAAAAACATTTACTAGAGGATGCTTCTTCCATAGCAGTCTCTATTTCTATCCCTAATTCATTTTGGGGTGATGCTATTCTTAATTGAACTTATTCAATCAATCGACTCATCTAAACCCTTAAAACTTTTGAACTCCTTTGAGTGTGTTAGGAGAGGCATATCCATATATTTGTACTTTCAATTCTCTTCCTCACAAAGTGTTTAGGTGGTGTAAATTTGACAAGATAGCTGTCAAGTGTGTCTTCCTTGGGTATTCATCTACTAAAAAATGCTACAAGTTTTATAATCCTTCCACAAGAAAATTTTTTGTCTTTTGGTTAGTCCTTTTATGATGACACCTTGCCTTGTCCCAACTCCTTTGCATTGGGATAGAGTGTAGATGGTGGAAGTAATTAAAAGTCTTCTCTCTTTTCCCATTTTGGTTTTTCTCTAAAATTGATTCCACTTGTTCCTTAGAAATTTAAGTGCCCATGTTCAACTGCCTTAAAGTTTTTGTACGACCTTTGAAAATTCTTGTAGCATTGGTTATTCCCTCCTAACATTAGATGAAATTGTCTTAGCTCCATAAGATAATATAGTAGCTCCATGATTGTGAATTCATGTATACACAAGAAGGGCTAGATCCCCTTAATTGGTTTAATGTATATCTAAGGATGAATCCAATTGACTTTATTGAGGAATTAACCATCCCAATTGGGAAAAAGAAAAATCAAGGAAGAAAAATTATTGTCCCATATCTTAACGAAATTCTAGACGATGACGAAGAAGTGGATGGAGTAGAAACTTCAAAATCATCGATAGCTCTTCGAAAAGGAAAGCTATCTATCCTAATTTGTTAGAGAATTTTAGAAATTTACTACAGTAAGAGATAGTGTGATGATTTCTTAGAATATTGATGAAGTACTACATGATCCAAATTGGAAGGAGGTTGTATTGGAAGAAATGAGAGCTTTGAAGAAGAATGATACTATGATGTTGTGAAACTACTTGAAGGCAAGAAATTAGTAGGAAGCAAGTGGGTGTTCTCCATAATGAACAATTGTAAAGTAGTGTAAATTGTATTTGATTGTAAAATGCTGTATAATACAAAAGTATATATACACTAATACATGGTGTAACCCTAATACATGGTGAAAAAACTATTCTACCCTTGTATAGACAAATATACATTAATACGTCCCCTCAATCTTAACTTGTGACAGCTACTGTGAGATTGGTATAATGATTGGTAAATATTGCCATGAGTAATTTCTTGGTGAAGATGTTAAGGTGTTGGTAGCATGTAGGGATATAGCAAACTAGAACCTAACCATAGGTAACCATTTCTCGCGTAAAATGATAAGTGATATCAACATGCTTGGCGTGATCATGTTTAATAGGGTTGCGAGAGACATACATTGCACCTAGATTGTCACAACAAAGGATGAGAGGCCACTGAATGGGAACATCCACTTCCTGGGCAAGGTGCTATATCTAAGTAGATTTAGTAATTGCATAGGCCAAAGTTTCATATTTTGCCTCAGTAGAGCTATGAGATACAGTATTGGATCACCGTGACATGAGGTTGCGGCCAAGAAAAATTTCCTACCCTATGGTGGAGTGACAAGTATTAGGGCAACTAGCCTAATTAGCATCTACAAATGTAGTCAAGGATAGACTAGATGTTCGAGTAATGGGCAAACCAATAGAAATGGTGCATTGGAGGTATTTGTAGACTTGCTTAGCTGCTTGCATGTGATTTATATTGGGTTGATGCGTATATTGGCTTGATGTGATTTGGTTGGGTAATAATAAGGTATTGTAGTGCATCCATTATCTCATGATAGGTGGTGGAATTGGTGAGGGGAGGGAAACCATGAGCAGTGAGATGACTTTGAGGTAACAAGGGTTTTTTCATAGGTTTAGAGAGATGCTTGTGGTGTCGCTTGAGAAGGTTAAGTGTAAATTGTGATTGACTCAAATGGAGGCTTTGAGGGGGTTTGTTGCACATGAACACCAAGAAAGAAATGAATGGCACCTAGATCTTTCATAGTGAACTGGTGTAGCAAAGTGGAGATAAAATGAGAGAGAAGTTGTGAATTGTTTCTAGTGAAGATGATATCATCAATGTAGAGCAGAAGGACAAGTGTGTTTGAACCCTAAGAGTAAACAAACATAGAAGTATCAGTTTTACTCTATTTGAACCCAAGCTTAATAAGGAAACTGCTAAACCTAGAAAACCAAGCACAAGGTGCTTGTTTAAGACTATAAAGAGATTTTTTTGGTGTAGTCTAAACCTTCACTTTAGGAAAACCTTTAGGCAACTAGTTGTGCTTTGTACCATTCAACTTCTCGCTCAGCATTATCTTGATACGAAATTTCCATGTACTACTAACAACGTTGTGATCTTTATGTGGTGGCACCAGGATCTATGTTTTGTTCTTAAGAAGTGAGTCAAACTCATTTTTCATGGTAGTAGACTAGGTAGGGTGGCGGAGGTTTTCAGTGTAGTGTTTAGGATCATGGTGGGAGACTTGGGTATTGAGATCGAGAATTTGTTTTGTTTTGATGATTCTGGGTTTAGATCGGGTGAGTATTTGGTGTGTAGGTTGAGAGGTATGGGATTGTGGGGGATGTGGTGTGAGAGAAGGTAGAGGTTTCATGAGATGAGTGCGATGATAGACTTGTGTTATGGGAGGTGGAGATGGAGGGCAAGTAGAAGGGGGGAGTGGTGGAGGTGAGGAGGCGGTAGAAGTGAGTAATGCTGGAGATGGAGAAGTGGCATGAGTGGTAGTAAGTTGCAGTTCTAAGGCATTTAGTAGTGAAGATGAGGTTTGTGGTTGAGGGTTAGCATGTGAAGTGGTTGGGTTGATAGTGAATTTGATGGATGGTGTAACGGGGTTGTCTGGCTTTGTGTCAATGGTTGCTGAGATGAGAGAAGCATATGGAAAGACTAACTTGTGAGAAACTGCATGACAGCTAATGTAGACACGTCCTAATGTAGGGTCAAGATAGCAATATCCTTTGTGATGAGCTGACTAGCCTAGAAAGAGACAAGGTGTATATTTGGGGGATAATTTGTGTGGAGTCAGTGGTGTAGTGTTTAGGTAGCAAAGGCACCCGAAAGTGCAGAGAAAGGTGTAATAAGGAGAGGGCTTGTGTGGTAACTCAAAGGGAAACTTGTGATCAAGTGTTGCAAAGGGTAGTCTATATTTTGTACATTGCAGTAAGAGTAGCATCAACCTAGAAGGTAGGTGGAAGATTAGCATGAAGGCGTATGGTTCGGGCAAGATCTTTAATATGCTTGTGTTGTAGTTCAGCAATGCCATTTTACTGTAGGGTATACGGACATGATGGTCGAAGTTGAATGCAATTTTCTTTAAGAAATTTAATGAAAGCACTGCTAACATATTCCTTACCACCATCACTATGAAAGATTTGAATGTTAGTAGAGAAATGATTTTTAACAAGAGATTAAAGTGTTTAAAATGAGAAAAGATTTCTGCTTTATTATTCATTGGAAATATCCTAGAGAACTGAGTACAATCATCAACAAAGAGTACATAGTATCGAAACCCTAAGTTTAATCTAATTGGCGATTGCAATACATCAGAGTGAATGATTTGTAAGGGCTTTCGTGCTCGATGAGGTGATCATAAGAATGGGAGATGAGTGGATTTCCTAATGTTGCATGAATGACACGGATTGGATGATGGGGGTGTCGACATGACTGGAAGATGCTGACTATGAACTAGTTGACGAAGAACTTCATTGTAAGGGTGACAGAGTCTGTAATGCCAAATTTCTTTGGAAGCATCAATTGCAATGAGTGACTGTGGACAATGGACATAGGACAAATGAACAGGACAAAGAGGATGCTTAGTGTGTTGGTGGAGGAGTATCTGATCCGTGAGTGAGTTCTGAATAGAGAAAAAGGAGTTGTCAAACTTGAAGTTTTGTTATTATTATAGCACAACTTAATGATAGAGAGGAGATTGTGTGAGAGAAGGGATAGGCAAGACATTTTTTAGGTGTAGAGGGCAACTGTGTATGTGTATGGTAAGGCCACCAATGTGAGCAATTGACATAGATGCACCCTTACCAATGGTTACCTAGTCAAAACCAATGTATGGGGTCAAATTGGAGAGCATACCTGCATTAGGGGTCACATGGTGTGTTGCACTAGAGTCTGGGTACCATACTGCTCTTGCTTGTTTTGCCATAGAGTAGCAAAGGACTCGGGGATGTAATTGTAGGCATCATTGAAACGAAGATAGCATTGGAAAGTTGAGTGTCCTAGCCTCTTGCATATTTGGCAAGTGAGTGAGGAGTGAGGATAGAAGCTGGAAGTGGAAGCAATTGAGGTAGGCTGATGAGGAGGGCAAGGAGAAGTCTGATTGCTAGACGGATATCTCTGAGGCTGGCAACAATCGGTGTGAGGGTTAGAAATTGAGGGGTGACCTTGCCTTGTAGTTCTAGACTTATTGTGGCTACGAGGAAGTAGAGGTAGTCTAGGTATATAAGGCAGAAGGAGGAGATGTTGGTGAGGTATTTGTGTTGAGATTCTTGAGCCACTGCTCTTGAGTGATAAGTTTGGTATGAACTTGCTCAAATTTAGTAACATGTAAGTAAGAGTGGTAACCAAAGCCTTGTATTCATAGGGAAGGCCACAAAGAGCATGAGATATGAGATTTGTGTAGGTAAGTGGTTTACCAATGGAGGTTAATTGATCATCTATTGACTTATGTTTCTCGAAGGTAGTTAGTCATGGTACTATTATGCATCTGAAGAGAAAGGAGACGTTGTTGGAGTTCCATTTCTCTAACTAGAGAATTTTCAAGAAACCGTTGACGAAGTGTGTGCCAAAGGCCATAAGTAGCTAATATATCATGAATTTCGATGTATGAATTGAGTGATTAAGATGAAGCCAATTGGCATAAGCTAGATTGGGGATAGGTGCACTACCGGAGGACATGGTGATAGTGGATGGAGGTGCTTAGACCATGCCATCGAGATAACAATATAGGTTAGATGAGATGAGGAAAGAGGTCATGAGTGAGCTATAATCGATAATTGTTTGCCGATAATTTGATTGGAATTGCGGTTGTGATGTTGGTAGAAGGATTCAGTAAGGAAGGAGAGATGTGGCATTGTGGTGCGGTCAGGATATTGGGAAGTGGGAGTGTGTTGAGATTGGTTGAAGTGTGTGGCGGTGAGAGAAGAGGAGTAGAAGTTAGATGTAAGGAACGAAGAGGTGACTGGTATCGATGCTTGATGGAGGAGGTCGAGAGAAGGGGCTGCCCAGTTTGGATACGAGGAGGGTCCAGCAGCAGCAACGGTGTTTGCATACAGTGGAGTCCTAAGAGGGTGGGAAAGGTGAGAGTGGGATGGGGTGGAGTGCAGCGAGTGAGGGTGGGAATCAATGGGAGAGGTGTGTGGAAGGATGATGGGTGGAGGAAGGGGACCGCTTTGGTGAAAGAGATGCAGTGGAGATGTAGGTGGTGGTGCAGGATGGTGGGTCGGCAGGGGGCTGGGCAGGCTTAGTAGTGGGTTGGCAGAGGTTTGGACTGGTGGGTTCAAAACTGTGGGAGCTTTAGTGGTTTGGTTCTCCATGGCTTCACTGGGGGTTTCACAACTGTAGGTCTTGCTGTCTTTGTTGGAAGGATAGCTGGAGAAGATGAAGAAGGCCAGCAGAGGAGGAAAAAAAAAATTTAATTGGCAGAAAAAAAGGAAAAGGGAAAAGAAAAGAAATTAAGGTTTATTCTTTGGGTATTGTGTTTGGCTTTGATACCATGAACAATTGTAAAATGGTGTAAATCGTATTTGATTGCAAAATACAGTGTGATACAAGAGTGTATACACTAATACAGAGAAAATTACTTGTTTATAGTCAAAATTAAAAAAATTTACAAGAATACAAATTGTATAGAAAAAATTACCAAAATATCAAGCTTATGTTGTATTTTAAAAATGCGATAGAGAGAATTCAAAGAAAGATGCGATACAAGTATAGTTATCTTTTATGAATTAAGGCCAAGGCTATATCGCATTTATGAAATGTGATAATGCCTAATACTAATATGTCGTATTTTTAAAATACGATATAATACCTGTATTACAAATCTTGTGTTCAAGTTTTTTTAGTAGAAATGAGGCTATATCACATTTTTTTAAATATGATAATTTGCTAGTACTAGTATCGCATTTCTAAAATGCGATATTAGCTTGGTAGTAGTTTTCCATTATTGTATTATATAAATGCGAGATAAGTGTTGTTATATGTGTCATATTTTAGAGATGCGATATAATATTAGGTTTTTTTTTTAAATGTTGGTAGACACGTGTTTCTTAATGAAAAGACTATTCTACCCTTGTATAGACAAATATACATTAATACATAAAACATACAGCTAATGGTGGAATAGGGAGATATAAAGTATGGTTAGTTGCTCAGGATTACACACAAATTTGTGGAATAGATTATGAAGAGATATTTGTACTTGTTCCAAAACCTAATACCATTCTAATCCTCTTGCCACTAGTTGTGAATTTGAATTGGCCTTTGTATCGCATAGATATTGAGACCGTGTTCTTGAGTGGGAACTCGAGGAGGAGATCTATAGGAATATTTCACTTGGATTTGCAAATGAAGAAGAGATCGGGAATTCTTATGGCCAAGTTGGGATTGTTTTAATTGATTAAAAAAAAAAAAGAATTTTTAGACCTTGAAAATTCCTTCAATTGCCTTTTGGTCCAGGCGGAAATAACTGCAGTTGAGACCTCCAGCTCAAAGTTTGTTGAAACGGAAGGTGGGTAATGGCAATTTTATATCACCGTGGTATGATGATTGGCATTCTCGAGCAATTTGGCCCCTTAGTTGGCCAAATACGCAATATATAGTATGGGTCTATCCAAAGCATGATTATGCTGTATCATAAACTTTAAGAGGGATGGGATTGGTTGTTGGGGGCCGTATGGGATCTTGTTAGGGTGGGATTTCAGAGCTCTTTTACTCCTAAAGTTAGGTGTGAAAATAAACTGGTATGGAGAAATGGACCTTCAAATTTGCTAACTATTAAGGAAGCCTACGACTCCCTTTGAAAGCAAGCAATCGGCATGCCTTGGTATGGTTTTGTATGGTGCAAGAAGATGGCTCCAACATTTTCTTTTTTCTTATGATTGGTTGCTCAACAAAAGGTTAGCACTCTTGATAAGTTGATACAATGGGGAGTAACCACAAAAAACTGTGGCAATATTCCTTTCAACAATTAATCAAATTAGTATCGGCTTTTTCATTCTATATCCACTTAATTGAAAATTGTTCATATCAACTTGTGTGAACTATATCCATCGAACCATATCTATCAAACTCTTTCTCTTCATCATGTAGAGAGAGAAAATCCTCTCTAGCTTTCGCCTCTCCTTTCCCTTTCCTTTCTTTTCCCCCTTTACTCCCTCAATCCCTCCTGTTTTTCCCTCTCTCCTCCCCC